>PVIJ01000616.1:118483-267424 GCA_004024925.1 Scalopus aquaticus
CCTCTCCTGCCTTGCCCGCTGCTCCCCTCAGCAGTGTATTTCTGATCTGCCTGTTCTGCTACCCGCTCCGTCTCTGGTGAACCCTCTCGCCGCCCCACGCCTCTGGCCTGTACCCCAGCTTGTATGTATAAATAAAAAATAAAACTTTAAAAAAAAAAAAAAAGTCTGACTTCAGTTGCGGGCAGAGGGGTGTAGGGGGCAGTGCTGGAGGTTTGAGGAGAGCACAGCGCTGAGGCGAGGACAGGCGACTGTGTGGTAGGTACTGCGGGGCCCACACCCCAGGGGGATCCTACACTCTCGGAACACTCACAAGGATGTGAGATGACGGCCCTTCCATGAGAAATGAACCCCAGAGGTGGAAGGGTCCTTCTGGGGAGCAGAGGCTGCAGGCCAGGTCAGAGGGGGCTGGTGGGGAGAGCAGCAGCTCCACAGCAGAGCAGGGCGCTAGGCTGGCTCAGAACCTGGACCCTGTTCCAGGGAGACTGCCCGGCAGGCTAGGGTGAGATGTGGGCAAGGGGCAAATCAAGGGGTGTGGGCTGGAGAGGCAGGAAGGAGTAAGAGGCCCTCGGGAGACCAGGATCGGGCAGGGTGAGGCGCGAGCGGGCCTTGGGTCTGGGCTGGGGAGCATGAGATGACCCTTAGGCTTCCACTCAGGTGGACCTATGTTCTGGAGCCCCAGAAGGGGTGGAGAAGGCCCGTTGGGAGTGGCTGTGAATGCATCATTTCACTTAAAGCAGTGAGTGTAGGGAGCGGGGAGAGCCCCTGGGCCGGGCCAGTCCAACTTGCAGAGGTTGAAAGACTGAAAAGGTGAGCAGCCAACCAAATTTTAATTTCTTTTTAAAAAAATATTTATTTTGATTTATTTATGCATACAAGAGCTGGGGTGTAGGCTAGAGGTTTGGCGGGGGCGCTGAGAGGATTCACCAGAGACAGAGTGAGGAGCAGAACAGGTGGATCCACTGAAATCCACTGCTGAGGGGAGCAGCGGGGAGACAGGAGAGGTCTGCTGCGCCCTGTGGGAAGCTCCCTGGCGGGGGATCGAATTCACGTTGCAGTGGCTGATGATAGCCTCATAGTGCTGAGACTTTAACCCCTGTGCCACTAGGGAGGCCCCAAATTTTAATATTTCTATTTGTTATATCTAACTCTTTAAATAATTGAAGTTTTATTTTGTGTCTGGTGAAAATAAGATTGTACGTGGCTTCTCCCCTCTCCCACCCGCAGGAAGGCCCCTTCCTGGCCTACCCTCCCCGCTGCATATGATTGATTAACCATTCTGCCACGCGTCATGTCTTCATCGGCAAAATTGCAGTGCTGGACTGAATAATTCCAGATGACCCATCAAATCTGTTCTCAGAAATGCTGCAGAGCTTACTCACCGCGTGAGGCGGAGAGGAGTGATGGGGGTGGGGAGCAGACAGGCGGTGGGGATTCCCAAGGTTCTCCCTTGATCCAAAGTGATGTTCTGCCCCCAGGAAAAAGTCTTGTATAGGAAGGGGACAAATGCTGTGTCATGGACCTATGGTTGGCTCTGATGTTCTTATCCTTTGTGAATAAATGAAAAGGTTTGGGTTTTGAGTTAAGAGGTGAGTGAAGGAATCACTTTGTTCTTCTTAGTGACCTGTGTCCCTTGCTAATGGACGGGCGGGGGCGGGGTGGGGGGAGGGGGTATTGGCCACAATGATCCAGCTGATGGCGTCTAGCGCATGTCTTCCTGTAGGGGAAGCCCTAGAGATTTTTTCTCTTAGCAGAACTGGGGTATAGGCCAGACTTGGGGGTGGGAATTGAAGGGATTCTCCAGAGACAGAGTAGGGAGCAGAACAGGTAGATTTATTGAAACACACTGGCCCAGGATCGTCATAGCAGTGACAGCACTGAGACGTAACCCCTAGGCCTTCCAGATCGCTGATTTCTGAGATTTATAATGAAGGGAAAATGATTTTTTTAAAGATTTATTTATTAATACAAGCTGGGGTACAGGCCAGAGACGTGGGGCAGTGAGAGGGTTCACCAGAGACAGAGTGGGGAGCAGAACAGGCAGATCAGAAATACACTGCTGAGGGGAGCAGCGGGCGAGGCAGGAGAGGTCTGCCGCGCCACGTGGGAATCTCCCCCTGCTGGGCTTCAAACTCGGGTCAGCTCTGCCTACAGCTCCACAGTGCAGTGTTTAACCGCTGTGCCACCAGGGAGGCCCAGGAAAATGATTTTTAAAAATCAGTTTGTGCTGGGCCTCTCTGGTGGCGCAGGGGTTAAAGTCTCAGCGCTATCAAGCTATTGGCAGCCACTGCAGCACAAGTTTGACCCCTGGCTAGGGAGCTTCCCACAGGGCACAGCAGACCTCTCCTGTCTCCCGGCTGCTCCCCTCAGCAGTGGATTTCGGTGGACCTGCCTGTTCTGTTCCCCACTCTATCTCTGGGGAATCCTGTCACCACCACCACCCCCACCGCACCTCTGGCCTACACCCCAGTTCTTGTATGCATAAATCAATAAAAATAAATCTTTAAAAAAATAAAATAAAATCAGTTTGTGCCATATGAATGGACAGGGCACTCATTTAACAGGGTGGTGGTTATCTAGAATAAGGAAATGCTGAGGTATTGATTAACAGTGAGGCATTTATACCCTAGAGATTCTATATCCTGAATCAGATCTTTGTAGACAAGACAGGACAGAAAGATATTTGTGAAGTTATTTGTAAATTAGTCTAGTTAAGAATGAGCCAAATGATGGTATAAAGACTTAACCTTTTAGAGAAGCTCTACTAAATAATGAACTGTTCAAGAGATATGACCAGATACGCATGAACTTAATGACAATAATGTACAGTCTTAATATTCTTAATAGTCTTGGCATCCATCAGAAAACCTATAACTTCTGTGATATCATGAAGAGAACGTTTTGGACTCAGACCAAAATAATGTATTTAAACTGTCATGTATTATCAGATAAAAACCAAGGATGAATGACTATTTATTGCTTCATGGTATCAACGGAATACCTGTAAGAATCTGGGGGTGTGTGATTAAGCCCCACTGGGGGTGGGGAGGAGACTTCCTTTGCCTATAAGCATTTTGCATTTGTGAATTTGAAGGTGAACCAATATGCTTCTTGGAAGATACATTTCCTTTCCTAGAAACAGGCATGGCATCTTTCTGTTTGTTTTTTTTAAGATTTATTTATTTATGCATACAAGCTGGGGTGTAGGCCAGAGGCGTGGGGCGGCGAGAGGATTTACCAGAGACAGAGCGGGGAGCAGAACAGGCAGATCAGAAATACACTGCTGAGGGGAGCAGCGGGCGAGGCAGGAGAGGTCTGCTGTGCTATGTGGGATTCTCCCCGGCCGGGCGTTGAACTCGCATCGTTGCTGCCCACAGCTCCACAGTGCTGCGCTCAACCGCTGCGCCAGCGAGGAGGCCCGCATCTTTCTGTTTTTGTCATGAATATACAAAAATAAGTGATGAGTTATTTCAAACATTTGTTCAACTGAAAATTTTTCAATTGTTTTATGCTGCATATGCTGATGTTTAGATGGGAAGTCGATCTGCTCATTTTCTTTGCTCAGAATCCTCCAGAAAGAATATGATTTGGGGTAGTGCAACTGATTAACAAGCATGAACATCAAAGACAAATAACTGATATACTTGGTTATCATGAAATTGAATTTTAGAGGAAAAAAACCACATTTTATTTTTCTCCAAAAACATTTTTACTGTGAATTTCCAACCAGAGGAATCTTACTTCAGTTAACTGCAGTTGAATTTAGTCCCTGAAGATCCAGCCAGTGTAGGGCCTCCCTGGTGGTGCAAGGGGTGAAGTCTCAGCACTATGAAGCTGTCCACAGCCGCAGCAGCAGGAGTTCGATCCCCGGCCAGGGAGCTTCCCACATGGTGCAGGAGACCTCTCCTGTCTCCCCGCTGCTCCCCTCAGCAGTGTGTTTTAGTCAACCTGCTGTTCTGCTCTCCACTCTGTCTCTTACCTGCCCCTCCCCGCCATGTTCACGTATTAAAATATTCAGGATTTTAAATGTCACTGTCCCAGGCTCCTACTGACATGCACAGTAGGCTTTCTGCTCCTGACTGGGGAAGCCAAAAGGCAGACGAGCCCTCAGGCCCTCCTGCCCCTCTGACCCTGAGACACAGTCATCTGATGACTGTACGTGGAAGTCACACCTCACATGGCTTCTGAATGAATTGGCAGCTTCCAGCAGATCTGCTTCAGGTCATGAGACAGTGGAGTGAAAGGCGCAAGGCCAGGAAGTTCCAGTCACACATCAGGGGACAGTAGAACAGAAAGACTTGTCCTGGTGTCCCCAGGGAGCGAGCCTCCGGAGTTGGTGTTCCTTAGATGACCTTTCCCTCTTGTACTGGCTCCTCGCCTTCCTTTGAGTATGGATCTGTGAAAATTACCTTACAGAGGGCCTCCCCGGTGGCGCAGTGGTTGAGCGCTGCGCTGTGGAGCTGTTGGCAGCGGCGACGCGAGTTCGATGCCTGGCCGGGGAGAGTCCCACATGGCGCGGCAGACCTCTCCTGCCTCGCCCGCTGCTCCCCTCAGCAGTGTGTTTCTGATCTGCCTGTTCTGCTCCCCACTCTGTCTCTGGTGAACCCTCTCGCCGCCCCACGCCTCTGGCCTGTACCCCTGCTTGTATAAATAAATCTTAAAAAAAATAAAATAAATTTAAAAATTACCTTACAGAAACCCTACTTATTTATTGCTTTTTTTTTCATTTAATTTGGGGGTTACATTTTGCTCTTCCATATGAGCACACATTCCACTTACCCTCCACCAAACCACATGTGCCAACAACCCTCTGCCTCCCTCCTCCACTGCCTCTTCCCTCCACCAATTCCTTCTGGTAATTATTAAGTTCTTTTCCTGAGCCCAAGGTTTATTCCTGCTGTATTTGGCTGTGTATTTTTTTTTTTGTTATTTATATTCCACAGATGAGTGAAACCATCCAAAATCTGTCTTTCATTTTCTGACATTTCACTTAACATTTTGTCCCAAAGGTCACTGTTTCATCTTTAGCACTGCTGTGTAATATTCCACAAAGTATCTATCCCATAATTTCTTAATTTTGATTGATGCAGAGTCACTGCCAGGTTTTGAGCTGAAGAGTGACGTGATGTAATATATACTTTCAAAGGACCGCTGCCTGCCGTGTTGAGAAGGGAGCATCCAGGGGAACAATCATAAGCAGGGAGACCATTTACTAGGAGGCTTTTGCAGTAATACAGGAGAGAGATGATAGTGACGTGAACCGGGGTGGTAGTGGTGGAGGTGGTGAGAAGCAGTCAGCTTCTGAGATGCCAGAATGTTTGAAGGTGGGGTCGAAGGGATTTTTCTGCTATAATAGATGAGGGTGTGAGACTCAAAGTTTTTAGTCTAAACAGTTGGAAGAATGTGCCACAGACTGAAATGTCTGTGGGGTGTGCTTAGTTTTGGACATGTTAAATTTGACATACCTAATTAGATATCTGAGTGGAGATGCTGAGTTGGCCACTGACGACGTGAGTCTGGGGTTCCGGAGGGAGGCCTGGGTTGGAGAAAATCATCAGCAATTGGGTGGTGTTTAAGAATTATGGCGGGGCCTCCCTGGTGGCCTAGGGGTTAAGTCTCAGCGCTGTTACCTCTATGGACTGAGTTCGATCCCTGGTCAGGGAGCTTACCCACAGGGTGCAGCAAACCTCTCTGGACTCACCCGCTGCTCCCAGCAGTGTATTTCAGTGGATCCGCCTGTTCTGCTCCCCGCTCTGTCTCTGGTGAATCCTCTCACCCCCCCCCCCACCACTGGCCTACACCCGAGTTCATTTATGCCAAAAAAAAAAAAAAAAAGAATCATGGCAATAAATGAATTCAGCAAGGGACCGAGTGTAGGTAGCGAAAAGACCAAGGACTGAACCTGGGGTTCTCAACATTCAGAGACTGGGGTGGGGGGAGAGGGAACCACTAGAAGAGACGGAGGAGCCAGTGGTGAGGTGACAGATGCATGACTGGTGGCAGGCGGGAAGAGGCGGCATTCAGCTCTATCACATGCTGCCGATCTGTCAGGAAAGTGGAGTTCTGAGCATTGCTCTTCTTTTTAGTAACATGAAGCTCATTGGGGACCTGAAGAGGAAAAATTTTGGGGGCTAAGTCAAAGTGAGATTGGAGTGGATTTCTAAGAAAATGGAGAAAAAGGGAATTGGAGTTAGCAATTGTAGACCCTTTTTTTTTTTTTAAAGATTTATTTATTTTTGCATACAAGAACTGGGGTGTAGGCCAGAGGTGGGGGGTGGTGAGAGGATTCACCGGAGACAGAGTGGGGAGCAGAACAGGCCGATCAACTGAAGTACACTGCTGAGGGGAGCAGTGGGGACACAGGAGAGGTCTGCTGTGCCCTGTGGGAAGCTCCCTGGCTGGGGATCGAACTTATGCTGCAGAGACTGCAGATAGCTTCATAGTGCTGAGACTTAACCCGTTGTGCCACCAGAGAGGCCCTGGACCCTTCTTTTGGAGATGGCTTGCTATAAGAAGGAGCCAAAAAAATGAGGTTGTAGAGCTAAGGTGTAGTCAACAGAAGGCTTAAGACAAGAAAAAAGTCTTCTGTGTCTTCTAATGGGAACGATCAAGCAAAAACAATTGATGCAGGGAGAGAGATAATTGCTGACCAGCATCCTTGAGTGATAAGAGGAGGCGGGGTCAAGCTCACAGCTGAGGGCTGGTCTTTGAAGGACCATCGATGATTCATCTGCCAGAGCAGGCAGGAGTGTGTGTGTTTGGGGGTGGGGGTAGGGATGGATATATAGATGTGGGATATATAGATGTGGGGAGAGGTCTCTGCAATTTCTCTGCTATCACGTCAATATCCAGGGTGAACTTGGAAACAAAGCCGCCTGGGAAAGGGAGGTGTTGGAGATTTGAGGAGAGGATGAGAACTTTCGATAACTGGCTGGAAAATTGGGAGAAAAGTGAACTGTGTAGGACTGCCAGGTGCAATGGGTCTCCCTGTTCAGCAGTGGGTCATCAGTTTAGCAGGGGATACCAGGCTTGCTTGGCTACACAGGTGTGGGTGCCTAGGCAAATTGGAATTATCACCAGGGTTGTGGTTTTGCCCAGGCAACATTAGAAAGTGAGAGTGCAGGGGCCTCCCTGATGGCTTAAGGGGTTAAGTCTCAGCACTGTGAAGCTATCCACAGCCACTGCAGCAGGAATTTGATCCCTGGCCAGGGAGCTTCCCACATGTTAAAGCAGATCTCTCCTATCTCACCTGCTGCTCCCCTCAGCAGTGTACTTCGGTCGATCTGCCTGTTCTGCTCCCTACTCTATCTTGAGTGCACCTCTGGCCTGCACCCAAGATCTTGTATGCAAAAATAAATAAATCTTTAAAAAAATGTTCTCTTTCAGATTAAAGCACATAATCACAGAATTCATTCCGAAAGTTGGAGTATTTGAAGGAGACATTTAGGGTTGGGGACTGGGAATGTGGATATTTTGAAATTAAGATGCCTTAAGTGTTGAATGAAAAGGCATTGAGTTGAGATCCCCAGGCCTGTCCAACAAAAACTGGCTGCGACAGGGGGCAATTTCCTGCTTTTCGTGCAACAGAGTTTCTTGCCTGTTTGCTCTGCTTGCAAATGTGCCTTGGATTGAAGAAGTGAATTTTGGTGGCAAATCGCTCCTGCCACATCAAATTCTGGGTCCCCCAATCTATGTTTCACTAAAACACATTTTTCTCAGATTTCTCCTTTGGAAGTCCCCTTTGTGATGACGCCAGTCTTTGTTAACCAGTTAGGCCAAGTAGGGATTGGGGATCATTTTTAACTCGTTATTATGCCCCCTTCCTCCCTAGAAACCAGTAACACCTTTCTTCAAGTTACGCCAAAGTTCTTTACCCTTAGCTGTGGCGGAAATGTTTATCTTAAATGCAGCCTCCCCCAGGGTGGGATCTGCCAGCTCTCTGGCTCACTCAGTCAACAGTGAACAACTGTTGGGCCTCCCTGGTGGCGCAGGGGTTAAGTCTCAGCACTATGAAGCTGTCCACAGCCACTGTAGCTTGAGTTCAATCCCCAGCCAGGGAGCTTCCCACAGGGCGCAGCAGACCCCTCCTGTCTCCCTGCTGCTCCCCTCAGCAGTGTGTTTCAGTGGATCTGGCTGTTCTGCTCCCCACTCTGTCTCTGGTGAATCCTCTCACCCCTGCACCTCTGACCTACACCCCAGCTCTTGTATGCATAAATAAATCAATCTTAAAAAAACAACAACAGTGGACAGCTGTTTATAACAGGAACTGTGGAATAGTGCTGGGGGAGATGGCAGGCAGACAAAGGAGGAAGACTGCTAATGATCAAACTTGGAATTGGGCCAGGACAATGAAACTCTGCATCTCCTCCCCTTAATTCTTTCACAAAGCCCAAGGAGACTTTTCAGTCAGTAATCACAAGTGGCCAGAAGTCAGATGCTGGGTCAGGTCTTGCTTCAGAGGCCTCTGAGGACCCTGGGATGGCCAGCTCACCAGGTGGGACTCAGAGGCGGTGTCCCCAGGCTAGGGCTGGGGTGGTTCAGCGGGCAGATTTCCCTGAGCCCTTTCTAAGTGTGTTGGCAAACACCCGCTTCCACTTAGGTTGAAAGAAAATTCGCCTGAGTCTCGAGCTGAGAACCTTTGTTGCTAGCCGCACTTAGTCACGTGTAAACAAAGGAAACGGTCTTCTGGCTTTTTTTTTTTTGAAAGCTGTTTCACCCCTGGATTTGTCTGCACGCATGATATGGCATGCTAAGTGCCTCCTGGAATAATCCCACTAATTACCCACCCATTTCTCAGCTCCCTTTCAGTGCGGGGGCTTTCAGAGGCTAACTGGGGGTCCTTATGTGGCCAGAAGGAACAGGCTGGAGAGGGATTCATTCTGATTCACAACAAATTATAAAGTGTAGACCTACTGTGGGCAAATGCAAGGTGAGTGCTGAGTGGCTGCAGAAAGCACCTGAAGGCAGTGGGAGGTGTGCTGCTCATTTGGGGCTGTATTTGTGCAACATAAACTTGGAAGGTAGTTTCAAAGAAAAAGCCTGAAAACAATGTTGGTAGGCTTGATAAAGCACCCTGGTTTTGCTTAAAGCATTTTAGGGGAAAATAATTTACTTGTTCTACAGCTTGAGTACTTCTGGTGAATTACGAAGGCTACTTACCAGCCATATGTTCAAAGCATTTGAATGATTTCTTTTTTATTATAAAAAATGATTCATGCTTGATATGAAAAGAAAAAAGAAAATCAAATAGAACAGAGTGGAATGTAGTCTGTCTCCACCCCACGCCCAGAAGACTCACTGGAAACATTTTCCTAGTGGGTAGGTTTCTAGGCATGTCTGAAGCCCATACAAATCTGTCCTTTTAAAAATCCAAATAGAATCACATTTGGCATCATAGTTCTGTGACTTTTTTTACTTAACTCTGAGTCCCCGTTAAATTCTTTTTTTTTAAGATTTATTTTATTCATTTATGCATGTAAGAGCTGGGGTGTAGGCCAGAGGTGGGGGTGGGGATGGTGTGTGTGAGAGGATTCCCCAGAGACAGAGTGGGGAGCATAGCAGACAGATCCACTGAAATATACTGCCGAGGGGAGCAGCAGCCAAGGCAGGAGAGGTCTGCTGCCCCATGTGGGTCAGCTCCCTAGTTGGGGATCGAACTCAGGCCGCAGTGGTTGGTGATAGCTTCATAGTGCTGAGACTTAACCCCTTGTGCCAGGGAGGACCACACACTTTATTTTTTTCATTCAGATTTACCCCCTTCTCTTTGAAAGTTGTAAGGCAGGCATCACACTGTATATTTGAATCATCACTTAAACATTCCTTGTTGATGGAGTTTTGGGGTTTGCCAGATACCCCCTATCATAAATAATGTCACAACCCTTTGTATATGTCTTTGTGCACTTATGCAAGATTATTTGCAGAATGGCTTTCTGGAAGCAAAATTGTTGGATCAAGGGGTTAAGTCTCAGCCTATGAAGCTATTTGCAGCAATGCAGCAGGAGTTTGATCCCCAGCCAGGGAGATTACCACAAGGCGCAGCAGACAGCTCCTGCCTTGCCTGATGCTTCCCCTCAGCAGTGTATTTTAGTCAGTCCACCTGTTCTGCTCCCCACTCTGTCTGGTGAATCCTCTCACCCCCTCTGACCTGCACCCTTGTATGCATAAATAAATAAGACTTTTAAAAAAATTGTTGGATCAAGAGATATGGATAGTTAACATTTTCATAGTGCCAAATTGTGATCTAAAAAGTGAAATGATTGTGTTTTGACCAACAACACATCAATGTCCATTTTCCCCACATCCTCACCAATAATGGCTTTTATGAAGCAAACACTTTTCCTAAATGAGGAAGATTTAAAATTTGCATTGATTTTATTTGGATCATATCAATATGTTCATGGAATATATTTTTCTGTTAACTTTTCGTTCATACATTTTGTCCATTTTTCTACTGATTTTTTTTCATTTGCAATTTAAAGAGTTCTTTGCATTGAGGAAGTTAGTCTTTTATTATAAGTATTGACAATATTTTCTCTCCATTTGCTTGTTTCTTGCATGGCTAAGGTGCTCTTAATGTCTCATACAAATGTAAAATATTTACGCTGTAAAAATTATTGGTATTTTTCCTTTATGACTTCAGGCTTCCTGTCACGCTTAGAAAGCGCTTCCTCAATTCCTGATGGATGGGAAATATTTACGGTATTCCTGTAAAACATTAATGGTCTCGTTTAAAAAAAAATCATAAAGTATCTGATACAGACAAAAGAATACATATATATAACCTATATGTAAGTTATGGAGAACAAAATAAAATAAACACCTAAGGAATAGTGGTTTCAACCTAATTTCAAATTCAACCTAAGGAATAGTGGTTTAATCATTTTTTTTTTAAGATTTATTTTTTATTTATACATACAAGCTGGGGTACAGGCCACGTTGCCGCTGCCGACAGCTCCACAGCGCAGCGCTCAACCGCTGCATCACCGGGGAGACCCTTAATCGTTTTTTTTTTTTTTTTAAAGATTTTATTTTATTTATACATACAAGCTGGGGTACAGGCCAGAGGCGTGGGGCAGCGAGAGGGTTCACCAGAGACGGAGCGGGGAGCAGTACAGGCAGATCAGAAGTATACTGCTGAGGGGAGCAGCGGGCAAGGCAGGAGAGGTCTGCCGTGCCATGTGGGATTCTCCCCGGCTGGGCGTCGAACTCGCGTCGCCGCTGCCGACAGCTCCACAGCGCAGCGCTTAACCGCTGCGCCACCGGGGAGGCCCCCCTTAATCGTTTTTTAAATTAAAAATATCCATCTATAATTTTAAGGGGAATGATTTAGGAGGAATAGGAATCCAATTTTAACATTTTTTTCTGTTACCCTTATCATGTAGCTACCTCGTTGTCCCAATATTATTTATTAAACAAGCTCTCTTATCTGCTGGCTTCTGTTAAATAATGACATGTGACCTCTATATGCAAAACAAAATCACTGCTAACCTGTAGTGAGATACCTAAAATAATTAACAAAAATCCTTCTGGATGTTTTCAGATTCAATAACCAAAATAGCCCCCATTTTCCAAAGCATGCTAAAAAAAGAACAAGGAAGCATTTTTCTAATTTGATAGTTGGAAAAATCCCAATAGATATTTTGACCTCTCTCACCTGGACCAAGGTATTTATTTAACTTCTCCAAGCCACAGTTTCTTGACCTTAAAATGGAAAGTATAGTAATACACATCACGAGTTGTTGTCAGGACTAAGTGGGCTAAGGAATGTAATGTGATTGGGATGGTGGTGGGGGTGTAATAAACTTTCTATCAACAGTTTAATATTACAGTTGCTCCCTGGATGGAAGGTCATACTCTGGCTTTGTGGCTCCATCACAGCTCTTGCTTGTGATTGTTATAGTTAGACAAGTCTAGTTTGTTAGTTTCATGATTTGATTTCACATTCCTTTCTTTTATTACTATGCAGGATTTTAACACTTCTAAATCTATATACATTTTTTTTAAGATTTATTTATTTATACATACAAGCTGGGGTACAGGCCAGAGGCGTGGGCGGCGAGAGGGTTCAGCAGAGACAGAGTGGAGAGCAGAACAGGTAGATCAGAAATACACTGCTGAGGGGAGCAGCGGGCGAGGCAGGAGAGGTCTGCCACGCCATGTGGGTTTCTCCCTGGCTGGGCGTCAAACTCGCATTGTGCACTGCAGACAGCTCCACAGCCCAGCGCTTAACTGCTGCGCCACCAGGGAGGCCCAATCTATATACATTTTAAAGATTTATTTATTTATGCATACAAGAACTGGGGTGTAGGCCAGAGGTGTTGGGGGTGGTGGTGAGAGGATTAACCAGTGACAGAGTGGGGAGCAGAACAGGTGGATCCACTGAAATACACTGCTGAGGGGAGCAGCGGCTGAGGCAGGAGAGGTATGCTGCACCATGTGGGAATCTCCCTGGCCAGGGATCGAAATTGTGCTACAGTGGCTGCCAGTAGCTTCATGGTGCTGAGACTTAACCCCTTGCGCCACCAGGGAGGCCCTACATTTTATAAATAAATGGAAATGATCCCAATTCTTAACCCCACACTACATGCTGTTTCCTGATCTGGAGAGCCTCTCTTCTCCCTGCTAATGGCAGTGTGGGATCCACAGGCTTCCTCTTGGAGCCGTTGTCCATTAGTCTACCATACAGCTGAACTTGTATTAGAAATAGTGCTCCTGTAAATGTAGATTTTGATGGAAACTGGGCCCTCTCACTAATATATTTTACCCCTCATTATTTCCAACTGATGTTCAGTGTTTCCACTCATATCAGGAATGTTGAGAGATGTTTATTGAATTTATTATGTCGTAAAATTCAGTTCTTACATTATTAGATATATAAACAATGAAGCATTAACTGGTTTATCCATTTCATAGCTGAACGAATTGCTGCAGAGAGAAATTTTTTCTTGCTGAAAGAGACTTGGAAACGTAACAGCAAAGACCCATTTGCTTTTCAGATTTCTTGGGTTACAATGCAATAGCTGATAGTCCGAATTATTCTTAAAGAAACCATCAAACGTGGAAATTACAAGGTGAATAGATACTCCAAAGCTAAAATGATCACTTTATTTGAAATAGACGAGTGAATTATTTCATGCTATGGTCTATCTCTTAATTAATCCATTACACACAGATCTTAACTTCTTCAGGAAGAGTACATGGTGTAGGAACACCAATAAGCATTTACAGTTTAGTAACAAACCAACAATAGGTTGATGATTCACCCTGAATTCACGCCAGGGTCGGCGGGCGAAAGAACTCAATCAACATGATAGTATTTCCATAACTGCTAGTCATTAAAATTTCCAAACCCACCACCCTATAAATTAGACAGAATGAGCGTTTGCCCTGCCTCTCACCCACTTGCAGCTTCCCAGACCCTCTGATGATCAGCTTTTAGAGAGGTGAGACCTAGGCTGTTTCTCAAAGAAAAAAGGTGATCTCTCAATTGTCTTTTAAAACGTTCCCCCCCAAACTAAAGGCACAGAGCTGCGTACGCTGCTGTTTAAAACCTCCTGTGTGTGTGGTTATCGCTCCTCCTTTATTCCTCGATGAGATTTCCAGTCTGCTTTATTATTCCCTTCCAATAAGCAGCGCGATCTACCGTTTTTTCCTCTCTTAATTAATCGTTTGCCACAGATTTATTTTGAAAACGTTCCTGCTCATCAGAATTTCCAGAGTCCTCAGGCGAACGGTTCGAAGCCACTTTGCGGCCCCGCCCGCCCCCGGGGAGGCGAATCCGCGTCTTAAGGGGCCGAAGGGCAAACTGTGATCCTGGAAATAATCAGAGCACCCGGACTCCGGCCAAGCCCGCTCCCGGGACCTGCCCGCTCCGCGCCGGGGTCCGGGCCTGGCACAAAGGCGCGCCCCCAGCGGGGAGCCCGGCCCTCCGCCCCGGCCGCTCCCCGCCTTCTCTCCTGCTCATTTTATTAGAAAGAAGGGAAAAAAGCCAGCGCGAGGCCCCGCCCCCCGCCCGCCCGCCGCCTCCCGTTGGCCCGGCCTCCGCGCGCGTCACGCCGGGTCGCGCCAATGGCGAGGCGCGATACTGCGAGGTGGGCCGGGCCCGAGCGCGGAGTGGGCGGCGGGTCGGCGCAGCAGCCCCGCCGCGGCTCGGCCACCATCGCCGAGGCGCCGCTGCTCCCACAGACGCTCGCGAGCCGCCCCCCGCGCTCCCAGCCTGCTCTTCCTCCCGCACGCCCGAGACGCTCGCCCGGCTCGGTCTCGCCCCGCCTCCGCCTCCCGGCCCTCTCCCGCGCTCGCTCGCACATTGTCTGCCTCGCTCTCTGCCCGAGTTGAGAGGAGAAACCACCGCGTCCTCGGGAGCCGCTCGCCTCGGGAACCCGCGCGACATGAGCCTGGGCTCCCGCCCCTGAGGGACCGGCCGAGCGAGGAGCAGGGCCCGCGGAGCCCGCCCAGAGGTCGCGGAGGGACCCGCGCCGCCCTCCCCGGCCCGCGCCGCGCCCGGCCCCGCCCGTCGCCGCACTTTCCCGGGAGCCCCGCACACACCTCCATTGATGGTGTAGCGCATCCGGGGAAGGTAAGTCTCCGGCCGCCGCGCCGCCCCCGCCCCTGCGCCGCGTCCCGGGCCCGGGGCGCGGGGCGCGGGGCGCGGGGCGCGGGCGGCGGCGAGGGGGCCGAGCCCGCCCGGCTCCGGGCCGCCCGGCCCCCCCCGTCCCGCTGGCCGGTGCCCCCGCCGGCCCTGGCTCCCGGTCGTGCTCCTGGGTGACTTGTCTGAGGTTAAACTATTTCATGTGACTAAATTATGGGCTGAGCTGGGCTGGGGGGTGGGAGGAGGAAAGGAAGTCGAGGACCGAAACTGTACATTTCTCGAATGTTTGTGGATTGGGGGGCCTGGGGGGCGGACTTTGCTGCAAGTATCATTTTCTCTTCGGGGGAAGATTCCCTCTTTGTGTCCTAAACCCCTAGTGCTCTGCTCTGTTGTAATAACCAAATCGTGGAACCCCAAATCTCTTGCAGTGGAATCGGCTTCTTACTGTCAGGGTTTAGTCCTGCCTGCTGGAGGAGAGCAGCCTCTGTTTTTGTTTTTTGTTTTTTAAAGGTTTTGGGAAGAAGAGAAGTAGTTTTACATAGATGGGGGCGCGTGTGTGTGTGTGTGTGTGTGTGTGTGTGTGTCGGGAGGGGGAAAGTATTGCAGGTTTCCTTTGAAACTGGTTGCTTGAGAAGTTGTTGAAAGGAAAACAGAATGATTCATTGTTGAATTGTCATTTTCCTCAGCCTCTTTTCCAAGGTTTGCTTACAATTTTTCTGGATTACAGACTTCAAACATTGATCTAAGCAAAATGTGTCCTTGAGAAACTGGGTGCCTTAAATGTTTCAGTATGTGTTGCTATTTTAAGGTACATTTAGAAAGTAGTTTTGTATGAATCCTGAAATAGCTTTTCCCCAAAGCAGATTTTTTGAAACACAAAAAAAAGATAAGTAGGAAAAAGGAAACTTGGTGAATTGCAAAACAAACATTTTAATGTAACACAAATCAATGCATCCCATGTTTCAATGTGAAACAGTTTTGATAATTGCTTTCCATTTAAAGAGAGACCTTTTTGTCTGGTGTACACTGGCTGCTTCAGTCTCAGGCTGTTGGGGGAGGGGAGCGAGGATGGCTCTCTACATAATAAAATCATCTTTGGGTAGCGATTTCCTTCCATGGCTTTGCTTGTTGAGTTAATTCCACTGTAAATTATAAACCAGTTTTGATTTTGATGGCCTGGGCTGAGTGTAAAGCTGGCTTCCAGCTTTCCCTGTTGTTGAGGTCGAAGGGAAAAGAGACAGAGGCAGACACACACACACACACACACACACACACACACACACACAATACCAGGCTGAGGGCTCATTGTTCTTCCATACACACATTCATTCTCTCTCCCCCATATTTGGGACTAGGTTTGCACAGACAAACACAGCTCTTTTGGGGAGAGAGGAGAGAAGATGGGGGAAGGGTGTGTGCTTTTCTTTTTCAGCTTGCTTTCACCCATCTCATGTTGAGCCTTTTTTGCAACCTTGTGAGAGGCAGGAGAGTACATCGGAAACTAAAGGACACTCAAAAATAGGTTCCGAGGCTCCTCTTCTCCACCTCCCTTTCTTCCCTTTGCGGCCTTGATCTGTGCCGCTCATTCTTTTTTGTGCATGTAAAGCAAAAGCCCTCCTTTCTATGTCGTGGCCTCATATTCAGCTTTCGTCTTCCTTGTTGTCCCTGACTTTGTTGGACAGTGACATGGGTACAGTTGACTCTTACCGTAGGGAATGTGACCAAGGTCGTCTTTTCTAGTTAGAAGTAGATTGTCTCAGCTGAGATGAAAGAGATCATATGTGAGGTTGATATTTAGCAAAGAGTGTGTATGTTTTGCCGTAGTGGTGGTCTGGTGGTTTGATAGGTATGCTGGTATTGAGCTGTGTCAATGTTTTGTTTTCTAAATAGGGGTTGTAAGAAAAGATCTGGTTTTCTGCTTTGGCGGCTAGTCTAGAGACTGCCTTGAACACTGGAGAGGGAGTAGGCCGAGACGGTCCACCTGGGGTAAACCCAGCTCTTGGCGGGGGGATGGAGGTTGGCATGAATATGTGTGGGCTGCAGAATAGCACCTTCTACTGGTTAATTGCTTTGAAAGATCCAGACGAAGAGGCTAGGGGGAGGGGATTAGCGGCTAAGGCCTAATGATTTTCTTTTGAACACAGTTGTAGTGCTTTTCTGCAAATGTCACTTCCCTGAGCTGCTAATACAGATGCCCTTTGGCAGGCATGGTTGCGTGGAGGCTTTTTGCGTTGTTGGCTGCGCGTTGACATTAGTTTGTTCTGTTCTCAGAAGTACTTACTCATTGTAACTTCTAAGCACTCTTCTGAATTGATATTCTCCTGTCTTTTAGGAGAAATATAGTTTGTTTTGAAATATTAAGCAAAATAGGAGGTTTTATTTGTTTTCTTGGTGTTTGAAATTGTCCATATGCTGGCAGTCTAAAAAGTTTACAGTATCATTGATAAAAAGCCAAAAAGGCCTACCCTATAGGAAAGAAAAATCCTAACTCTGGACCCAGAGGTTTTCTTTGGGATTTTGCGTGAGTGAGTGAGTGAGAGAGAGAGAGAGAGAGAGAGAACACGAGAAAGACACACACACACACACACACACACACTAGGACTGGGGTGAGTTAGGGTACGGTGGGGGGATAAGTGATGAGCTTATTAAAATCAGCAGTTTTACATTTGTATTAGTGCTGGCTTTCAATTGTGCATAAACATAAATAAAAATAAGTCTGATAGTATGACTTATTCTATGGGTAAGATTTAAAAAAATAGGGGAGAGAGCAAATGTGACATGAATGTGTGCACAGATTTACATAGAAGGCCAAATTCCTGCTCAAAGCTTCTAAACCAAGGTGTAGTTTCAGAGATAATCTGCTTGATAAATGCCTGGAAGGATTTTTATTATTGCACATCCTACCCCATCTCAATTGTTTCAGGTAATGAACTGTTAGAGAGGTTTGCAGTGGCAAAGGTGAATCAGAATAGAATAAACATCTACTCTTCCTTACCTGGCTACTCCTGGGAATGTGGTTTCAAAACTTACAGTGTAATCTTTGAAGTAGTGTATCTTTTACAGTGAAATGTGAACAGTTCAAATGTATTATTTATTCATTAGGAATCGAGTCAGGTAATTTCAAGCCAGTATGTTCTCTGCCAATGTTTTGTACATGGTAACTAGAGTAACTGAGAATCAATTCAGACAAAATGGTAATCCAAATGAAGAAATAGGTGCACCAGTTTGTTTTTGAAGTTTAACTTTGCAATAATTACATACCCTATTGAACAAAAATATGCCAGGTGCTATAAAAACACCCATATGCAAAAATATGACTTGTGTTCTTCTAAAAACCCAGTGTATGTTGAATATTATTATGGATTTAGTAAGTACCCATTACTTTTAAAATTAGTTTTGAATCTTTGACATCTTGTTCAAATCTCAGTAATCAAAAAAACATTTTAGTAGTAAAATAAGTTGTGTTTACCAAGTTCTTTAGGGAATTGTGTGCTTTCCTGTTAACTGCTTTTGGCAGCTTCGTTTGCAGTTGATTTAAAGGTTAAGATAGCAGAAAATTCAGATATTTAAGTGAGTCATAAGTGCAACATAGCTGTGAACTTCATTACACACACATGCACATTCCGAAACAATATGCTATTGTCTTTCATAATCAGCTGCTGATAACGTTGCCTTTCAGTTGATCTTAGGTTTTTTGTTTTTTTTTTTTCCCAACAACCGGGAATTCCTCTGGAATCATTTAAATGATTGTTAATTATTAATATTTTGGTAAGTATTCCAAATTTGTAGCTTTGCTTGTCCTAATCAAGTGTGCGTTTGGTGAGGCTGTTGACTTGTGGTTGGTTAGTTTCTTGTCTAACAACAGTTCTAGTGGTCTTTAAATGAGAAATGAACATTTATGTGCTAGGAAATTAAGGTTGCGCAAGCCATTTTAATGAACATTTCATCACAGATAATTCAAATGTGTTCAAATACTAAATATATTTAGTAGATTGGAATATTGATTGGAATTAAGATTTGTGTAATTGTTGGGGTGCCGAGTAACATCAGATGTAGCACATGCCTGTCTATTAGGTAACTAGGTCAGATAGGACAGCTAATAGGAGGGTTGTTTTTTTTTTGTGGTGAATTGACTGTGCCATTAAAAAATGGTGGTTTTTATTTGGTAAAATTTGCCAGTATGTCAGCAATCATAAGCAATGTAGCTAACTGAGATTTTCCTTATGTGGTAACTTTACAAACTGTGACCTCTCATGCATAGATGACTTGTTGTGTGGGAATCCTCACAGCTATGTGTCTTGGATTTTTGCATCAGAAGTTGAAGCACCAGGTTATGTCCTTGTTTTAAACTGGTTATTCTTGAGATTTGTAAGGATTTGGGTTAGGCTTATTTGGTTGCAAGGAGCAGAAGGGTGTCGGGAGAAACTGGAACAAGATGCAAACCTTGAAAGTCAGGGATGCCGGAGGGCTCTTAGGGTTCTGGTCCTGCCCGTCTTTAGTGGCCAGATGGCCTGTCACCTCCTCACAGGGAGGGTTAGTTTGTTGGGATGCACTCAGTGCCGGGCTGTGTATGGCAGGCCGCCTTGTGGCACAAGGACATCTTTGACGGGGGCAGCGTTTACGTCGTGGCCCTGAACTAACCTGAAAGAGCTGTGAGCAAGCGCGGTGCGGCACCCCGGAGTCCCGGAGCAGCGGGGGAGAGCCCTGCCTGCTGCGCCTCCACCCCAGCAGCATGCTGCGCACGCTCCTGGACGCTGGTGCATGTTCACCAGATACCCAGAGGTCTGGTTCCTGATCCCCTTAACTACTTCTGGGGGTGGGGAGCAGGGTGGGTGAAGTGATGGTGGTACTTAGCGTATGGGGTGGGTACAGTTCAGGGGCGGTGTGAGCAGGTAAGAATGTGGGCATGTGTCTGCTTGTCTGAACAGAGGCTGCCTGGGGACGCTCTGGAAGCCTCTGCCTCCCTGGACGGAACCTGGCTGTGCCTGACAAGAGTAGCCCTGCCAGAGCACCTTTGCATGGTTTCTAGGGGTGTGTAGGCTTTGGCCACTGACTTAAAAAGATGGTAGTTGGGAGCCTCCCTGATGGCGCAAGGGGGTACGTCTCAGCACTGTGAAGCTTTCCTTAGCCACTGCAGCACGAGTTCAGCCCCGGCCAGGGAGCTTCCCACACGGCGCAGCAGACCTCTCCTGTCTCCCCGTCGCTCCCCTCAGCAGTGGATTTCAGTAGATCCGCCTGTTCTCCTTCCCATTCTGTCTCTAGTGATTCCTCTCACCCCCCTACACCTCTGGCCTGCACCCCAGCTCTTGTATGCATAAATAAATAAATCTTTTTTTAAAGGTTTATTTATTTATGCATACAAGTTGGGGTACAGACCAGAGTCATGGGGTAGCAAGAGGGTTCACCAGAGACAGAGTGGGGAGCAGAACAGGCAGATTGATGGAAACACACTGCTGAGGGGAGCAGCGGGCGAGGCAGGAGAGGTCTGCCGCGCCATGTGGGAAGCTCCCCAGCCGGGCTTCAAACTTGCATCACCTCTGCTGACAGCTCCACAGCGCAGCGCCTAACCGCTGTGCCACGGGGAGGCCCAAATAAATAAATCTTTAGGGGGAAAAAAAAAATCCTGTCATGTCTTCCCCATCTTCATCTTCCTTGACATCTGGTGCAGCTGTTGTTGCTTTTGATAAATCTTGTTCTAACAGTTTATTTTACTTTAAGAAACTCTACATAGGGGCCGGGGGCGGGGGCAAGGGGAAGAAACTCTACGTAACTGGTGGTCAGTTATGATTTCTTTTCTTGGGTAAGATCATTTTTATTATATTTGTCTTATTTTATTTCCTCTGAATAGACCTACCTCTCTTACCTGCTAGCTTACCCAAATCAGTGTATCCCAAACTGTAGTCATAGAATATAGATATACTACAAGTATTTTACATGTTCTGAGTTCAGATAAATTTGTAATTCATGTTAGCACCTTAAGGCTTCAAAAATAGTATGTATGTAGACTCTTTTTTGTCTTTTTTTCCCCCTCCCCCAAAGAATACTTATGACATTATTAGAACTAATATTCTGTAGACCAGTTTGAGAAGGAGAAGTAAAATAATTATTTTTTAACCAAGTTATTTGTACTTTTTGCCTTAATAGTGAAGAAGTCAGAGCTGAGTGTTGGTATTGCAGTGCTTTGGAGCTCTGTTCTTTTCAAGTTTTGTATTCCAGTACTTCCAAGAGTACAAAATAACTGCTTTTTCCACCTTATACAAATGTCATTCTGGAGTTTTTTGATGATTGCATCCATTACCCTTATTCCACCTCTCAATCAGATAGTCAAATCAGTAGTTTTCATTCACCCCACTTTAGTAGCTATGCTTTTGTTCAGGGCTTAATAACTTTATTTTTGGATAACTGCAGTCAATTGTATAAGTACTGGCAAGAATCTTTCAATGTATAATAAACAAATACTAAATGCTGCAGTTCATTGAATTTAGCCTTACAGGCATGTAAAGATGAAGAGAATGGCTTTCTAGAAATTGCTTTCTACACTGGCTATTGGAATACACATAGCTATTAGAAGGCAAAGAGAAGTGAGACACAAAGTACCGTGGGTTGTGTTATTTCCTGCTGTATAATACATTACTTCAAAGCCTCGTGACAACACAGTAAGCAGTATCTCATGCTTTCTGTGGCTGATTGAGCGGTGTGTCTGGGAGTGGTGTATCTGGGCGTCGCCGGCTTAGAGGCCTCTGGAGGTTGCAGTCAAGATACCCGCTGGGCTGTATCATCTGAAGGTCTTACTGGGGCTGGGGGCTCTGCTTCTGCAAGGCTCACTCACTGGGCAGTGGGCAGTGGGCAGTGGGCAGAAAGGAAGCCTCAGTTGCTTGTCACATGGACCTCTCCATATTGCTTGAGGAACCTCATGACTTGGCTTTTGGATTCCCCCAAGATGAGAGATGAGGACCTCCCTGGTGGCGCAAAGGGTTAACAGTCTCAGCACTGTGAAGCTATCCACAGTTCCCACAGGGCGCAGCAGACCTCTTCTGTCTCACCTGCTGCTCCCCTCAGCAGTGGATTTCAGTCAATCTGCTTGTTCTGCTCCCCGCTCTGTGGCTGGGAAATCCTCTCACCGCCCCCCCCTACACCCCAGTTCTTGTATGCATAAATAAATAAATAAATCTTAAAAAAATACACTGCTAAGAGAGGCAGCGGATGAGACACGAGAATTCTGCCCGCCAAGTAGTTGCTGGTTCTGGAAGGACAGTGACGTGGCCAAAGCCTTCCATTGTTAGTCACTGTCTTGCGCCACTCTGTTGATGCCGTTTATTTTCTGCCTTCATTCTGTTGTTCTTATATCAGATTTAATCTACTTTAATTAAAACTCTGCTTGGGGGCCTCCCTGGTGGCGCAGCAGTTAAGTGCTGCGCTGTGGAGCTGTCGGCAGCGGCGACGCGAGTTCGACACCCAGCCAGGGAGAATCCCACATGGCGTGGCAGACCTCTCCTGCCTTGCCCGCTGCTCCCTTCAGCAGTGTATTTCTGATCTGCCTGTTCTGCTACCCGCTCTGTCTCTGGTGAACCCTCTTGCCGCCCCACGCCTCTGGCCTGTACCCCAGCTTGTATGTATAAATAAAAAATAAATCTTAAAAAAAAAAAAAAAAAAACAAAACTCTGCTTGGGACATACTGCCTTAAGGTTTTTTTTTGGTGCTCTCATTTCTTGCTAGTTAAGTTCCTTTCCTTCAGATCTTTAAACTTCTCATTTTATTTCATTTCTTATGTTAATGTTTATTATTTGCATTTATTAAAATCTTACTGTTAGTCATATCTTTCCATTTGATTGTAAACCCCCTGAAGGCAGAAAGTTTCCCTTTAATTACACCGGTTAAGAATGCTACACGTGGGATTAGGTGTATTCTGAAAGACCTACTTCATTTACTCCAAAATGCCAGCACCGTTGTTACCATTGTTTTATGTCCCTCTAAGAAAGATAAAAATGTGACCAGTTAGACTGAAAATCCTGCACCAGTTCCAGTGCTGTGCAGACGTAAAACATTGTGAAGTTTACAGTCATTGAAATAGGGTCCTCTGTTTAGTCCATCTTTCTTCTCACAACTCTGTATTCCTAGAAAGCGTGTCTGAAGATAGATTTCAAAGTAGATTATTTCCTCCAGGGACCAGTGTTAGAGGTGAGGTTTTTCCTAAAGAGTTAGCATGAAAAACTTAGCTGGGGCCACTAGTGTGGTGAGAACAGAGGCCGGTGTAAGTCTGCCATCATTATACTTGCATTTGTCCCCACCTCACAGAGGTAAAAACCACCATATATCTTGATTTGCATTATGTGTGTAACATACAAAAGGTGTGTGTGTGTTTCATGTGTAGTACACAAAAATATACTACAAAAATAGACCACTGCATCATCAGTTTGACCTAGAATGTGTTAAGTTCATTTTATCATTGGTGTTCTTTCATTAGCTTCTCACTCAGCACCATGTTCTAGAGTGATCTCATTCTGTGGCTTCCCTTAACATTTTATGTTTGCAGCTCGCAAGTTTATAAATATAGCCTTGATCTCTACTGAGATCCAGATTCTGTCCTCTCGGCTTCCTTGGATGTCTTTTGGGCACTGAGCCTCAAAATTTACCAGTCTGTGTCCACGCTTAGCCATTGTGCTATTGTGGCAAAGTGTTGGGCTGTTGGAATAGTCATGACATATTTTTTCTATGCGCCGTGACTTTTCCGACAACCCCATAGTTTAGAGCTCTGGCGTTAATCCCTCCCTGCTGCTTGTTACCTCTGTGACTGAGGCAAGTTACCTTTCTGTTTCTCCATTTCATCTGTAAAATGGGGTGATAATAGTACTCCTTACCTAAGTGTTGTGAGAACCAAAATAATCAATACATGTAAAAGTGTTTAAAATGTCTGGTAAATAGTAAATGCTAAGGAAATACTGGCCTATTATTAACTACTGTTATTATTGTCCCAGAGATCCAGCTTTCTTGCATTTCCTTTATTTGTTATCTGCGACTCTGCATAGATGTGTGGGAGTGATGAGTCTCCTCTAGAGAGTTTGACAGCGTTTAGAGTTAGAACCAGAGACTGTTTACTGCTCCCTGAATGTAGGAGATGGTCAAAATGGTACATGATTATATGCTGAGCGGGTGACACAGAGCACAGAGTAATGATGACGTTTTGGGTGTTAGAAAGTGGTCAGAATGTGATCGCTTGCTTAGCTGTTCCTCTTCCTAGCCATGTTCCTGGAGATTTACAGCAGAAGAACAGTAGCAAATGTGAGATTCAGATTATTGTCATTAATTGGACTGTTGAGTGCTGTCAAGTAAACACGGGGTTGGAGTGTATTATTAAAGCTCTGTTGAGCAAGGGGTCATCTTCCTTCTGAGCCACTGTCTTACTGCTCGCTCTCAGGCTGGCCACTGCACGGAAGACCACGCACTGGCCCTGTGGAGTGCGCGCAGGAAATGACCATGAGCAGGAGAGCGAACCCCCATGTTGACTTTTAATCTGCATTTAATTTTCATTCTTACAGACAAGGTCTGGTCGTGGTTTGGACTCTAACCTAATTAGTGTTCGCTCCTCTGAGGTTCGAGAAGGTAGGGGATGGAGAGAGCGAGGCATCTGGGTTCGGGTTCAGCTTCAGGGCCAGTGAGCTTCGTTTATTTATGCATAGAAGAACTGGTGTGTAGGCCAGAGGTGCGTGCGTGCGTGCGTGTGTGTGTGTGTGTGTGTGTGTGTGTGTGTGTGTGTTCCCCAGAGACAGAGTGGGGAGCAGAACAGTTGGATCTACTGAAATCGACTCCTGAGGAGTGCAGCGGGGAGGCAGGAGAGGTCTGCTGCGCCATGTGGGAAGCTCCCTGGCTGGGGATTGAACTCAGGTCTTAGAGGTGAGAGCACTGAGACTTAACCCCTTGACCGCCAGAGAGGCCCCATCTAGTGAGCTTGATTTAATGGCCTGTGAGGAAGAACTAAAACATTTGAACATCTGTCTAGCAGCTTTCTATCCTTTTTTCTTAAGACAGTCCCTGGGACCTAGTGGGAACTGCGAGGTATTTTTCAAATTTAAGGGTAAGGTTATTTCTGAGATGACGTTAAGGAGAAAATGTCATGTATAAATAAGATTTGCCATTTGAAAAGTATCCCACTTTTAATAACATCAGCTATGGCATTTTGGTAATACTCTGGTTCTAGTTTTGGTAACAGAAATGTAATCTTTGAAAAATGATTATGTCAGCATGACACGGCTGAGACCTAACCGTATTCTGCTCAGTCTGAAGCAGGAGTGTGACAACAGAAGGGGGTGAATCACTTGGAGGTGCGAACGGAGCATCCGCGCACAGGTTCTGCCACCTCAGGTGCCAGTCTGCTTTGCTCGTGACGTGGGCCTTCGCCTCTGGCACACGAGGGTCGCAGCAGGCACTCACTTGTTCAGTGAAGTAGCGTGTGATAGGGTGCACGGCAGTCGTGTCTGTGGTAAAGGAGACTGGGCTTAATCTCTTGATGCCAGGACACATTCAGGAAGCTGATTTTTCACTAGTTCTCTTTTTCCCCTCCAATTCTATTAATGTATCCGTCATTTGCGTGTCTGTAGAATGGGCATCCACTTGCACACCGCTTATGTGCACCTGTTTCCTTCCCCTCCCCCAGAATTATCATGCCAGTGTCCTATTCTCTTCCTTCCCCTAGCCCTTCCTCCTCCCCCTCGGTTCCCCTTGGAACCAATGTATTTTTTCAGAGTCTGAAAATTTATTTTTGCTGTTCTTGGCTAATTTTAAATAATAATGCTTTTATAGCTCAAATATAGTATAGAAAAACATTTGAGTTCTTAATTCTTTGTATCATCAAAAATGAGTTTTCATTTAAGCCCTACTAAGTTTAAAATGTGTGTTAGAGGGCCTCCTTGGTGGCACAAGGCGTTGTCTCAGCATTATGAAGCTATTGCAGCCACTGCAACACGAGCCAGGGAGCTGCCCACAAGGCGCAGCAGACCTCCCCTGACTCTCCCGCTGCCCCCCTCAGCAGTGGATTTCAGTGGATCCGCCTGTTCTGCTCCCCACTCTGTCTCTGGGGAATCCTCTCGTTCCCCACACCTCTGGCCTACACCCCAGCTCTTGTATGCAGAAATAAATAAAATAAATCTTTAAAGAATATATATTAGAAATTGCTTGATAAAGTATTACTTAATAAAGACATACAGCACTCTATAGTCTTGTATTACATCGGATCAGGATGCAGAAGTGTGGGCAGAAGCTCAAAATAACAGTGGCCTGAACAAGATAGCAGCTTCCTTCATGGAAGCCGGGGCGGGCCAGGCCAGCATGGGACTGCTTGCTCCTTACAGCCAAGAGGCCTCTTCAGGCCCTCTCAGCAGCCCTGCCTGTGAGGAAAGGGCACAGACTTGGCATAGCCCCTGCCTGGAAAGGTCCTCCCAGAATTATTGTACACATCATTTTTGCTTTCTTTAATTAGGAACAAATCACGGGGCCACAAACACATGAAAAGAAACTGGAAAATGTAGTGTTTCCTGGAACTGTTTCCTAGTTAAAACCCAGAGATTCTCTTACTTCGGGAGAAGGAGGAATCAGCATTGCAGGACATCTGGCCCCACCGCAGCAGTAGCGCCCCCGGAAGCCGCCCTCATGCTGCCCTGCAGGAGTGCACGCCCCAGGGAGTTCACCGGGAGCTGGCGCTGACATAGCCTTGGTGGAGTGAAGGCTTCAGATTTCACTGCTGGGTGAAGTTTCTAGTAAGGTGGACTGTCTTCTGATTTGAACATTCTGATCTTAGCATAATCTGCCCTGAGAGGGGGGAGTGTGTGTTTGTGTGTGTGTGTGCGCGCGTGTCGTTTTCATGTGACTCATTATTACAGGAATAGTTACTGAGCTTTTCTAAGTTTTTATGCACTAAACATGATTAAAGACCACTTAGAAACATTTAATTCTTAACATTTATAAATTAGAAAAATGTGCAGGCATCTTGTTGCTATTAGTATGATCTGAAAAATACTTTTTATAACACTTATTAACATTTATTAATATTCCCTAAGAAATCTAGCTTTACAAACATCTACATTCTTTAATGATTTTTTTCTTTTTGTAATGGCTTAACACTTTCTTTTTCAGAGCTTAGTGAAAATTTTAGCATCTTTATGAAATCCTTAAGCAATTTTTACAATATGCTAAAACTTTAATAGCTTGGGTTATAGGTGTGCTTGAAGTAATGTAATTTTCCTGATAACAAACAGTGACCTTTCTGCTCAGAGCTCAGGGTAACTTCAGAGTGTAAGTCTAGCTAGTTTACCTTTCCATCTGTTAGTTGTTTTTTTATTTGTCTTAGCATACAAACAATGGTGTAATTGTCATAAATTACTTTTGAATGTCATTTATAAATTATTTCTGTCAGTTTAGACCTGGGGTTATGAATGTGCTATAAAGTCTAAGGACTTGATTAAACCCCGCCTCGGGAAATCAGTCATAGTGATTTCCTCTCAGGGGGCCTGTCCTGAGGCGCTGGGAGGGAGATGAGCTGGCCATAGAGGGTCCTCTCTCACCTTTCAGACTCTGGTTGTCTGTAAACATTACTGAATAAAATACTTAAGCCTGTGCTTTTTGTTTTTAGCTTCTTGCCATTTTCTTTTTGTTATATGCTTTAATGAAATACCAGTTTAATTTCTGTATCATATAAATGACTGAGACACAGACTGCACCCTGGAAGAGTTTTTCTTCCTGATGAGAATGAGACATGTACACAGTTGGGCCCCAGCAGAGGAAAGTACCTCAAGAGATGATGGCACTGTGGTGTAAGAATGAGAATTAGCCCTGCCCGGGGCGTTAGGGGAGACCTGGTGGAGGAGGTGTTTAACCTGTGTTTTGAAGGATTGATAGGATTTGGACATGCGATAAGTAGCTAAGAGGATTTCAGGCAGGAAATTGCATGAAGCAGAGGCCTCACAGAAGCTGGAAAGCATGTGAAATGGCGAGTACTTCTGCTGCCTCTATGATGAGGATTATTAAATTGTTTTGATTTCCTTTTTTCCAAAAAGTCTTGAGAAATGTTCTACTGTCTGTACATGCAGGCAGAGGTAGTTCTTTTAATTCAGGTAATTCATATTTGAAACTTGCTGATGAATGTTCAAATCAAGTAATGAGGGGATTGTGGAGTTGAGTCTTTTTGGCTGAATTCTCAAGGAAAGGAGCACTGGTTTGACTGAAACCATAGAGCTCTGGAAAGATTCATTGGGATTGTAGACTGGGTCGGGTGGACTGGGGAGGTGTAACACCAGGTAAAACTTTGAGAACCTGACCCATTCAAGTTAAACACAAATTGTAATCGTCAAGTTAATACATACTCGGCCTCCTGGTGGCGCAGTGGGTTAAGTCTCAGCCTGCGAAGCTGTCCTCAGCTGCTGCAGCACGAGTTCGATCTCTGGCCAGGGAGATACCCTCCTGGCGCAGCAGACTTCTGTCTCCCCGCCCTGCTCCCCTCAGCAGTGTACTTCAGTCTCTGTCTATTCTGATCCCTGCTCTGTCTCTGGTGAATCCTCTCACCCGCCCACACCTCTGGCCTACACCTCAGTTCTTGTATGCATAAATAAATCAATCTTTAAAAAAATTAATACATACTCACTGTAATCACATTCATAAGTTTAAAAAAGTGTAATGCTCACTCCCCAGTTTTCTTCCAGACATTTTCTGTGCCTATATAAACACATATGTACATATTATAAATAGTCTTGAATTTTGCTTTATTATTTAATATTTCAAGCACATATTATTCAAGTAATACCTGTAATTATTTTTTTAGCTGTATAGTGGGCCATTGTGTGGATATATACTTTTTAAATTTAACAAATTGGTATTTTATTACTGAGTTCATATTGGTTTATGTGAATATATACTTAATTTCCTGTTGATGGACATGTAAATTGGTTCTGATTCTTTTTTAGTCCTGTAACTATACAATAGTAAATTCTTAGAAATGGGGTTGCTGAGTCAGTAGATACGTATATTTTTAATTTTGAAAGCTGTTAATAAGTAGCGCTCCAAGATGTGCTAGTGTGCAGTGTGCATTGGCTTTCCTTATCTCCTCAGTGGCCCTGGATATTAATGAAATTCTTAATCTTTGCTAAGCTGTTGGGTGAAAAGTACGTAGTATCTTATTTTAAATTGTATTTCTTTGAGTGTTGAGTGAAGTTGATGATTTTTTAATAACCACATTTAAAAAGTTACACATTTTATGATCTCCTGGTAGAAGAATCAGGTGGTTTATATTTTCAAGTGTCATCTGTTTATTTTGAAACAATATCAGAAAAGGCTTTGTTTATTTTTAAAGGTTTATTTATTTTTGCATACAAGCTGGGGTTCAGGCCAGAGGTGCAGGAGGTGAGAGGGTTCACCAGAGACAGAGTGGGGAGCAGAACAGGCAGATCGACTGAAGTACACTGCTGAGGAGAGCAGCGGGCGAGGCAGGAGAGGTCTGCTGCGCCATGTGGGAATCTCTTGAACTCTTGCCACAGCCACTGACAGCTCTGCACGCTGTGTTTAACCCGTTGCACCACCAGGGAGGCCCAAAGATGGCTTTATTGATGTATGATTCACATACCATGAAATTTACCCTTTTAAAGTATATACAGTTTGTCGATTTTAGTCATTTATTTTACAACTGAATGCCACCCATTGCTTTAATATTTCTTTCATTATCAAACCGAACTGAGGTCCTCTTTGTTTTTCCAAGTTCATCAGCATATTAGACTGAAAAGATTAAGTGGGAAATACTACTTTTCCTGTTATTTTTCTTACTGGGGAGAGCCAGCTGGGTTCTGAAATGGAATTATGCATGACAACTGCTTTGGAATCTTAGTGCTTTGGTACTGGATGGGGAGTGATTTCTTTGAAATAACTTGTAGTTGAAACTGATTTTCAACTGCTAGAGGTGATACAAGCTTTCCAGCTTTTTCTGATAATTTTTTAAAATATGAAATCTAAGTGGAAAGACTTCTGAGGTAAGAAGATTTAGTAGGAGTATGGTAAGTATTTAAAAGCAGTAAGTTGGTTTTTTTAGATGGTGATTCAGCTCCTTTGTAGTTTGGTCACTATTTCAGAGATTTCCTTCTGGCCACTAGAGAGAGAGAGAGAGAGAGAGAGAGAGAGAGAGAGAGAGAGAGAGAGAGAGTTTATGTGTTTATGAGAGAGAGAGAGAGAGAGTGTTTATGTGTTTATGATCATTATGTCCATTATGTCACTTCACTTTGAGAGCCGGGAAGATCCTGGCCCATGTGTGTTTCTGTTAGGGTTCGCACAGACATTTCAGCATGGAGGCAAGCCCTCCAGGAGTTTGTTAGGCTGGTTTTCTCAAGTGAACTCCCTCCCCTGGCAGTGGCTCCCGTCTCCGGGGGTCTTCAGCACCTCCGGTCCAGGACTCTGGCCAAACCCGAGACCCTCGTCTTTATGGGGGTTCTGCTGGCGGAGGGAGACACCCAAAGCTGAGCACAGCAGGCAGCTCTCCGCTGTCTTGGTAGAACCAGCGTACCCTTCTTGCCTTTTGATTTTATCAAGTAACACTTTAAACATGTGGTTTTCTGTTCATGTTAGTAAAATGTCCTTAAAATTGGGATTCTCTTTATTTTAACTCCCTCATCTTCCATTATTTCTTATTCTTTTTGTGCCTCCTCTTCTGTTGGGAAAATCGAATACCTTAGTTTTAGTTCTTCGAATGAAAATGTCTCTTTTTTCCCTCCGTCTTTTTTTTTTTTTTAAAGATTTATTTATTTGTGCATACAAGAATGGGGGTGCAGGCCAGAGGTGTGGGGTAGTGAGAGGATTCACCAGAGACAGAGCGGGAGCAGAACAGGCAGATTCACTGAAGTACTGCTGAGGGGAGCAGCAGGCGAGGCAGGAGAGGTCTGCTGCGCCATGTGGGGAACTCCCTCGCCGGAAATTGAACTCACGCTGCAGTGGGTGCGGACAGCTTCATAGTGCTGAGACTTAACCCCTTGCAGCACCAGGGAGGCCCGACATCTCTTAACTTGTTACCAGCACTTAACATTTTAGGGTTTTTTACCTGAATGATTAGGTTAGGTCCCTTGGCCTTTGGGTTGTAGTTTTGATTAAAGTGGATTTTTTCCTGGGCATTTAATTGGATTTTCTTTTCCTTTAGGTTTCCATAGAGGAATTGAAGATGATGCCTACGGTTGGGTTGGTGGCATGATTACTTAGGATGAAGCTAATACGGCTTTAGTATAGTACTTGGTTTTAGCTTGTGGAGGTTTCCATTTCCATTTGAGGGCAATTTCCTGGCTTAATGCTCTCCTAAAAAATTACCAAAATAAAATTCTAGTGTACTGTTTGCTTTTGAGTCTAGGGAAGATAGGAGAACTGGGTGACCTGTGAGGGAACAGTGTTAGAACTTTAGAAATAATGTTTTGCTAAGAGATGTGATGTTGATTTGATAAGAGAAAATAGCTGAGTCTTTTAAACATTCTAGGATGTGCTGTGTCGTGCGGGTCTTTCTCGTTGCCGGAACACTTGTGCGCCTCGTAGGTGAGCCTGCCTGGTCAGTGTGCGAAGACCTGGGCTCTGAGGCCACCTGTGCGGTGGACTTGTGGCATGTCAGGGTGCCCTGCTTCTGCTGCTGTCAGAGGGGCAGTGGAACAGGAACTGACGTGAAAAAATAGATTTGGAAATATAAACATATGCCACAAATCTGAAGTACTTCATTATTATTTTTCCTCAGGATCTCAGAGCTATTGTAATCCCAACCCTTACTTAACCTAGCACTATTTACCCTCTGGTACCTTGAGAAAGCGCTTGCTGCGTTTCTTTTTCCAGGGCCACATGCACCCACATGCACAAATATTTGTTCCAAACAGTTTTATGCAGGCACTGCTAAGTGCTCACAAAGTGTTTGACTTTCATTCTGTTCTTAGGTGTTTCGTACAAAAATAAAGACTTCTGTTTTCATTTTATGATGAGCTAAGACAAAAAAATTATTTGAGTGATATTATCTTCTCTTTTAACAAACTCAACAAATTTTTAATCCCAGAAATCTGTAATGTATTTTTAAAAAAGATTTATTCGTGCATACAAGAACTGGGGTGCAGGCCAGAGTTGTGGGGTGGTGAGAGGATTCACCAGAGAAAGAGTGGGGAGCAGAACAGGTGGATCCAGTGAAGTATACTGCTGAGGGGAGCAGTGGGCGAGGCAGGAGAGGTCTGCTGGCCATGTGGGACGCTCCCTGACCCAGGAGTGGCTGCAGTGGCTGCAGATTACTTCACGGGCTGAGACTTAACCCTTGTGCCACCAGGGAGGCCCTAAGTGCCTTTTCTTTTGAAGTACTCATGTAATTTATTTTCTTACTTGGTTTGGATATGTTGGGGGTTAATGTCTTCTAAAAATAAGAATCTGTAGGAAATGACTGTATTTTTATCCCTTAGATGGATCCAGGTGCTAACAAAGTCCCCGCATCCCCAAGGTCCATTTCACTTGGCTCTTGCCTGCCGCCTTGCCATTTCTAGGATGCCGATTGCTTACCTTGCTGATGTGAAGTTGGCTTTGAAATCCAAGGCATCTTTTGAGGATATCAGAGGACTTTAGAGGATGGAAATGTTAAGGTTGCAGAATGCTTGCCGAGTACCACATGCTGTTGATGTGCTTACTGCGGTGATTTATGATCCTCGGAAACTTAGGCCTTTGATAGCGCTGTCATCAAGGTGGGCCTCAGCCTTCTGTGCTTCGTTCCCAAATGTCTGGCTTTAAGTTCTCAGTGTAAAAATAGGCCTGAGCTTCTCCAATGTGCTCTCCTCCCCACCCGTCACAGCTTCTTTAAACCTTAAAATTGAGGAAAAAAATACCAGGTGTGAGCCGCCTCTAGGAGGCATCCAGCACCTGGGGGACGTTAGAGCGCTGACTGGCGCTGAAGCCCAGGGAGGGCGGCGTTTGGGCCTGTTGGCCTGCAGGTCTGCTGCGCCCAGCTTAGGAAGCACCAGTGAGACCGCCTTGGCTGCGTTTTTAAGGTCTGGTTTCATTTTAGACACAGTGACTGTTGTCAGCGTTGGGTTGGGAGCCGGTTGTCGGAGAGTGTGTGCTCCTGGCAGCAGGAACACCGCGGGGACCTTCCCAGGCGCGTGAGGACTTGGGCGCTGGCACTGTCACCGGGAGAGGGACGGCGGCCAGGGTGTAGTTCTGGGCAGAGCGCAGTGGTTGGTGTTACAGCATTAGAGGTCAGGACTTGCAGTTCTCCGGGCCAGGGGTAATGTGAGAGTCAGAATAACAAAGGAAGAATAATGGGTGACTGCAGTGAGCCAAGTGATGTTGGAAGTGCATTCCGGGAGGAGGGCAGTCTGCAGCGACTGTCCCCCTGGCTTCGCCGGCAGCTCCTCAACTGAGTCTGTTTTTAAAGGCACTTGGTACTCTTTCAATTAAAAACTTAATGGGTTATCTGGAGATAAAACTTGGATTTCCTTAAGTGAAGAAGGCACCATTCTGATATATCTTTCTCTGTGAGCCTTCACCAGTTTTGTGGATGGTAAATTCTGCGAGAGGATTGTTCTGAGTTTATAAGGTGATGTACTTTATTTGTCCTTGCATGGTTTCCAGAACAAAGTTTTTTTCCTTTTATATTTTCTGTTTGCATGATATTTAAAGAATTATAGATTGGAAACAACCGTCTTTTCTTCCCCAATATGCTGTGCTCCCTTTTATTCTCCTGTGGTTCCTGTGGGTGCTTGGGAGTGATGTGTTTAACCTGGAAAAAAGAGGTTTCAGAAGAATCAAACTTGCCATGTTCCTCTACTAGTCATGAAAGGGAGACTTAATCTTATTCTTCTGAGAGGATGGGGGAAAACATGAGGATTATTATGAAAATGACCTGCCGTAAATCCTTAGCTTTAGGAGGTTGTAGCAGTAATTTTTTTTAGTGTCTCGCAGGCACTGTACTGGGCCCGGGGAGCACGGAGGTGAGGAAGATGTGTCCCTCAAAGTGAGGGAACAGATAGGAATAAACATCACTGAGCTCCCATCAGAAAGGAACTGCAGTAGAAGTCAGAAGGCGGCGCCACCAGCCCAGTCGCCCAGGGAGGCGCGTCCGCCGTGCCAGAGTTAGCACAGGCGTCTTTGCTTGTGTGTGGACAGGCTGCTGCTTCAGCCCACCTAGAGGCAGCTGCTTACTGCCTGTAATGGCATCCAGGGAATAGAGGGTAAACCTCTTGAAGAGGTTGGGCACCCTAACCTAGAATTCCACTGAGCCCGAAGTACCTTCCTGTATGTCTTACTGACTTTTGAGAACATTTTCTCAGAGCTTGGTTCATTTTCCTTGAGTCCCTTCTATGGAAAAGGTGTCTTTTCAAATAAGGAAGGAATCCTGTCCCAGGAGAATGCCTTTGCTGTGCCTTTGAGCTTCTCCTCTGCCCACGTTTTGTGGTTACACACCGCGAGTCAGCTGGTGCCATTTGATTTGCGTGTTTATTCTTTGGGTGGGTGGAGGGGGCACACATGATATTTGGTTTCAATTCATTCTCTCCTGCCAGCTTTTCTCCCCTCTAAGTAAGAAGTAAAGCCTGACTTTTTTTTCTTCTTGGAAAGTGGCTTACTTAGTTTTCAGAAAAAAAATCTGTATGGGGGATTTAAAGCATTATTTAAAAAGAAATTCATTAGCGTTTAAACAAACTGTTGGGGGAGAAAGAACGCCTGGACAAAATGCACAGAGAGGTTTTTACAGACCCCATCCCCACATCAGGCCAGAGAGATCTAAGAACTACAATCCCATGATACCATCATCACCAAAGGGAGGATCCTGGGAACTGAGGTGGAGTTGAGCAGCCCTGCTTGGATGTGTAAGTAGACATGCGGGCTGGGGGCGCGGGGTTGTTCGCCGGGTTTTCAGTGCGCCATTGAGATTCCAGCTCAGCGGAACTGGTAGGACGCATTCACCAATTTATTCTTTATCTTTTTCCTTTCCCTTTTTGTAAATAAACCCTTTTATTAATTTTATTGTGTGTGTCTGCAGTTGAGTCTTTTAAGTCCCTTTTAAGCGCATGGGTGAGAACCCACAGACAGGCACCCCTTTTATATCGGGGTGCCCTGTAACAAAACGACACAGATCACCTTGAGACTGTAAGCTGTTTGTCATACTTTTTACCTCCATATTTCTGCTATGGGCATTAAGTCTGTTCACTCACCAAATAGATTTATTATTGATTTGTGTTTTTGTTACTCGCATCTATAGGTGATATAGAAAATGCTGGGGATACTTGCAGTATGGTGGTGTTTGCATTAGGAAATATTTTCCTTTTATTTTGGGTGAGTTTTTTTGGGGGTGCCTGTAATTATCTTGCATTATCAGTATATATATTCTCTTTCGTGTCCCAAAGGAGCATATAAATTCAGCCCTGATCTTGGTGCTTAACCCTGTAGTTTTAGAGAGAAGAGCTGGCAGGGAGGGCTGCTTGGCTTCACCTCCATCCAGGATCTGTCGCCAGCCAGCAGGTATTTGATGTGTGTTTATCGATGTAGATGGGTTATAAAATAAATAAGAGTTGTTACCTTTGGCCTCACAACTTTAGGAGACAAGCCAATATTTAGAAATTTCTAGAGCAAAATTAGAATTTCTAGAGCAAAATTAGCTACTTATTATTTAGCATAACAAAAAATACAGTTCAAATTCAGGTTAACTAAAGATTATTGTGGGTTAAAGAAATTGCCTGAGGAGTCATTGAGAAGCTAATGAAGCACCCTCTAAGAATGGGTGCTGTTTGAGTAGAAACTGGGAGAGCAGGTTGGGGCAGTTCAGGCAGGGGTCAGCGGGAGGCAAGAATGAATGTGGCCTGTCCCAGGGCCAAGTAAAGAGAGCCTGTGTGGAGTCAGACTCTGGGAGGCGGAGGGTGGGGGAGCGGGTGGGCCAGGGGCTAGGCTGGGGATGCCAAGCACAGAATTTCTGCTGGCACCTAAACGGAATGGGGGAGAAGGGTAGCGAGACATCCAGAGACTGTGGAGGACCATCTGAGTAATGTTGGGGATCACGCTCTGGCCAGTCTGCTCGGTGGTGCGGATGCTCTGTGTTCGCGTTAAAGCCGCCTCCTGCCTGCGGCGTGAGGCCAGAGTCGGGTGGACTGTACCTGCTTGGTGAACCGCCACTGCGGCTTTTATTCAGTGTCACTTAAGGAAATCCAAGTGCATATTTGATGGCACTTTGGTTATTTCCATTCTTTTTCCTGCAATACCTAGCACTGCTACCGTAAACTCTCTTGTACACACAGCACCTCTTTTTAATATAATTATTATTATTATTTTTAAAGATTTATTTATGCATACAAGAACTGGGGTGTAGGCCAGAGGTATGGGGTGGTGAGAGGATTCACCAGAGACAGTGAGGGGCAGAACAGGCAGATCTACTGAGGTACACTGCTGAAGGGGAACAGTGGGCGAGGCAGGAGAGGTCTGCTGTGCCATGTGGGAAGCTCCCTGGTCGGCATCAAACTCGTGCTACAGTGGCTGTGGACAGCTTCACAGTGCTGAGACTTAACCCCTTGCACCATCAGGGAGGCCCTCTTTTTAATATTTTTAACTGAAAGTAATAAAGGAAAACCTTTCACAAAGCACATGTTCATTTTAAGACAGATAAGTGTGTATATACTTTGTCAGTAATGAGTGTCCTATAAAATAGCATTTGTTGTTGCTCAGATTTCATTTTTAACAAGGAAAATATGCCTCTGTTCTTATTCAAATTAAATTATAAAATGAGTCAACTGATGCTTAACAGTGGAGGGGCACTGATGGGAGGTGGATGGAGGTGCTGTTTTGAGTCATACAAGGTGACTTTTTAAAAAAAATTTTAATTTTTGCGTAGAAGAACTGGGGTGCAGGCCATAGGTGCAGGGATGGGTGGTGGTGAGAAGATTGACCAGATACAGTGGGGAGAACAGGCGGATTTACTGAAATACACTGCTGAGGGGAGCAGTGGGCGAGACAGGAGCAGTTTGCTGGGCCATATGTGGGTCATCTCCCTGGCCGGGGATTGAACTCAGGCTGCAGCGTACTAGATGACATTTGAACAAAGGCTTGAACTGGGTAATGAACCATTCAGAGATCTGGGAATAAATATTCCAGACAGAGGGGCTATGGCTCTAAGGCCGTGCGGTGGGGTCCTGCTTGGTGTGTGTGGTCGGGAAACAGAGCAGCTCCCGCAGCAGTGGGAGGTAAGGTCAGGGAGAGGCAGGAGATCGTCTGAGAGGACCTTCTAAACCCTGTGGTCTCTGGTTTCCATTCGAAGTGTAATAGGTGCCTCTGCAAGGTTTTGAGCAGGAATGTGACACACTCAGATTTGTTTTAAAAAGACCCCTCTGGCTGCTGTGTAAATCGAGACTGGTGCCATTCTGGGTGGAAGCAGGAGGAGCGCTGCTTGGAAGGCTGTTGCGGGGTCCAGGGGACATGATGGGCGTGGATGGGGCAGTGGAGCTCCCGTGTGTGGTTAGGTTGGGGATTTGGTGACATGTCCTGTCGTAGAGATGAAAGTTTTATTGCTAGTTAAAAAACTGCTAAGACAAACCTCTTAATTGATTATGAATTAGTAGTGTTTAAAATGCCTTCCTTTTCCAAGTATTGCTAGATTTTGTGTCCTTGAAATTACTGAACTGGTGAAGTAGAGACGGGAATCAGGAGACGCAGGGACTGGGATTTGATTGATTGATAATCTCTTTGCTGACAGAGCAAGAAAGATTCCATAATGACAGATGTGCACATTTTCATCTGTAGTAGTCATTTATTTAATATAATAGGTGTGTCTGAAGAATGTGTGCTCAGATACATTATGTACTGGATTCTGGTGTTTAGTGTGATTGTGTTCAACTAGAACTGTTTCGTATTAGCTGTGAAGAATGTTGCAGCTGTAATCAGGAATGCAGTGGGTGCCTTTTTGCTGTTATCAGACCCATTAGCACGTCTCGATGTGGTTGACTGCATTTCCTTGTTACGCTTTATGGTTCATACTAAAGCTGTGGATAGAAATGACATCCCGCCTACAACAGTTTCTCAAGGCCTTGCAAACAATGATGTTGTATTTGCGTAAACATCTGTTTATTCCTTAGTAATAATGGATGCTAGACAGGTTATGGCTTGCTTTAGCTCTGTCCCCCTGCTCTGGCTAGGATTTGACTAGCTAGAGGACAGCATTCGATGGTGTTCTTGAGTTCTGTGGGACTACCTTGGCTTATGTCAGTTCTTCACATGGATGGCCACTCGCCCTGGTAGCTTTAGCGACAGGGAGATGTGGGTGTGGCCAGTGGCCCAGTTAGTGTAGAAGGTTCAGTGAGAAGTTGGTTAAAGAAAGTACTTTTCGGGCCTTCCTGGTGGCACAGTGGTTAAGCGATTCGCTGTGGAACTGTCGGCAGCGGCAGTGTGAGTTTGATGCCCCAGCCGGGGAGATTCCCACATGGCGCAGCAGACCTCTCCTGCCTTGCCTGCTGCTCCCCTCAGCAGTGTATTTCCGTCGATCTGCCTGTTCTGCTCCCCACTCTGTCTCTGATGAACCCTCTCGCCGCCACACACCTCTGGCCTGCACCCCAACTTGTATGCATAAATAAATAAATCTTTTTTTTTTTTTTTTAAAAAAAGGAAAGTACTTCTCAGGCCACGAAATTGAAGTGTCTTTTTTGATAAAATTTGGTTTGGGGCTTATAAATTTTATTATATTTATTTTAAAAAATATTTATTTGTGCATACAAAATAAATATGCATACACCTCTGGGGTGTAGGCCAGGGGTGTGGAGGGTGAGAGGAGTCATCAGAGACAGAATGGGGAGAAGAACAGGCGGATCTACTGAAATCCGCTGCTGAGGGAGCAGCCAGCGAGATAGGAGAGGTCTGCTGCCCCTGTGGGAAGCTCCCTGGCCTGGGCAAGATGCAAAATATTAAGTCATTAGGTATATTCTTTTGTTGTTGACAAATTTTGAAGTTGGTGCCCTTTGAGACAGAATTTTAGAACCATCCTTTCCTTAACCACCTAAAGATTCAGAAACTCTTTTGGGGTAGCAGATCACTATTAATCTGAGGGCAACTGTGGACTCTCCAGACAAAGACAGGTACACATTCATTCAGCGAATTTATTCAGCCTGTGCTTATCAAATGGCTGCTACCTGCTCCGCGAAGGTATGGATATTTAGGGTGAATCAGTGCATGAGCACAGTAGAAGCAAAGCAAAGCAGAACACCCCCCCTGTGGACCTTATTCTAATGGAGCCAACCAGCAATACACATGACAAGACCACTGTGTAGCATGTTAGATGTGATAAGTGCTCTGGGAAAAGAATGAAGAAGGGAAGGATGTGGTTGTGATTTGAAGAAGGCAGTCGGGATGGACTGAGCCTAGTGGTATTTCAGCAGAAGTCGTGTGAAGTTCTGAGGAATCAAGAATGACTCCGTGTTCTGCGACGAGCCCCTGGAGGGTGGAGTTGTCAGGAACTGAAATGGAAATGCCGTGGTTAGAGCAGGATTTTCAGGGAAAATCGAGAGCTTAGTTTTGGACACACTGAATTTAAGGTAGCAGTAGATTACAGGTGGGAATCTTAAAGTTGCCCAGCAATTTTAAGACAGATGAGCCTGAAATTCAGGTGAGGAATTTGGGTTGAAGATACATAGTTGTAGTTTTTGGCAAATCTGAGGTTATTAATGCTAGGAAATGGAAAGAGATCGTCCCAAAAGTATAGAGAAAAGGTCTGAGAACTAAAGACTGGAGAAGAGAGAACAGTAAGCACTAAAATCACAAAGAGGTCAGCCAGAGGGCAATCACTAGGCTGTAGGTGATAGTAGACGGCGCCCTCGAACCAAAGGAGAAAAATGTGTTGAGCAGGTGGGGAGAAGAGCCGTGTCCAGGCCTGCTAAGGCAGGTCTGGCCAGGACGAGAAATGCGTGTTGGCGTTAGCTTGTGCCCACAGGTGGTCTTGACTGAAGGTCAGTTTCGATGTACTGTAAGGGTAGAAACCCTCATTTGAGTGAGTTTAAGAGAGAATAAAAGGAATAATTTAGAGAGTAACTATAGTACCTTCTGGGAGGGTGTTTGCTATAACGGGAAACAGAGAATAGGACTCTCGGTAGTGGAAATTTAGTGTAGACGTTTTATAAGACGAGAATGCCAATATGGACGTATCATACAGCCTCAACGTTTGTATGGTTTCAGGGCAGTCATGGCTTCCCCACATCCCGCTGGGAACCTGCAGTTTGGAAGTTTCTGGTCTGTGGCTTGTCGGGGAGGCCATGAGGCAGCACCCCACTTCTTCCCTTGAGGCCTTGTGTTTTTGTGTGGTCTGGGAGTTAGACACAGGAGTGCGAGTTCCCAAGGGTCCTTGGTTTTCCTTCTAAAATTGAAGGCCTTGGTGCAAATTCCGTAGTTCACATTTTAAAAAAAGGTTGCTTTGTACTCAGTATTCACTCAGCTTTTTCTCCATGAATTTAATCTCTGTACAATTCTATGTGATAGGTACCAGCACCCCCATTTTACAGTGGTGGAGAAATGGAGGCAGAGAGAGTTTAGTAACTTGCCCAAAGTGACCCATCTGGGGAGCGGCAGAGCCCCGTTTTGAACTGAGTCTGTGCCCCTAACCCCGGCACTTCGCTCCCTCTCTGGGCCTTCAGTTTGGGTGTTCCTCTCAGTAGGTAATGGGGTGAGGGAAGTGGGATGGAGGTAACTGCTGACGGATAAATAGGGGTTTCGGGAAGTCGGACATTTTCATGGGAACGATTCTGTACGGGAGACAGCGTCCTCGTGGCCTTGCTCCAGGCGCCAAGGAGCAGACGCGCAGACGGTCCCCAGCTGGCGGAGTTTTCACCTGTGGGGGGCAAAAGCGGTAGGCCCGAGAAGGAGAAACTGTACTTTGAACTTGGTTTTTCTCCTGGGCTAGCGATGGGCGCCAGGCAGGACTTGCCTTCGTGGCGCTGGCGGCAGGGTCAGCTCCGGGTCCCCTCCAGGGTCGTGAGGGGCAGCAGCTGACACTCTGCGGATGACTTTCCACCACAATATTTGATAATTTCCGTCGGATACGCGACGCTTTGCTGTAAAGTGGGCTTTGTGTTGGGTGAGTTTGCCCGGCTCTAGGTCAGCGTGAGCGTCTGCGTGAGGCCAGGCTGGGTGTTCGGTGAGTGTAGTAGATGCACTTCTGACGTAACACTTGCAGTTTCTGATGGGTCTTTGGGATGGGGTTATGTTCTGCTAAACCCGTCTTAAGTTGAGGAAGAGCTGGAGTAAGATTATGATAGTTTTTCTTTTAAGAACTTGAGAATAGCTGCTTGTCTTTCAGCAGATTGGCGCGCATCCGTTCATTGTGTAAGCGGCGCTGCTGGCACAGAGACCTACGATTTCTATTTCCGGCAGGTGAAATTGCTCCCGCTCCATCTGTACTTTATTTTCTGGTTCCTTTGACAATAGGACTTGACATTTTGTGTACCCTAGATGGCATTGTTCTCTTGGATCAGATGACCTAAATTACTGACTCTGTTTATTGTATATTGGTTCAAGTATGCCTTTGAGGCCTGAGGGTTAAAATGGGTGATTCTGAGTTAGTGTGGCTTGAACAAGATACTGCAGAGGATTTCCTACTCTGGTAGGATAGTGCTGATTCCATTTGATGTGGTAGAGGCTGCATAGCCCTTTTCTTTATTACCTAGTCACTTTCTGAGGTGTTTTCTCCCTGTCATCTCAGCCCATGACTGGTTCCATCAGGATTTGCCAGGGCCAAGGAGTAAGGGAGGTAGTACACAAGCGGGTACTGGGGCCCAGCTGGGTGATCAGTTACCCAGAGATTCCAGTGAAATTAGTGACAGTTAACATTGAAATTCAGTGTTCTTAATGTCTATATTAATGCTTTTAAAAAAAGCAAATGAGTAATTTTTAAAAGTATAAGTACTTCCATGCAATGTAATTTTCATCATTATAAGGGATGCGTAATGGTTCATAGGTATTTTCTGTTTTTTACTATTGTAGGTAACACTGTGCGGCCCTTTTCCCCCATTCAGTAAATACTGAGTGTCACTGTTTTAGGGCCTGAGGGTGTGGCCATAAAAAAGGGGGAAAAACTCTGCTGTCATGGAGAAATGTCGTCTCACATGTACAGTTATGACCATTAGGTGGAGTACGAATGAGGTCTGATATCACAAATAAAATTGTTTGGTAATTGCATTTCTAAACATCAAAACAGACTTTCATTTAAACTCTTAAGAAAAAGGCTTCAGTTTTTATTTTCTTTGACTACAGTGTATAGTGTTTTTGCACTCTTGTGTGCAGGTTGCTATCGAAATTAAAATGAATTAGGGACCTCTGTAAAGGGAAATATTTTAAGTATCATTCTTTTTTTTTTTAAAGATTTATTTATTTATGCATAGAAGCTGGGGTGTAGGCCAGAAGTTGGGGGTGGGGAGAGTGAGAAGATTCACCAGATATACAGAGTAGGGAGCAAAACAGGCGGATCTACTGAAATCCACTGCTGAGTGGAGCAGCGGGAGAGACATGAGCGGTCTACTGTGCCCTGGGGGAAGCTCTGGGTATCGAACTCATGCTGCAGTGGCTGTGGACAGCTTCAGAGCATGGAGACTTAATCCCTTGCACTATCAGGGAGGCCCCCTTAATAAGGAGATTTTAAAAAAGAGATGAGAAAGGAATGGTCTGTGTCTTGTTGTATTCTCTCATTATTTCTTTTTTTTTTTTTAAAGAATTATTTTTTATTTATACATACAAGCTGGGTACAGGCCAGAGGCGTGGGGCAGCGAGAGGGTTCACCAGAGACAGAGTGGGGAGCAGAACAGGCAGATCAGAAATACACAGCTGAGGGGAGCAGCGGGCAAGGCAGGAGAGGTCTGCCGTGCCATGTGGGATTCTCCCCGGCCGGGCGTCGAACTCACGTCGCCGCTGCCAACAGCTCCACAGCGCAGCGCTTAACCGCTGCGCCACCCGGGAGGCCCCTCTCATTATTTCTAATGCAGTCTTCACGAGAGGTAATTTCCAGGTGAGGAAGTAGAGACTGGAGAGATCTCACCACTGGTAATAATCAAATTTGGGGCACAAACTGAGTCCTGGGTAGGTAAAGCTAGCATTGCTGTATACCTTTCTTTAAAGTTGTAACATTTTGTTTTGGGGCAACCTGTTGGAAATTGTATTTTTCTTTAATTTCATTTAGAAAGTGAAATGTTTTCCCATTTTTTGAATTTATTACCCCTAAAATAAATCTCTGTGTGTATAGAATTCAAGGACTTTGAAAAGCTGACCCTAAAGAATAGGATTAGACTGGGAAGATCCACTGCTGACTTTTCACATGACGTCTTCAAAGCACTTTTCTGAAATGAGTTTTTTTACTTATTTGTTAACTTCGTCATTGTTTGCACATGACTTGCCCCCACACTGGAAAGCCAGCCACCGGGATTCACCACCGTAGCCCTAGTCCCTCTCGATACAGTTGTCAGATGAAGGAGTGAATTGTATTGTATCTGTTTTCAATCTGTACGTTACTAAAGAATTGACTTCTTGAGAAGAGTAATTTTCCAGATACACATGAATACAGTGAAATGAGGCTGGAAGTTTAGTTGGGGTGTTCTCTTGATTTAGGAAGATAATCTGGAGCCCAGCTCTACCCCCTCAATAGTGTTCTTCCCTCTCCGTTGCCTCAGTAACAGTCACGACGCCACCACACTGACCGTCTCAGCCATCGCTTGTTTTTCTAAGTCTTGATTCAGAAATTGTAGTTCTTTTTTAAAATTTTACTTATTTTTGCGTGTAAGAACTGGGGTGTAGGTCAGAGGTGGGGAGGAGGTGAGAGGATTCGCCAGAGATGGAGTGGAGAGCAGAACAGGAGAAAATACTGGGGAGCGAGACAGGAGAGGTCTGCTGCGCCATGTGGGTCAGCTCCCTGGCCGGGGATCGAACTCAGGCTGCAGCCATGATAGTGCTGAGACTTATCCCCTAGGCCACCAGGGAGGCCCTAGAAATTGTAGTTTTCATTCCGATGCAACTTTGATGTATCTAGGACAGCTCTGTGCAATAAATTTTAGAACGTGGGCCCTCACTATAAGCCACATATGTAGGCGTTTTCTAGTAGCCATTGAAAGTAAAAAGGTAAAAGAGGTGAAATTAATTTTAACAATGTATTTTATTTCATCTAGTATGTTCAAACTATCATTTAAACATGTAAATAATAATAGCAGTTACTGAGATTTTTTTTTCCCATACCAAGTACTTGAAATCCAATAAGCCTTTTAAGCTTGGACCTCAGTCTGGACCAGCGCATCAGAGGTGCTGAATAGCCACACATGTGACTGGACTCTGCTGGAAGGGGCAGTGCAGATTTAAAAAAAAAATTGTGACTCAAGCACTAGTATTAGAGGTGACAGCAAAGATCCATTTTATAGTCTTTCTGAGGATAGTTTTAAAAAAGTTGTTTTGGTATAGCTAGGTTTGAATAACAGTAGTAAGTTTTTGCTGCAGACTGGAATTATGCATTGAATTGGTGAAGAGTTTACCCAGGAGAATAAAAATGTGTTACTTTGGATTTCCAGTGGGGAGGGCCTGTGATGTTAATTCAGGAGTGGACATCTGAAGCATCCATGACAGAATGTTACCAGTTTGTTAAGTCTGGGTGAGGAGTACACCATGTTCTTATGTTCTCTAATAATATGTGGTAAATATTTCATGAAAAACATTTAAAGATATAAAAATCATGATTCACAGAAGTAAAATGTGAATGAGAGCACCGTTGCTGTGTTGTAAATTCTGGAAATGAGGCTGTACTTGCATTTTTACAGTGAGTATATTCTTCTTTTTGGCCTCCAATTAATAGTGAGTTGCAGAAAAATGGCAGCTTATTTTCAGCAAATGCTTCCGTTGGATGAGACTTGTTATGAAAGACATACCATCTGGATATGATTTAATGTAATTTCATGTTATAGCATTTCAAAGGATGGAATATTTCTTAGACATCTCTGTCTAGACAGATGTTTGATTTGTAGATCTTTAAGATGTCAAGTAGTAGTGACATTTTTGGAATTAAAATAAAAAAATTCATTTTTGGTAATCCACTCCACGAAATTACTTTTTTGATAAAGGTACAGACCAGGTGTCCACTTACTCATTGGAAATAGGTCAGAATAGGTATGTAATTCATTGTTGGAATCTCAAGTTTACATTGTAAAATTTTATTTATAATTATGCTTCAAGCGGATAAGGTAAAATAGTGTCATGTATAGGAACCAAATATTTGAAGTTTAGTTGTCCCTCTTATTCATGGTTTTGTTTTCTGCTCTTTCTGTTACCTTTGGTCAACGGTGGTCCAGAACTATTCTGTACAATAAGATATTTTGAGAGAGCAGCAGATCACATTCATTTAACTTTTATTACAGTATTGCTGTTTTTTTATTTTATTAGTTATTGTTAATTTCTTACTGTGCCTAGTTTGTAAATTAAAATTTTCAAACACATGTAGAGGAAAAGATCCAGTATGTGTAGGGTTTGATACTCTCTGAGGGTGCAGCATCCACTGGGAGTGTTGGACTGTCTCTCCGTGGAATGGGGGCACGACTGTTGTACTCTCAGTCCAGAGCAGAAATAGATGCGACACGCACACACCCATGCACGCGCGCACGGTGTTCCCAGCGGTTAGGAATGGTACAGACACAGATACCCCCCTCCCCCAGGAAACGTACATGTTTAAGGTGTACACTTAGTTGGTTTGCTGTACATAGTATTGTGAGTAACAGCATTGAAGCTAAATGTTTTCGTAATGAGAATACTTAGGGTCTAACCCTTTCAGCCAATTTCTAATAGACAATCAACTGAGTATATAATTCGATAAAAAGGAGTTGAAGCCCCTGTTAGAGATGGCAGCTGTTTGCATTTTGGTGGCTTTTCTTTCGCTATCCTTTTCTAATCATACGTGTTAGGAAATCGCGGTCATATTTCATACAGTTAGTCCTCCATACCCATGGGCTCCGTGTCCTCGGATTCAACCGCAGATGGAAATTACATGCTGTGCAGTTAGGCCTGGAAGGTTGTGTGTCTGTCCTGAACATGTAGACTTTTCATTCTTGTTGATCCCTGGCCTCTACTGTGGGACAGCTGCATGACACTGACATTGTGCTGGGTACTAGGCATAATGGAAGTACAAGGCAGGATGCGTCTGTTCAATGCAAATCCTACCCCATTTTGTTTAAGGGACTTGAGCATCTGTGGACTTTGTAACCCGTGGGTTACAAAGATAGGAGGAATGGCTTTGTGCACATGGGTCTATATTTTTAAATCTTTTCCCAAAACAGCATTTGCAGCAAAAATAATATCTCACAATATTAAAGTCTTTGAAAACCTTATTTTAAAAGACTTCCTACTGGGCCTCCCTGGTGGCGCAGCGGTTAAGCACTGCTCTGTGGAGCTGTCGGCAGCAGCGACGCGAGTTCGACGCCCGGCCAGGGAGATTCCCACATGGTGCGGCAGACCTCTCCTGCCTCACCCGCTGCTCCCCTCAGCAGTGTATTTCCTTCGATCTGCCTGTGCTGCTCCCCACTCTGTCTCTGGTGAGCCCTCTCGCCACCCCACGCCTCTGGCCTGTACACCAGCTTGTATGCATAAATAAATAAAATCTTTAAAAAAAAAAAAGACTTCCTACTATCCCCCCCTTTTTTATTTTTATTTTTAAAAAAAGATTTATGCATGCAAGAACTAGGGTGTAGGCCAGAGGTGCAGGGTGGGTGAGAGGATTCACCAGAGACAGATTGGGGAGCAGAACAGGCAGATCTACTGAAGTACGCTGCTGAGGGGAGCAGTGGGGAGGCAGGCGAGGTCTGCTGCGCCATGTGGGTCAGCTCCCCTGCCTGGGATCGAACTCATGGCTTAGTGGCTGGTGATTATTTGATAGCGCTGAGACTTTAACGCCTGTGCCACCAGGGAAGGCCCCCCCCCCTTTTAAAGGGTATTTTATTTATTTTTGTAGAATTGGGGTATAGGCCAGAGTTAAGGGGGGGGGTGTGAGAGGATTCACCAGAGACAGAGTGGGGAGCAGAACAGGCAGATCTACTGAAGAATACTGCTGAGGGTAGCAGTGGGTGAGACGGGAGAGGTCTGCTGCGCACTGTGGGTCAGCTGCCTGGCCGGGGACTGAACTCAGGCCATAGCAGTGATAGGCCTGAGACTTAACCCCTGGGCCACCAGGGAGGCCCCTGTCTCTCTTCTTATAAAAGTAATATGTGCTAATTATAAACTCCCTATATATAGAAATACATAGTTTAACAAATAAAACCCCTTACTTTACTGATCTCCAAATGAGAACTGTCAGTAGATTGGTATATTGGGTTGTCGGAAATCATGACACGTTTCTGCTTGAAAACCAAAAAATATATCATGACTTTTCCCACAACCCAGTTTTTTTCCCCTATAAAAATGTATATAGTTTAGGGCCTCCCCGGTGGCGCAGTGGTTAAGCGCTGCGCTGTGGAGCTGTTGGCAGCGGCGACGATGCGAGTTCGATGCCCAGCTGGGGAGATTCCCACATGGCGCGGCAGACCTCTCGTGCCTTGCTCGCTGCTCCCCTCAGCAGTGTATTTCTGATCTGCCTGTTCTGCTCCCTACTCTGTCTCTGGTGAACCCTCTCGCCGCCCCATGCCTCTGGCCTGTACCCCAACTTGTATGTATAAATAAATCTAAAAAAAAAAAAAGACTTAAAAATATGTATATCGTTTACATCTTTCTGTCTCTCTTAGTTTGCAAAAATTGTGTTGTGCTTTATATAATACTGACTATAACTTACTTTTTTCCGCTTAACTACAAATCCTGAATGTTTTTCCATATTTCTATACATACCTACACTATGAATTTTTAATAATTATGTTCCAAAAGATAGCTTAGTGTTGTAATGTAGCCATTTCCCTATTTGTGAATGTGTTGCTCTGTTTTTTTATTGTTGTGAATGACGTTGCAGTTAGCATTCTTGTCAATATTTTATATAAACCTGTGAAAGTTTTTGTAGGATAAATTTCTGAGAGTGGAATTACTGAGTTGAAAATTAGTGGCATTTTGAATTTGATTGGAAATTGCTAAGTTAGTCTCTGAAAGGGATATACCACTTTCCATTCCTGTGGGCAGTGTTTTAACTGTAGGTGTTTAAATCTGATCTCTACTCTGTAGCATTTACAGAGTGCTTGTGTTGTCACTGTGCGGTGCCTCTGTGTCATCCCTCACAGCCACCATGAGGCAAGTGCTCTTACTTCCCTAGGAGTGAGTAGTAGGGCTGCAAGTTGACCAAGGCGTTTGGCTTCAACCCTGTGCTCTTCATCTTAGCTGCCATTTCCTAGCGGCTGTTTTGACCAGAACATTCAGTGCTACTGCAGTGTTGAAAATGTACTTTTGAGTTTTTGAAAGAGTAAAGCCCTAGTTACCCGTAATCCCTGGGAGGTGACCCCTTCCATACCACTGTATTAAAAAAAAACACGTTCTCACTCTGCCTTGCAACGCAACCTTCCTTAGTTTTCACAACAGTGTTCTGAGGTGTTTCTCGATCACAGACGAAGGCTCTGTATTCTGTGAGCTCAATTCTTTGTCCTGTGAAAACAGACTTTTGGTGGTGGTTGTCTCCAACTTTGTGTCAGAAAATCTTCAAAATATTAGCATACTTTAAAGATAGTGTTGTGTTTTACATCTTTGAAAATGATTCAGAGTTCAGTGTCTTAAGATTGTCATTTTGAACTAGGAATTTGAATTGTCTGTCACTGCTTGGGCGCTCATTCAGCAGGTCAGCCGCTCTTGTGGAGCATGGCAGGGCTGGGGATGGAAATGCAGTATTTAAAATGAATCTTCCACATGTGATTCTTTTTGGTTTTCCTTATTAATCGCTTCTCCAGTGAAAATGAAATGCAGCATCAGTTTTCCCCTGGGTAAATAAAATCTTGGACTTTGTCACATCATTGAGACAAATTAGCAGAAAATGCCCTGAGAGTTCAGATTTTTAAAAATAGTTCTTAGGCGTAACCTATTCTTGCAACTTAAATGGTTTACTGCACCAGTAAAATACATGGAGAGAACATTGGTGATAATGTCTCATGATATAAATGATAAAGATGTTTTGGAGACTACTTCAATGACAAGGAAAATAAAAACAAAAATAAATTCTTCAGTTGGTATTTGTGAGTCATAGATACCTTTGCCTGGTACAAACAGCTTTTGTAGCCCTTAGTCTGGAACAGGGGTTGGCAATTTTTTTTTCTATAAAGGGTCACAGAGTAAATATTTTAGGCTTTATGGGCTGAATGGTCTTTGTCATAATTACTAAACTGTGCCCTTGTAGCCCCTAAGCAGCCACGGATAGATATGTAAAGTAACGGGCATGGCTGTGTTCTAATAAAACTTTATTTACCAAAACAGGTTTTATTTTATTAAGATTTTATTTATTTTTGCATGGAAGAACTGGGGTGTAGGCCAAAGATGGGGGTGGGTGAGAGGATTCCCCAGAGACAGAATGGGGAGCAGAACAGACAGATGTACTGAAATACACTGCTGAGGGGGGCAGTGGATGGGACAGGAGCGGTCTGCTGTGCTGTGTGGATCAGCTCCCTGGCCAGGCATTGAACTCAGGCTGTGGTGGTGATAGGGCTGAGAATTAATCCGTAGGCCACAAGGGAGGCCCCAGAATAGGTTGTTGCTCAGATTTGGCTAGCCCCTAAGCTTTAGAAGATGCCTCATAAACTTAAGGATAATGGCTCCTCTTACTTCCTCTTACCTACTCTGTATTATGTATAATGGATTCTCTTGAAATGGATTTTCTTTCTGTCATCCTAGTTCACACCCACAATTTTGAAGATTCAGAACTCTTATGAGAATTGAACCAAAAAGTCTTCATGGGTAAGGATCATGTTGTTAGCATGTATTCACGAATGAGTGGCTGAGTAAATCCATATATTTCACTTCTTGTGTTGTAAACTTAGGACTCTTGTATACCTAGCTGTCCCATAGTTTTTCATTTTCTTTTTTAAAAATAGATTTATTTTTTATTTATGCATACAAGCTGGGGTACAGGCCAGAGGCGTGGGGCTGCGAGAGGGTTCACCAGAGACAGAGCGGAGAGCAGAACAGGCAGATGGACAGAATACACTGCTGAGGGGAGCAGTGGGCGAGGCAGGAGAGGTCTGCAGCGCCATGTGGGAATCTCCCGGCTGGGCTTCGAACTTGCGTCGCTGTTGCCGACAGCTCCACAGCGCAGTGCTTAACCGCTGCGCCACCAGGGAGGCCCTAGTTTTTCATTTTCTTTAGTAGAAAAGTCTTTTGTGTCCTCCTGTATAGTATTCACTAGCTTCACACGATTATTTAAATTTAAACTAAATTAAAGTTTAAATTCTTCATTCACTCTAGCCCTGTTTCACATGCTCAGTAAGCACATGTGACCAGTAGCTGCTATACTGGACAGAGATACAGACCATTTCTGTCACTGTGGAGAAGTTCTATTGAATAACATTGGTCTAGAATCCTAACTTAGGGATTAAAAACAAAAAGACATGGAGATGATATAAAAGTATAACGAGCAATTGATACTTATCATTGAGAAAAGATCATGTTTTACATTTCTTTATTGGAAATAATTTTTGCCATGTCAGGATTAGAATGAAGAATGATTTCTAGATATAAACAGTTTTCTCTTTTGGTTACTTCTATCTCTAAATTATGGATGAAGATCAAAATTCTAGAGGTGTGTTCTGTGTCACCTCAGAGTAGCCAAGCACATATAACAATATTTGGAAGAAAGTCATATTTCTAAGAAATTTTAAAGAAAATCGTCTTTTCTGCTCATGGATACTTCTGTGAAGCCGTGGCCTGCACGTTCCAGAGTAAGCCTGCGACAGTGCCAGTGGTCCTTCTAGATTTCTCCCCTTCTAGATTTCTCTGCTATCACTTTTATTCCAACTATTCGTTGGCCCTACAGTTCCCATTCCCCCTTCTCTCACCACCCAGCCTTCCTTTCCACATCTTGAACAGATGACCTTATTTCCTATTTCATAGAGAAAATAGGAGCCATTGAATTGGAACTTCAATTTCTAGCCACTAATGCAACATGTCAGAGATACCCAACTGTGTATAGTGAATGGTGTTCAAAATTAATATTCTGTATGTCAGTGTTAGAAATGTGTAAAGCCTTCTTTTCCTTAAGCCCCCAATTTAGCTCATGAATCTTAGTCTGTTCATATATCTAGTACATTTTTTATGAAACTGTAACAAAAGTAACTTTCAAAAGTTTTTGATATATGTTGATAAATTTAAATTGAACAGATTTAATTCCCTTTAAACACCAAGTTCCATTTATAAACATAACCAGCATTAAATTGCACGTAAGAATTGAATAAACAGAAATAAAAAAATACCTCGAGTCTGTTGAAAATGAGGATACAAACTACCAGGATCTAAGGGGTTCAGCCAGAGTTCCGAGAGGGTAGGTAATTGCAATACAGGCTCACATTAAACAGCAAGAGAAGTCCCAAGTAAAGAACTTAATAGTATACCTAAAGCAGTTTGAAAAAGAGGGACAAATAAATTCTAAAGCTAGTAGAAGGAAGGGAATAATAAAAATAAGAGTGGAAATAAATATAAATAAAGGAGATCATACAAAAAGCAATGGAATTAAGAGTTGGTTCTTTAAGAAGAAAAATAAAATTGATAAACCTCTACCTAGGCTAACAAAAGAAGAGAGAAAAACATTAGTTAACAGAATTAGGAATGAAAGCGGAGAGATTATCACAGATGGCACAAAAGTAGAGAGAATCACAAGAGATAACTATGAACAACTATACGTCAATCAATTGGATACTCGAACTAGACAAATTTCTAGAATAATGTGGTTTACTCCAAACTAGGAAGAAACAGAAGAGTTGATATATCACAGTAGTGGAAATTGAAATAGCAATCAAAAGTCTCCTTGAAAACAAAAACCCAGGGACAGACAAGTTTTACAAGCGAATTTTAACAAACCTTTAAAGAACAATTTATGGCTATTTTTACTCAAATTATTGCTAAAAGCCCAAAAAGAGGACTTGTTCCCTAATACATTTTACGATGCCAAATTACCCTAATACTGAAAGCAGGTTAAAGATAGCACAAGGAAAGAAAACTACAGACCAATATCCCTGCTGAATATTGAGGCAAAAGTCTTCAACATACTGTTACCATTGAATTCAGCAATACATTAGAAGGATTATACATCTTTTTTTTTTTTTTTAAAGATTTATTTATTTATACATACAAGCTGGGGTACAGGCCGTAGGCGTGGGACAGCGAGAGGGTTCACCAGAGACAGAGTGGGGAGCAGAACAGGCAGATCAGAAATACACTGCTGAGGGGAGCAGCGGGCAAGGCAGGAGAGGTCTGCCGCACCATGTGGGACTCTCCCCGGCTGGGCGTCGAACTCGCATCGCCGCTGCCGACAGCTCCACAGCGCAGCGCCCAACCGCTGCGCCACCAGGGAGGCCCCGGATTATATACATCTTGACCAAGTGAGATTTATTCCAGTGAAGAAAGGATGCTTTAATGTACATAAATCAGTTTGTGATAAATTATGTTAACACAAGTAAAGATAAGAATCATATGAATATGAACAGATGCAGAGAAAGCATTTTATAATATTTAGCACTCATTTATGATAAAGAACACTAAACATAATGTGATAAGAAGGACCCTACCTCAACATAATAAAAGCCATATGTCAAAAACCTACAAAGCCAATGTAATATTTAATGGTAAGAAACTGAAAGCTTTCCCTTTAAGATGAGGAACTAGTCACTACTTCTGTTTAATTTGGTATTAGAGGTTTTAAGTAGAATTATCAGACAACAACAGGAAATGAAAGGAATCCAGAGTGGAAATTAAGTGAAACTATATTTGCCGATGATATGATAGTCTACATAGAAAGCCTTAAAGACGCCACCAAAAAGCTGCTAAAAATAATTAATGAATACAGCAAATGGGGGGGGGCTTACAAAATCAACCTACAGAAATCTCTTATATTTTTATACACAATGAATGAGAAGAAAAATCAACAAAATAATTCCATTATAATTGCTTCACAAAGAATGAAATACCTAGGAATTAGCCAAGGAGGTAAAGGTCTTATACAATGAAAACTAGAAGATGTTATTAAAGGATTTCAATCATAACGTAAGGAGTTGAATGGCCATACTCTTAGGGGAGAATCACTATAGTCAAAATGATTATTCTGCTGCAAGCGATACTTAGATTTATTGCAATCCTCATCAAAATACCTGCAGTGTTCTTAAAAGAAATTGAAGAAAAAATACTAAAATTTATATGGAACTGTAAAAGACCTCAGATAATATAAGCAATCCTGAGGATTAAAGGAAAGAAATGGAGGCCTCACATTACCTGACAGGAAAGCAACGGTAATTAAAACAATATGGTATTGCCATAAAAATAGCTACATGGGTTAGTGAAACAGAAACAAAAGCCCAGAAATAAATTCATGTACACACACACACACACACACACACACGCCCCCCCCATATAAATATATATTTTATACACACACACACACTCTTCATAATAAAGGCGTCATGGGGAAAGGCACTGGGAAAACTGGACAGACACAAAAGAAGGAAGTTAATTCACTCTTCATGCATAACAAACATGTAGTAGAGGCTTAGTAAAAGAACTGCAACAATAAAATATATAGAAGAACATTGGTGATAATGGTTTCATGACCTCAGTGAATAAGATGTTTCTTGGAGATTCTACCACAGTGATGAGGAAAATAAAAAGTAAGCAACTGGGATTACCACAAATTAAATGCTTTTATGTGGGGAAAGAAAATAGACTAAAAAGACAGCCTATTGAAAGGGAGGAATTACTTGCACATTACAATATACTTAAATGAGGTTAAAATCAAGATACATGAACATGGATAGTTTAACAATAAAAAAAGCCTAATTAGTAAATGGGCAGCAGATCTGAACAGACAGTTCATCAAAGAGGATATCCAGAAGATTCCTATACTTCGAAAAATGTCCATTATCACTCTTACTAAGCGAAGCAGGCGAAAACCACATGAAATGTCATCTCACACCTGTGAGAACAGTACACATTCAAAAGACTGACAGCAAGTGCCGGAGAGGCTGTGGAGAAGGGAGCCCTGTTACACTGTTGGGAGAGATGTCGGCTGGTACAGCCACTTTGGAAAGTGATCTGGATTTATCTTAAACCACTAAAACTGGAAGTACCATACTACCCAGCAACCCCACTCTTGGGCATCTATTCAAACAACGTGAAGCAATCAACTAAAAAAAATGATATGCTGTACAATATTATTGCAGTCTTATTTACAATGGCTAGGGCATAGAAACAACAAATACTCACTGATAGAGGATTGACTCAGGAAGTGGTCTCCACACAGTGGAACAATGCTCAGCCATAAGGAAAGATGAAATCTTGCCATTTACAGCTAAATGGAAGAATTTCGAGAGATTTATGTGTAGTAAAGCAAATTAGAATGACAAAGACAAACACTGGACATAGCAGACAATTTGAAAAGCAAAATACTTATTAAAACTAGGGTGCAAAACAACTAGTGGAGATTAATAAAGGGAGTTTTCTGAGGTTAAGAGGGCGTGGGCCGGAGAAAGGGCTGAAGGGGTATAAGGGATGGTGGAGGGGAAAAGTTAAGCAAAAAGAAATTAATGACAATAAATTTATTTGTTAATTTTTCAAAAGATTTATTGTTTTTGCATACAAGCTGGGGTCCAGGCCATAGGCATGGGGCAGTGAGAGGTTTCACCAGAGGCAGAGTGGGGAGCAGAACAGGCAGATCGACGGAAACACACTGCTGAGGGGAGCAGCGGGCGAGGCAGGAGAGGTCTGCCGCGCCGCGCCGTCCCAAAACTTGCATTGCCGCTGCTGACAGCACCACAGCGCAGCAGCGCTTAACTGCTGCGCCACCAAGGAGGCCCTAATGACAGTAATTAAAGCACACACTTTGTTTGGATCCCACTTTTCCTTAGGGGAAAAAAAAGTGAAAATGACCCACCCACCCCTGTAGTTGCTGCTTTTGTGGGCTGTGTCGGAAATGTTCTACGTACAAACTGAAGAATTTGGGATGGGAAAGGCCGAATGGGGTAAAATGAAGGTAAAGGTTCTGCCTTCTAACAGCAGGAGAAACCCAAGGTGAAGAAAACTTGTATAGACTGTTCTCAGGCAAGGATTCAAAAGTGAGAAAGAAATCTGAGGGGCAGCTATGCCTCTTTTAAAAAAGTATATTTTCTAAAAGGCATTATTTCACGACCCTTACTTGCAACCAGGGCATATGGCTGTGAGGAGAGCAGGTTTCCTTAGTTAAATGTGTTGGGGCAATGACTGGAACAAACAGTTAAAACAGGCTAAAAAAAAAGAAACCCTATCAGTTGATTTCATAGCGCTCCTTGGATCTTTGTGGAATGAAAACTCATTTCTTTACTCTCAGCCAATCTTTCAGGTATTTGGAGGAAGTTATTTTGAGGAAGTATTGCAGAGATAAACATGATTGCTCTGCTCTGTGTCTCTGATCCCCTCATCCCACATCCTGTTTCACAGTATTAATCAGATTTTGTGGGTAGGAAGGTTTCCAGGGCAAAAGCAAATATACCTGATCATATTTTCTCTTATCTTTTGTGACCACCTTCATTAATGAGCCATTAGAAATAATTAAAAATTGAATGAACAAATGTTTGACTGGGAAGAGTTATAACCTCTTGAAACAAAAAAAAATTTCCGATACTTATATGACTTGTTAAGTATAATTACGCTTTAAAAATACAGTGAATTTCTTCTCACTGAAACTTGTCATTCCATTTCAGTACGTGCTGCTCAGTTGTTTAAGCCAGAAACCCCACGCAAGTGGTTTCCCTCTCCTCTCTCCACCATCTGTGGCCACATCCGTGTCTTTCCTCTGTCTCTCCCTGGGCTCTTTCCCTAGCTCGAGGCTCTGTCTCTTGCCTGCGTTGCTTTCCGACCTGCAGCCCAGTCTGCCTGGTCAGTGTGTGACCGTCCAGTGTCTCTTCACCACTGTGGTTCTTTTGAACTTTTGTTTATAGCAGCCTTATTGAGGCTCGTACAACATACCATTCACCCGTGTAAAGTGTACGATTCAGTTATTTTTAGGATGCTCGCGGTGTCGTGAAGCCAGTACTGCCATCGATTTTAGAACATTCATTGCCCTAGAAGAAATCCTACACTCACGAGCAGACATGAGTCTGCTCCCCCTTTCCTCCCCACGTGTCCCCCAGCTATAAAGTAATCCTCTCTCTGCTTCTGATGTTTTGCCTGTCCTGCAGTGAAATGCTCTACCCCTGAGCTACACTCCCTGAGTTTGCCTATTCTTGGTGTTTCACATAAGTGGAATCAGAATCTTTTGTGACTGGCCTCTTTGACTTGGCATAATGTTTTCAAGGGTCGTCCATGTTGTGGCATAACATCAGTACTTCATGTCCTTGTGTTGCCAACTAATTATCCGTTGTGTGGCCCTATCACATTTTACTTCCCCATCCTTTAGTGGACAAGACATTTGGATGATTTTCACTTGGGGCCTGTTGTACTAATGCTGCAGTGAACATGGACTTAATAGTTTTTTGCGTGCATTATGTGTTTTCATTTCTCTTGGGTAATATATATAGAAATGAGATTATTGGTTCCTTTGTGTCTAACATTTTGAAGACCTGCCAAACATTTGTCCAAACGTCTGTGGCACTTAGGTCCCACCAGCAATGTCAAGGTTCCGGTTTCTCCGCATTCTCCCTGGCACTGCCGTGGTCTGTCTTTTTGAATGTGTGTATTCTGGAGAGAGTGCCATGACATCTTCTTCCAGTTTTGATTTGCATTTCCCTGATGGCTGATCAGCTGGCTGATGATATTGGGCGTCTTTTCTTACATACCTGTTGCTCCTTTACTATCTGGAGCCTTTTTCTTTTTACTCATGTAAGACAGAGGATACTTTCTTCAAACTCATTGTGGAATTGGTCTGCCGGGGTCTTTAACAAAGCATCTTGTTTCAAAGTAGAGGTCAGCGATTATCTGTGAGGATATGTGCTGCTACACGCAAGTCAACTGAGATCAGAGCACAGCTTTTCAATGTTTAAAACAGAATAAGCTTCCTTGTAAAAGCAGTACCTTTGTGACATTTTAGCTTTAGTAGTCCTCTACTTCGCCCTCACCCACTCCTTCACCAGAATCCACACCAGCCTCTTCATAATCCTCAAGGACAGCCTCAGAAAACTCCTTCCTCCGTGCCCTCACCTGTGCCCAGCGAGCGCAGGCCCGCTTGCGTACCTGATGTCAAACTTGGGTCCACGCAACCACGTGGCTTCGGTTAGCTCAGCACTCGCACAGCTCGCTGGACTTTGGCCTGGTCTCCAGAAGCTACCCAGTGGGAGGCTGGTGAGTAATGCCATCTTTGGAACCAGTAGGGCACCAGTCCACAAATTGGATGCTTGATGGTGGCAGCAGCAGCACTGACATCTCTGGGAACGCTGTCACCAGGGTACAGCGGGCAGCATGGGGAGGGTCACATTTCCCCATCCGGTTGGCTGGCTCCGAGCACGCCTCGTTGATCTTGTGCAACAGGAGGCTGTCCGTGGTAGGCTTCTCAGCAGAGGTGACTGGGGCATAGGTGACCAGAGGGAGTGAATGTGGGGGTATGGCGGCAGCTTGGTCTGGGGTTCTGGCAGATCAGCATTCAAGGCACCCTCAAATCTGAGGGAAGCCGTGATGGAGGACGTGATTTGACTTATCAGACTACTTAGGTTAGTACAGATTGGTCGCTCAGTGTCGAGACTTCGACAGCAGTTGTCACAGATGACCTCGCTGGCCACCGTGCAGGTGGCCGGGGCCGTGGGTGTCGTGGGGGATGTCGTAGCTCAGCTGCAGCTGAGGGGCTTGGTGAATGGGGATCTCCAGCTTGGAGTTTTGCCAGAACCCACAGATACTCCGTCAGCAGGGAGGCGAGCCTGGAGCCCCTTGCCCACAGAGCTGTGGGGTGCCAAGAAGCTCTGAAGGCCCGGGCACTGGTCGGCCAGCGCCAAACTCGGGCCCAGATGAGGTTCGTGATTTTCTTGCCTGTGGTGTGGGGCCCTCAGGCATGGTTTTGGCAGCATCTTCCATGCCTGTGATGAGCTGCTTGGGGCGGAAGAGGTGGCGGCAGGTGCCAGTGTGAACGTCACAGTGACTGGGCTCCAGGCCTGCTGACACTGCCAGCGCCCGCTGCACTGAAGGAGGCGTCGAAGGAGGCATCTCCTTGCCCAGTGGGCTTGTCGCTGGGCATCTGGCCATCGGCCGGCTGCCATGTTCCAGGCAGTAGAGCTCCCAGCAGGCGGTGCTGACCTGGACACCAGCCTGGCCTGCAGGGATGGAGATCGCTTGTGTGTGTCTCCTGCTCCGCAGCTGCCAGGCAGATGCGGAGAGGTCGTTGCTTCACCCGGTGTGATTCTTCGGCAGGGCAAGCAAGGGAACCTCTCTTTGGATCTTCCAAAAATACGAATCTGATTTTATTAGCTCTAGGTAGCCAGTTCCTCCGCCCCCACCCCCTTCCTTCGGCATTGCTCCCTTCCTCTTCTCCTGGTCAACTCTCACTTAAATATTTGGGCTTCAGCTCACACGTCATTTCCTTCAGGAAGCCTTTCCTGACCCCCATTATTAATGTTTTTCCTCCCGTGTTGTGATTCTTCACCCACACTTCCTTTCCCACCCAGACAGTTAGCCCGGCCAGCAGGGACCGTGCCTGGACACAGCTGGCTGCGGGACCGAGTATGTGGGTGAGTGTAACTTGCGGGGTCTTCAGCACTGAAAGCTTTATTTTAAATTTTGTCTTGGGGTTTTAATTGGACGCAAGGCCATACCCCGTGCCTTGGGTTCCCCTCAGGTTTCTGTGGACGACTTGAGCATGGAGTCACGTAGGGGAGTGTGGCTGGGTTGATAGGGCCAGCTCGTTTCCCACCCAGACAACCTGTGTGCGCGTCCTCTGGCCTTCCTGCGGGTGCTCTTTGGGCTGGAGGAGGCACAGAGGAGGGAGGGCTGAGGGATGAGTTGATGAGAAGCCTGGGGCTTGAGGGGCAGTCTCTGCTCGCGGCACACTGCACACTGCGGCTGGTGGCAGCGCTGACCTGGAGTTAGCATTTTGCATGGAAAATAAATGCATTTGGTCAACTGGTGCCCTAGTTTGGCCTTCAGTTCTGGAAGTACAAGCCAGACTTTCACTTTTAACGCTTCATGGGAAATCTGATGATGGGAATAGACTCTTTTTCCTTTTAGTTTTCAAGCAGGACCTCTTATTTCTGAACTGAAAAAGTGGATTGCACCTTATACTTTACAGGGTTGTACACCATGATTAATACAGAGTCTAGATTTGTTCCTGTGATGGTGACTTTACTGATGTAAATATTGTCATTCTCCATCAGAATATCTAGAAGTAGTCTTCTCATTTCATTATTGCCTTTCAAAACTGCTATAGTTTGCAGATAGGGAATCTCAGAGTGGATGTTTTCCCTTCTCAGCTTACTAAGTCCTATCTGGCCTCCGGGACTCTTCCCCCACTGGACTCTTGCTGATTGCAGAGCTGTGGTAGCATTTTAAATTTTCTTCCTTGTGCAAGGGTGTAATTGCTGCAAAGGGCAAAATATTAATTTTCCATTCTAAGGCATTTTAAACTCCTGGTCTTCATTTAGCTTCTCTGTGAGCCATGCCTCACAGGACCTTGCCTTGAGAGAGAGAATAGTTTCTGGTCTTATGGCAGAGAACATCTTTGGAAAAGAAATTCTGGAGAAATGAGGGTGTTTTAAATACAGCAGTGTTCTCGACTCATTTAGTGCATTGTCTGAAAAAGCCGTTTTGGCTTATCCAGTAATAGCAAAGCTGAGGCCTCACTAAGTGGTGGCTCCTGGCTCAGTGACTAGTTTAGATGTTGTTTGACTTAACTGGCTGATTTTTCTGTTGTCACATAAACACCTTTTCCTGACTATTCTAAGAATCACATAAAACTTAAAGAGCTGGTTTACAGTGGAAATTTTTATGATTTCCATAGATTTTTTATTTTTTTTTTTTGAGTTAAAAATGATGCAGGGCAGCAAGGGGCACTAACACTGGCCAGAGACACTGCCCAAGTCGCTTATTGGTTCCTGCCTGAGTTCTTCACCCGCACGTACAATTGCAAGAATACTCAGGTTCGGAGAACAACAATAATGGGATTTATTTAACAAACCAGGGGAAAACAAAGAGTTGCCGAGGCCACAAAAGGCTGTTTACCTCACCTGAAGCAGTGTCCAGCGATTTTAACTACTAAACCCAAACACTCCAAAGATGGCGTCTTCCTGCCACTGAGGATGCAGCGCTCCTCTCCTGAGCAGTAGGCCACGCTCTCAAGATGGCGTCTTCCCGCCACTGAGGACTGTAGGCCAGTTCCAACTCACGAAGACAACAGAAGATTCAACAATTTCAGTAGCTCAGCTAGCTCCAAACTTTTCCTCTCTGAGGTTGCCTGCTCCTCCCGTTCTTCAGAGTCCCGCAACAGCTCTCTGGAGGTCAGTGCGGTGGGGGCCGAAATCCATGATCACGGAATCGCTGAAGAGCCGAAAACACTGAATTCTGAACACTGAAAGCTGGGGGTGCTTCTACAGTCCCTTGTAATTCTTATGAGTCTCCACCCCAAGTTGTGATACTTTGTTAGCGTTTTCCCTGGGGCTGTCTAGCCTTACCAGCACCCCCCTCCAGGGGGCGCCACCTGTAACATTCTGGCTTCAGCTGTTGGGTACAGAATTGAAGCTTTACTGTGAAATGCACACTCACTCGAGTGAGTGTGGGCAGATTCAGAGGAGAATTGCTGTTTGTTTTTTAAAAAATTAAATGGACATACTCCTTTTGCTAAAAAACTTGTTATACCCAAGTGACTGATTTAGAGTTTTTTATTTGTCAAATGTTTCAGTGCCTACCATGTGTGCTGTGTTCTCAGTGGAGTCTGCGGGAGACTCAGTGTGTGAGTTGGGCTTTGACCCTGCTCTTCCAGAATTGACCTTTAATGGGGAGATGACTCTAGCGCCGTATGGTTCAGAGGAGAAAGCAGTGACATCTCTCTTGGGTTGCCTGGGAAAAGGAGACGTTTGCTTAGAATACTGAAGTGAAGTTTTTGGATGGGAAGTTAACATTTTTTGAAGGTTTTTCTAGCATGAAAGTGACATGATTAGAGTTGTATTTTAGGAAAACTGTTTCCAGGATGAGATCAAAGATAGAAGCTGGAGGCTGGGTGGAAAGTAACGTGAAGGCAACCTGTCCAGATGGTAGTAAGATGGGGGGGGCCGACGATGTGAGGGGCTTCGTAGAAGCAGAATCGGTTCAATTTCATGTTAGATTGACAGCGCAGAGGAGAGTCTGATTCTGGCAGTCCTACATTTAGTGCATTCACTTAGTTGGGGGCAGAGTTTGAGCATTTCCAGTGGTATTTCTTCAGTGTTAATTTTAGGAAAAAAATCGATCTAGAGAAGAGGAAATGGAGTAGTAACTTGGTAACCTAGGGGAAGATGATACAGCACATGGTTATTAGAAATTATTTAACAGAAATTGAAAAGTGTTTATTTTGTGATGTTTTCCAGTTGTTGGTGCTTGTGTGTGTGTGTGTGTTTATGTTGACTGGCATGTAGCTTCATTATCTTTCACCACTGGAAGTTTTCTAATGAGAATCATTTTTAAAATTTCACACCCACTAAAACTAAAGATTATTTTCAGTGCCAAATTAATATCATTATACATTTCCCTTCTAATGCTAAAGTCCTGATCTTCAAAGAGAGCTTTCAAAAAGATACATGAGTGCAGCAAAGCAGACTATTATTTTAGAAATAATATAACCACTCATAAAAAGGACAGAGTTATGATAGTTTGATGCATTAATTTTAATATTTTTTCAGCTCTTGAGTCAAGATGAAAAAAGTTAACCAGAAATATGGCTCTCATTTTGATTGTACTGAATCTGCTTTATAAAGTACTGTCCTCTTTTCAGAATGCAGAATCAGGATCTAGGTCCTGTTTTTGTTGTTTCAAAGAGGATATGGGTGAGGGTAATTTTCTTCAGTGGTAGAATTAAAATTTCTTTTCACCAAATATCATTCAAAGCAATGTAATAAAAGCGCAGTAATTTGAATGTAGTAGTCTAGGCATTAGTTATTTCAGTTACAGGCATTCTTCTGCCTTTTCTGAATAGCAAATTGTTAGAGATTATCTAATTCTGACTTATGAAATAGTTGCTCATAAAAATTATACTTGTTTCGTGTCTTACACTCTTATAAAATTGATGATTGGCTTGTTCATTAACTTTCCCCCCTTGTAGTAGTACCAGTGGTCTGCGTGACTGGTGTTCTGCGTTTATGCACACGTTACGCACCGTTCTAAGAATGCCGTTGGTTTTGCTGACGTTCCTGCCCCCAGTCTTTCTTGCTCCTCTGCAGTTGTCGGTTAAGTTGTCTGAGTCGATTTCTCCATTCATTGTACCAGCTCGTGTGCTCCTTAGTGTCTTCAGGCTTCACCCTCCGCTGCCTTCCCGCTGTTCCCGGGCAGATTGTCCATGGAGCTAATGAGGCTTATGCCGCCGGGACCCGCATGTGCACGGGCCCTTGGGCGTTTCCTAGGCAAAATTTTGCAGTCTTTTTACTTAAGTCCCCCAAATCGTATAAAGAGTAGAACCCACAAAACTGGCCTTTCTTACATAGGTTGTTAGAGGAGATGAAAAACAGAAGTACATGTAGATTCTAGCTTTGTGTTTTAGGTAAAAAGGATAAAAATAGAATATTTGAATGGGCTTGTGTGTGATGTCAGCCTTAATGTGTCATGATAACCATCAGTAGTGCACCAGATGTTTTGACTCTATTTAGCTTCATATTAAATTAAGCCTCGCCTGTGGCCTCCAGAGTCCATCTGTACTGCCGCCAAGGCCGCCGAAGACAGCGTGGTGGCAGCACCGCCAGCGGCGCTTCCCTCTTGCGAGATTTAGGCTCTCAGATTGCTTATGCTCAAGGTGAGCCTTTGTATCGAATTGAAATTTGTATTCTGTAGCTCACTGTACTGAATGAAGACATTTGCAGTTTACTTTCCATTCCAGTAGGTAGCCATTTTTTATTTTTGCTTATCTGAAAACGAGTGGGAACAAATGGAATACATAAGATGAGCTAGGGAAACCATTATACACAAATGCTAGTTAAACATGTATGCCTGAGAAGCTGTTTATATTGAGAGAGCTGCTACCAGTCATGAAAAATAACAATTACTACTGCTTTTTGTCATATGAATACATATTAAGATCTGAAAATCCTTGCTTATTTTCAATCAGGAAAATAAACATTAAACCCACTCAAAACCTTTGTAAGGATTTACATGGCCATCCACTGAATTTTGCTCGACTCCTGTTTCGTCAGTGTGGCAGAGGTCGCATGCACGCTTTTGCTCATGAGTGAGAGTAAACATACGTCTGCAGAGCTCTTAGCGTCAGGCTCATTAAGATGGCAGACCTTGCAGATCAGGCCGCTCCTCCCACCCGTGCTCCCACTCTTTCCTAGAAAAGCATTTAGACATCTCTGAAATTAAACCTGTAAAGTGCCAGCTAACACCAGAACAGATATCTCGGAAATTTTACCATAATGCTGCTTTTTAAAGTCCTAAATGTCCTCTATTTAAAATGAAATTCTTTTGTATTAACCTCCTTTCATATGCTCGCTTTCACCCACTGCAGAATTGCCTGATTTGACTTTCTAATGTAACTGTAATGAATCTTCTGGGAAGCCAGACGATTGAGCACACATACTCTGCAACTCCATTGTAAAATATTCAGTCTGTCCTGTCGATTTTACTGATTAAAGGGGGGGGGGGATTGGGGATGGAAGAGAGAAATGAAAATCTCCTTAATGAATATTAAGGCTTAAAACCAAACATACTCTCGCAGGGATTTCAGTCTCTCCTAGACACCGTGATGTGCCATAATACCTCGCTTAAGTCTCTTCAGAAACGCCTTAATGAAAACAACAAGTTGGGTGGAGGCAGTGTCGGTTTCCTCGAGACAGAATTAGGCATCTGATTACATTTGGTTTTGACACATTTACTCTGAAAAAGCACTTGGAAAAACACCTGCCCATTTGCACAGGAGACAAACTGCTCCAGGCATCATGCCTGGGCACCCAGCACAGTGAGTTACTCGCTGGCCCCAAGTGTAGCCCCCACCACGGGGCGCCCAGATGTGGAATGATGGTCTCTCAGAGTGGGTCCCTTCTGAGCTGCTGGGGGTTTTATTTAACAGGGAAGGCAGAGGAAGACTTCTCCATGATTTGTTATAACTAATTTATCCCAGGTATTTTTAATTGTAGCAACGTGTTTGGCTTACCCATGCGAAAGAAATTGAACACTAGAGTTTAATAATTAAGGACTTATTAGTTAAAACTGAATGTTATAATGAGCCAGATGCTGCTGCATTGAAACAGCCATTTTCACTAGCATTTTTAAATCGAAGAGAATTGAATTTAAATTTGGAGTGTCTTGACTTTGATGAGTTAACATTTAAAAATCTTTTTAAATCCATCAAATACAAGGTCAGTTTTCTTTGATTTCAATGAAAGACAATACGCTATAATGTCGGGTGGTTAGCTAAGTAAATTAGGACAGCTAACTTTTGGAAATACTGAATTCCTTATTTGAATATTATAAAATATTCTTAATGTGATTGCAAAAAATGTGTGGAATATGAACAATTAATTTTACTTTTGACTAGAAAAGATATAAATCACTCAGATGGCTGAGGCAGTGGTGAATGGAAATGGGGAAATGTATTCTTTTCCTCTTATCGTGGGGAAGCATTTTTAATAATGGCTTGAGTGGTTTGATAAAGCATCCGAAGGAAACTCCCAGGAGAGGAAGATTAGACTGGAGAGAGAGATCTCTCTATGAATCATTTACGCTAACCTCTTGCTGAAGCACAGCTTGCATTTTTAATGAAGGATGATTGCATTTCATAAACAGACCTTTAAAAATTAAAATAATATTGATCCTTTCTCATTTAGGTCTATTAAAATAGCACGCTGTACATCTCTTTCTAATAGCTCAGGACAGATTATTATTATTTTAAACAATATATACAGCTTAGTTTCTAATCAGAGTTTCCTTAGGGCTTTGATGAAAATGTTTTTGAGAAGTATTTTTCTTTAAGTAATAGCTATGAAAGCAGAATTTAAACATGGCATGGTTTAAAGTTAAGCTTGACACCTCAAATTATTTTCAACAAACGATTTCCGTTTTTTTTTTCCATTTTTTAAAAATTGAGGTAATAATTGCTTTACAGCAGTATATATGACTTACAGGTATAGGATGACATCCATCAGATGTATGTCACCACACTATACCCACCAAGGTACCCACAGTCCTCCGCCATCCATTTTCCTACAAAGCAAATGGGTTAATTTCCTGAATAATTTGTCTAGCACAGGAAAAGGGACTGGTTTGGTGTCAAGGAAACTTGGTTCACCTGTGCCCTATAACCGGGGGAAAGTCACATTATTCTCAGTGGTCAGTGTTCTTTCAAAATGTTGCTCAGTGAGATAAAATATGGACACTCTCTTGAAGCTGTTGGAGTTAGCCACTGTATAATTTGTATCATTTTGCGCCTCTGCTCTGCACACCGTGATAGGGAAGGTGCTGCTTAGTGCCTTCCAAGTCTGGGGAAGTGGGTGATGCTTCTGATAGTGTTACGCCTCTTTTTTTTTTTTTTTTTTAAAGCGAAACTGTTCATAAGCTAAAGATCTAGTACAGGAATATAAAACTGCAAAGAAAGTTTTTCTCTCAGGCCTCCCTGGTGGCCTAGTCAGCGCTCCCACGGAGGCCCACTGTGAAGGCCCATGTTTGTTCCGCGGCCGGGCAGCTGACCTCCCCCGTCTCCCTGCTGCTCCCCTCAGCAGTGGATTTCAGTGAATCCGCCTAGGTAGAAGAATTAGAAATGCAAAACAAAAACAAAATTCAGCATCATCGGATATCTTTTGGGGGCGAGCCAGTTAGTTTTGTCCCTTTGGAAAGTGGCAGTGTGGAGAAGAGGGGCACGGCTGTGGAGACAGTCTGGCTCAGCTCCCGTCTGCACCGCTTGCAGCTGTGGGACAGGTTCACGGCAGGTCGACTTGCTTCTGTAAAGTGGGCATGATAATGGCACCGCTGCAAGAGCTGTGGTGAGAACTAAGTGGTTATTCTAGAGAGCTAAATATGTTTCAATTTTTTTTTGTTATTTATTTTGATTGTCTTTTTTAGTCCTTTACAATAGTGAAAAGTTATTTGCTGGGTATGTTCTCATAGTATAATCAAAAGGGAAATCCTTTTGTAACTTTCATAATAAGGCATTTTTTCTGCTATAACTTTTACCTCCTTGGTGCCTGTATGTCACTAGACGATGATACTGATAGTATCAGCACTTTTTTAAGAAAGTGAAATGGGTACTAATCTAAAGATGCTTCCCAGGGAAATAAAACTGCAGAGGAAAGGCTCAGGTGAGGTTGTCCAGGGCGTCAGCGCGCGGCCTGTGTTAACCTGCTGCTTGCCATAGGAACGCGCACACTTTGGTCTTTTCAGAATGGAGCCTTGCCTGTCCCACATGCCCTTCCACCTGATGCTTTAGAGGGGAACAGCACAGCAAAACAGCCATAAAGCCAGTGTAATTTTCACTTGTGTATAATTCAGAAACCCTAAAAGAAATTAAATTTGCCCACCCCTACCTTCGCCTTTAAATTTTCTGTTAGAGAGGTTTTTAAGTATGAAAAAACACTTCCTGTGAAAACACCACAGCCATTTCCATGCTGCTGTTCCGATACCAGCAGGAGTGTGCTCCCCGGGTATTCTAGGGTAGAGTTTATTACGGTCTCACCTGAAGGAGAGGTACTGTGGAAAATCAAAGAATATAGTCCTAGTGGAATCCGTAGTGCTTTATTAATGATCCTCCCTGTTCCTGCTTTCCTGTCTTGTCTGATTACATTTTGTCGGAGAAATACTGCAGAGAGTAATGGGGGAGAGCAGAGTTGCGTATAGAGTTCTGCTTTCAGTCATCTGATTACACATTAAGATGTGTTTTACCCGTACTCTCCCAGAATTATCTGCATTAAATAGGGTATGAATTGCGTGCCTACCATGTGCAAACACCGCCCCAAACTGCCTGACAGTGTGCTAAGGAGCTGTGTCCTTTGTAACACTGTGAGGGAGAGTCTGTTATTTCTCCATCCCAAACCAAACCAAACCAAAGCAGAGAGCAATTTGAATAGGGTTATGCAGGCTGTACGTGGTAGAGTAGGGTTTCCAATCCTGGCACTAGGTGGAGTTCTAGGAATTCCAGCTGAAATGCCTACATGAATGAGAGAGAGGCAGGGAGGAGGAGGAAGAGGAGCGAAGAGAGGGAGATTGTGTGATAAGAGGTGGGAAAAGGTGTAGAATTTTTTGTTTTTTAAAGACTTATTTATATATGCACTCAAGAGCTGGGGTGAGGCCAAAGGTGTAGGGGGTGAGAGGATTCATCAGAGACAGAGTGGGGAGCAGAACAGGCGGATCCACTGAAATCCACTGCTGAGGGGAGCAGCAGGGAGACAGGAGAGGTCTGCTGTGCCCTGTGGGAAGCTCCTTGGCCTGGGATCGAACTCTTGCTGCTGCAGTGGCTGCCATCGCTTCATAGGCTGAGACTTAACCCCTGCACCACCAGGGAGGCCCAGCTGTAGAACTTACTGACTCTGCTGCCCTCCCCTCACCTTTAGGCTGTCCGGTGTTGCCTGAAAATCTGCTTTTTCAGTTTGCCCGTACATCCTAACCTTCCTTTCTTGCTATAAATGTCTGGTTCGGAGTGCTGGTTCTGGACACCATGCTGGCTTTAAATCCTGGCTCTGTAATTTTGAGATTCTTAACCTCTCTAAACTCCAGCTTCCTGTTCTCTAAAATGGTCATAAAACTAATAGCCACTGTGGTGGAGATCAGAGGAGAGAATTGAGACCAAGTGCCTGGTGCAGTTCCTCGTACGTTCTGAGTGTGACCAGGCAGCTGACAGGGTGGGCAAGGGTGAGTGGGTGTATTTGTGAACAGGAACTGCTTGAATCAGTATCTGCCAGAGGGAGTGAGCAATGGACACGGTGGGCACCAGAAGGAAATCTGCGAGTGTGCTCAGGTGTTTTCGGGCACTGAGGAGCCCGCTCACACGGGAGACAGCCAACGCTGATCATTGCTTCTGAAATGGTATGCTCAGTACTGCCGCAGTTTGAAGCTATGGAGGAGTGCGCATTGTGACAGAAAACCTTATTAACCTGGGAGCTTTCCTTTTTGCTGATAGAGATTAATTTCAGAGAGAACAGGAAATAAAGGCAGGTGGATCTTGCACTTAGAAATATGTGTGTGTGCACACATTACATCACATCAAGAGAAAGGGATTCAAAATATGAAAGAAAATGGTTTTCCTGTGGGTATAATGTCAGTTTCTCTATTCTCCAGTTAACTAAATTTAAACTTTGCCTTTGCCAGAAACCTTAAAATAGCAAACATTTCCCTAATATTACAGATAAGTAAGAAACACCTGCTTAGTAAAAATAATTTTGTAAATTATGTCTTTCTTACTACTGGATAATTAGCATTTTCCCCCTAGTTTTATAAAGGTGGTCTATAAGAAAACTTTAAATTCTTAGGCTATATTATATCACAGCTAAAATATTCTGTGACTTTTTTTCATTTAGAAGTAAAGGTGACATTTAAAAAGAAACTCCCCAAGTTAAGAACTCTTAAGATCCTAACTGTTCATAATTCTTAAGCTTTTAATAAGATTTTTCTTTGACATTGAAAATCTCTGAAGTTTTACCTGTTTAACGTAACCATTCTAAAAGCACGGGGAGCAGAACCTTGGCTGGCTGGCTGCAGAGAAGATGTATAGGAGGAATTCATCTGAGTACATCTTACCTATAATTCAATGCTTAAGGATTAGTTTCTCCTATCTTAACTGCTTTCTCCTTTTATCTTAGCTGCACTATCTTTAAGTACACACACACACAGTCATCAAGAGCCAAGGATTTTAATATAGCATTTTGTTTATTATTATATTATGCATGTACTTGGGAACGGAAATATGTATATATTAATCAGAAGCATCTACCTTCATTTTTTTGAGAAACACTGATTAAATTATTATTCACTTTTTCAGAGAGACTATCCCTACTGTGAGAAGCCCTGATTGGCGATTGTGCGACCTTTTGTCTGCTGTATGCAGCACTTGGCAGGTGTGGGGATGGCAGCAGAATCCGGGCCTCCAGTGTGTCCCCCCAGGCTGACCTTGGTGGGTCTGGCTGCACAGTCACGCTGAGGCGTGTGCCAGAGTGAGCTGTGGCATTAGCCTAGAGGCTTCTCTCCCCATCCCTATGTCCTCAGCTTGAAGCATTTTCTACTTTATTTTCTTGGCAGTTTATTCAAAGGAATATTTGCTACATTTACTATCTATCTGGTGCCTACACAGCTTCAGCTGTCTGGGAGAGGAAAACTGTGTTCTAAGATTCAGTGCTTAGCAACAGTATTTGTGGCAACTTAAAGTACTTGATAGAATGAAATTAGGAGATTGCAGCAATAGGTAAAATTCATCTTTTAACTTTTTAAAAAAAATTTACTTATTTATGCATACAAGGTGGGGGTATGCCAGAGGGCAGGGGGTGAGAGGATCCACCAGAGACAGAGTGGGGAGCAGAACAGGTGGATCCACTGAAATACACTGCTGAGGGGAGCAGCAGGGAGACAGGAGAGGTCTGCTGTGCCATGTGAGAAGCTCCCTGACCAGGGATCGAACTTGTGCTGCAGTGGCTCAGGATAGCTTCATAGTGCTGCACTTAACCCGTTGTGCCACCAGGGAGGCCCCTTAACTGTATTTTTAAAGGTTCTGTTGGCATACTTGAAAAAAAATTGTGATATTTAATATTGGCTAGTTAGTGGCAAGAGTATGATTTTATTTGATTACTATAAAATTAAAATTTTATGGTAAAAGAGTGAAAAAGAATGTAAAATTACCAGAGCCAGAGCCTGCTAAGACACCATGACTATTTGTAGATGAAAGTTGTAACCCCAGTGAATAGTGGTATTCTTCGGATGCCTGATACAAAAGTATTTTTTTTAGCCCTTAGCCTTTGTGAGGAGGAGACCTCATTTTGAGGGTGGGTATTTTGATGGCATGAAATGATGTAGCATTTTAGAGTGTAATTGCAATATGCAGTCGTTCTGAAAGGAAGTGGAGCTGGCTGGCATGGAAACTTAAAAAATAAATGTAGTATTATTCTGGAGAACATTCAGTATTGTACCTTTCCTGACAAGAATCTTGGGCATTGGTAGACTAATCTTAATTAACTGCAATAGAGAAGTTTTAGAAGGTTAAAAACTGTGGCTGGTCGTGTGTGTGAAAATGAAAAAGCGCTTTGCAGAGGTTAAAGGTCGTCCCAGCGGGTGCTGCAAACTAATCTGAGCAAACTGCTCACAGTCGATAGGCTCCTTGGAGCAGGTTTCTGCAGCACCCACAGAGGGAGAAGGGGAGCGGGGGGCTGGCGCTGGAAAGACTGAGGGGCGCTGGCATTGCCGCTGGCAGCTGCTGACTTGGGTGCTGCGGGACGGAAACCCCTTGCCAGTAAGGAGCGGAACCAGCACCAAATCCCGGCAGCTGGGTTTGAGTCCAGAGCCCAGGCCCTTGGCAGTGACCTGAATGGGCGAGAAGCCCTAGAACAGCCTGGGCGCTGCCCAGCTCAGTAGAAGAATAAAAAGGCTCAGCGGGTGTTGTGTGCCCAGCACACGTGGGCCGCCCTAGACTTTGCCCAGTCGTCGCTGGCCGCAGCGCGAGTCTCCCCGACCGCCTGCTGCGTGCGCGCGGGTCGCGGCCTCCTCGCGCTCCCGGGTCTGCTGCAGCCCTTCTAAACGCCGCTCCTAACACAGCGGGCGGAGTTTCCTCAGAATGGGTCACATCATTCTCCTGCTCGGAACCCTTCCGCAGTTCCCCAGGCCACTCGGAGCAGAATCTGTTTGTTCCTGTGGCCTTGTGCCCGCGTTGCCGGCTCAGCCAGCCCCTGCCTCGCCCACTGAGCGTCAGCCGCAGCGCCCTCCTGCCTGTCCTGTTGTTCTAAGAGCTGCCATGCTAACTTTCACACTCTGCATACATCTGCTGTAGCCCTAGCCCAGGGTTCTCCTTTGGACTTACTCCTTAGAGAGGCCTTTGCCAGCCATCTCTCTGAAGTATTTAGCCCATCGTGGTACAGCACCATATCCTGTTATGTTTTCCAAGTCATTTATTTTCTGAAATTGTGTTATTGACTTATTTCCTTAATTATTACGGTTCTTTCTCACTTAAGTTCCACAAAAATGTTGTCTACAGTTGAATTCCCAGGGTCAGGAATAGTTTTCTGAACAAGATAAACTCTCAAGAAACATTTTTAAACAAATGAAGGTGCTTGAAATGATTCCTCCCCCATCTATTGGGAGTTAGCTACTGTAGTGACTTTGTTTAGTAATAATGAGGTGGTCGGTCGGGAGCCCTGGGTCTGGGAATTGAATCCTGACAACAGTTACTGACTGTGACCGTGGACATGTGTGACATGTTCCTTAACTCCTCCAAATCTCAAATTCCTTCTCCAGAAGTTAGGGTGATGATGATAATTATTGTTATCCGCATTTCCTGGGGTTGTGAGGAGCAAGGCAGTAGATGATTAAATACTAGTGAAGCAAGTAAAACTGTGCCTGGCACAGAGCTTACTAGGTCTCGATAAATGCTAACTATTCTTATTACTGTCATTATCTTTGAAATTGTGATGTGCCACTCATATTAGAGACTCACTTGTCTAATTCGTTTCTCTTTTAAAATATATACGCCCTGGTAGGTTACTGTGAAATCAAATCAGTACCTAGTAGGCCTTACTGGCAGTTTTGATTGGCTAAGATAAGAAAGGAGTAACTAAGAAGGCGGGACTAAGTGGGATGCAGTGCTTGAGGTGTGTGCTGGCCCGGCCTTTGGGGAGGACGCTGCGCATGCGCCGGGCTCGTGCTGCTTGGCAGATGGAAACGCATCTTTGGGAGCTGGGGTGTCAGTGAGAATTGCTTAGGAAGTTGCTGGTGCTAGAAATAATACATGCACGTTGACCAGAAGGCTGTAGCCATCAGCGCTTGAACTTTTACCTCAGCTCTTGAACTTCCCCCTTCCCAGTTTGTAGGGTTTCCAGCCTTACATTTATGCTGAGCGGCAGGCTTATGTGTGGAAATGGAGAGTATCTGATGATGTGTGGCTTGGAGAAACGCTGGAAGCAGGACAATACAGGCCATGGCCAGTGACCCGTGAGCCCGTGCCTTGGGAGCTGAGGCTGTTCCGGGACGTTCCGCATCGGTGTGGCAGTGGGTGCAGAGCAGCAGAGGCTTGTCGCTCGTGTTCGTGATCTGCGGGGTGGAGCTGAGAGTGTGTGTCTGAGGTGTGTTCTAGGTTCCTGCCTTACACGGCTGGGTGAATTAGGACCACAGGTTTGAATCTTGGTTTTCCATGTCCAGCAGAGCAACCTTTGGCAAGTTCCTTCAACTTTCTGAGCTCATCTGTACTGCCTATAAAATGGTGGCGGCAGTAATGGTGTTTGTATTACAGAGGTGTCGTGAGGGCTAAGTGAAGTTATATTTAGTGTGTAGCAAATGACAGTGATACTGAAAATGACCTCACAGATACCTTCTCTCGGCAGCTCTCCTCCAAAGCTGCCCGCGCTTTCAAGTGTGTGCTTCACCTACAGGCAAGCTTCTCTAACCCGACAGACAGACAGACAAAAACCTGCTTTCTTCTTGTTGTTGGTAAAGGTAGGTCAGGGAGTAATGGTAAGGAGCCAGTCAGCTTAGGGAGTAAAGGAGGAGCTGGTGTTGGGGATACAGTGTGTACGGGGTAGCGAGAGAATTACAGTTGACCGTATCATGAAACACTGACCTCTCTGAAACCAGTTTTTAAAAATGGAGCCAAGGAGCCATTAACAGAAATTTTATTAATTACTTCACTTTTTTTTTTAGATTTATTTATTTATGCATACAAGCTGGGGTACAGGCCAGAGGCGTGGGGCGGCGAGAGGGTTCACCAGAGGCAGAGTGGGGAGCAGAACAGGCAGGTCAGAAATACAATGCTGAGGGGAGCAGCGGGTGAGGCAGGAGAGGTGTGCCACACCCTGTGGGACTCTACCTGGCTGGGCGTCGAACTCGCATCGCGCTCTGCTGACAGCTCCACAGCACAGCGCTCAACAGCTGCGCCACCGGGGAGGCCCCTTAATTGTTTCACTTTGAACTGGGCCAGAGACCTTTGGATGCAGTTGCTTTTAAGAAACAGTTATCTCGTGGCCTCCCCGGTGGTGCAGCGGTTAGGTGCTGCGCTGTGGAGCTGTCAGCAGCAGCGATGCGAGTTCGACACCCGGCCGGGGAGATTCCCACGTGGCGCGGCAGACCTCTCCTGCCTCGCCCGCTGCACCCCTCAGCAGTGTACTTCTGATCTGCCTGTTCTGCTCCCCACTCTGTCTCTGGTGAACCCTGTCGGCCGCCCCATGCCCCTGGCCTGTACCCCAGCTTGTATGCATAAATAAATATAGTGGATATTCAGTAAACCCAGCGCGCATGCCACATGTTGACTTACCTGTGTCTTTGAAGTTGTAATTGGTAACCCCAAAGTGGGCTGTTTAGAAAACAAACTTACCCTGGTCTCAGCCACCCTTGTCTGCAGCCTGGTTACTCCAGCAGTCCCGTAAGAGGCCTTGTGTTTCCGAGGTCAGCCCTCCCCATGCATACACAGTGTTTTCACGACGCCGTGGATAGTGTCCTTTTGAAAGCTTACTTAGATCCTGTGCCTTCTTTGCATGAGCCTTTACTGGCCTGACCTTTCACTCCGTAAGAGCCAAAACCCTTACAGTGCAGCCCAGCCCTTCACCACCCGCCTTCTCGGCTTGCTCCCTGCAGCCACGTTCATTTTCTTGCTTTTCTCTTACTTGCCACGTGTGTTGCTTTTCCTTCTGGCCCAGCACCACTAATTATAATAATGCTCAATACTTTGTTACAAGTGGCAGAATCCAACTTAAACAAAAAAAAGAAAATTGGGTTTGTATAATCTGGAAGCTTCGTGAATGAACCTGGGTAGATCTGAAAATTGAGAGAAGTAGCAGGTCTGTCTCGTTTCCTCTGTCTTCTTCCTTTGTCTTTATGTTGACTGACTTCTCACTCAGACTTCCCTCATGTGGTAGCAGAGATGGCTGTCTGCAGCTCTAGGCTTCATCCCTATAGCTGGGGATCCAACAAAAAGATTCTTTTTATTTCTGATGGTTCTAGCACAAGTTGTGGGGAGGGTTCCAGCTGGTTCTGCTTGGGATGTCATTCATTCTCGAACCAGTTGTGACTGGGCAGCCCCAGGTCCACCCAAGGTCTTGTTATCAGGTGCCCACAGAAGGGGCTCTTGTCCTAGAAATATTTAGGAAAAGCGTGGACTGGCTATATTGGATTATAAGCAAATATCAAAATAGGTGATGCGACTAGAGATACAGAGTACTTTTGCTAATAATACCCTGGAATGACCACATGATCTTGATTGTGAGAGATCAAAGGAATCTTCACAGAGATGACATTTAAACCTGGCCTTTTTACGAGTTGGGGAGATTTGAAAATAGAACAGAAAGGGAAGGGGCTCTAGGTGATGGGAAGTGGTGTGTGCCAAGTGCGGCTAAGAAGGGCTGAGGCTAGAAGTTCAGTCTTTGAAATTAGAGTGCAGTGGTAAAATCCAGCAGAAATTTTAAAACAGCATTTAACAAGTTTTAAACAAATCTTAAATCTCCTCAGACTTCTCTTTGCAGTGGTTTGACCTGATGGTCAAGAGACCTGAACCAGGCCAAGGGTGTGATGGAAATGGAAACGCGTAATGACTACACGCCTCGAGCTCGCGCGGGGCTAAACGGGTGACCCTGGTAGTCATTACAATGGCGTGTGTGACTCAGCCCCTCACTGCTTGCTTGGCTGGAGGTAGGAAAACTGTACCAACAACACCGCAGATGTGAACGAAAAGTCAGGTCATTCTAACACTTGATTTCTAGTGAAATGGGTCCAGGTGATCGGGAAGTTTTCCATTTTAAACTCTGGCATTTTCCCCATGCTGGGCAATTCCCGTTTATTTTGTTTTAACTGGCTCTTAAAAATCTTTCAGCATGGGGACCATATGCTTTATTTCTTTTGTCTGTTACTGCAGAGCTCAGTTCTTAGAACTGCGCATTTGGATTACTGAATATTTGTTAATCAACACCCTCTCCTTCTGTGTTTTTTAGCTTTATGTTGTTGCCTCATTAAAATTTGAAGGTGATCTTTTTCTGACTAAATAAATACGGGGGGCTGATTAAATCAGTCCTGTGTCCCCTATTCTGTTTTACTGGGCAAGTGGCACAGCTGGTCGTACAGTTTTTCCATCAGAGTTACTTGATTCAAAATTTACCCACCAGTGGCGCTGCTGTGCACAGGTCTTTTAGGCAGTGAGTGTTTAAGAATGCAGCCAACTGGGCTTGCCGTCAAGTTTGTGAAGAATTACAGTACCAGAGAAATTACATCTGAAGAAAATTCTGTTACAAACTAATGTAAAACTGAATTCTTTTTGCAGGTAGCCTGTGCCTCATAATGTTATGAGAAGTATGATATAGAAATCCCTAACTGGACACGAATGGAATTTAAGTAATTTGCATTTTCCCACAGCAGGGTTTTCTCCACTGCTGAAGCTGGGCATAGAATTCTTTGCTTTTTGTTAAAATGCACTTGAGCAATTACTCAGGGGCAGCAGTAGTGATCTTTGGGTGCAACTTGAGTAGCAATTTAATTTCATAAAGTCCTTTGGGTTTTAAGTAAATTAAAGAAAATAACCTCTCAAATATATGTCTCTCCCACTTGGAGAGCTTTTCATTTCATAGTCTCAGTATTAAGATCAATTCCTGGGACTATATTTTCATTCATTCAGCCAATATCTATTGAGCACTTACTGTGTTTGACACACAGTTGTAAGTACTGAGGAAGCAGCAGCGAATAAAACCAAAACATCTCTCCAGTCACAAGAAATATTCCAGTGGGAGAAAACAGGAGGTAAAGAAAGTAAGTATAGGGCCTCCCTGGTGGCGCAGGGGTTCAGTCGCAGCACTATGAAGCTATCCAGAGCCACTGCTGCATGAGTTCGTTCCCTGGCCAGGGAGCTTCCCACAGGGCACAGCAGACCTCTCCTGTCTCCCCGCTGCTCCCCTCAGCAGTGTACTTCAGTGAATCCGCCTGTTCTGCTCCCCGCTCTGTCACTGGTGAATCCTCTCACCACCTTACACCTCTGGCCTACACCCTGCTTGTGTGCATGAATAAATAAATATAAAAAAAAAAGAAGTATAGGCATACTAATGTCGGTCAGTGCTGTGGAGAAAAACAAAATGGGAAGGGGAAGGGAGGTGCGCCTGGGTAAGGGGTGGTGAGTCAAAAAGTGGGTGGGGAAGGTGACAGTTGGGCAAATATCAGGCAGATGTCGGTGGAAAGATTATTTTTATCCCAAGGAGAGGATAGTTCTGAGGGCTTTTTTGAGTTTCACTTTATTGCCTTTTCTTTGACTGTGAATGTATACATGAAGAAACTATAGAAAAGGAAATATATGTCAGTTGGAATAAATACTGTTCAAGAGAAATAATCACATGACGATATTATGGGTACGTGGATTTTTTTTCTTGATTTTGGACTAATGTTAAAATCATATATGAGACTGTGGGTACATGTGACCGTGCCCTGGGTGTGTGGAAGTTTTACTGAGGCAGCCCTGGTGATTATATCATGGGGTGTTCTTAGAGAGGCAGTTGTAACTGGTCATTTGATTTCGGCTGTTGGCCTGTGTTTGTTAAGCTTGTGCTGTTGCAGTCGCGTCGCGCTTAGTATTGGGAAGGTAGAAAGGCCTCAGACGGTCTGTCTGGTCAGGTGGACGAGACGTGTCAATGTGAATAGGTAAAATGTAACAAGCATTGTTGAGTGGGAGCAATTACAGGACCAGTAAGCCTAAGTGTCCTTTTGTGGCAGCAGAGTGAATTTACATACCTGTCCCATCCCACAGCTTCTGCTCCTTTTAGTCCTGGACAAATTCCTGGAGAGTTGGCCAGAGAGTGCCTTTTGGAATAAGTGTCAGAGAAGGCCTAGTTTTGATTTCAGGTGGGTTCAAAGTGCTCGAGAAGGCTGTTTGCATTACATCATGATTCTAGATCTGCGGTTGGGTAAACAAGTCCCTGGGAACGAGGGTGATACATTGATTTTGTACTGTGGAAGCAGAGTGTGCTGTGGAACGTCATGTCGTAATGTTTGATTTTCATTATTGGGTGTAAGTAAATAAACTGAACCCTTTAATGTACATAGTACACCAGAATGGCATGGTCACCTTGAAATTGAACCATGTTTCCCCTTATCTCGAGCAATATAATCATATAAATTTGTATTATCATCTGGTTGAATTAGTTTTTCCTCCTGAGACTTTATATTTTACTTTATCTTCGTTGCTAAGTGTGGAGCAAAGGCTTTTCCTTCTCACCTGTAGACTGATATATAGGGACTTGCTTTAGCACATGTACACTGTTCGACATGTCAGGTGAAATGTCAGAACCAAAATCTTTTCCTTTTAAGCCATTATTCACTTCAGAATGTCTTTTTCCTCTTTCATTTGACATTCTTTTGCTGAACTGAAACTTAACGGAGTGCCTACTTTGTTCTAGAGTTCTTGCCAACTCTTTGAATTTTAATGACGAGGAAGAAATTTTTCTTGACATCGTAGAGGTAAAAGTATGGAAGATGAGATAATTAACAACACCTGCGTGGTGAAGAGGAGGTTCTGTTGGGTGTACTCTAGCTAGGGGCGCCTGACTTGGAGCAGGCAACACTTTCCTTAAGACTTAAAGAATGGTACAAAGTCGCCTGGCTGAACCCAGGTCTGGCAATATGGGGAGAAAGGGAGGCTGTTCTGGGGAGAGGAAACCCATGTGCAGTGCCCAGAGTCAAAGCAGAACAGCACAGGACAAGCTAAACAGGTGTTTTGTACACCACAAAGAGCATAAAGGAGTTCACAGTGTCTGGAGCCCAAGTTTTGAGGAGGGAAGTTCCTAAACACTTTCAAAGCCATTGTGAATTTTGGATCCCGTTTTACAGGCACTTGAGAAATGCCTGAGAAGTTTAAAGTAGTGGATGGAGGGGCCTCCCTGGTGGCCTAGGGGTTGGGTCTCAGCCCCACCACTGCTACGGCCTGAGTTCGATCCCTGGCCAGGGAGCTTCCCACAGGGCGCAGCAGACCTCTCCTGTCTCGCCCCCTGCTTCCCTCGGCAGTGTATTCCAGTAGATCTGCCTGTTCTGCTCCCCGCTCTGTCTCTGGTGAGTCCTCTTACTCCCCACACCTCTGGCCTATACCCCAGTTCTGCTATGAAAAAAATAAAAGTCTTTAAAAAGAAAAAAAAAGTAGCGAGTGGAAAAGGTTAGCTTGCTCTTTGCAAATTTTACAATGGTTGCTGTTGGGGGAAAATAAAAGAGGCCTATCTTGGTAGGAAAGGCTGTGGGGGAAATACTTATAAGATGCTGAGCCAGGCCCAGGGCCTTATCAGTGGAGAAATGGAGAGAAGAGTGGGTGCACACAAGAAATACTAGCTTGAACCTACGGGGCTTGATGAGTGAAAGAATCAGGGATGTTGCCAGGTGTCTGGCTTGGACCAGAATGACGATGACGAGGAGGAGGAGGAGGGAGGAAGAGGAGGAGGGCGAGGATGATGACGAAGATGGTGCTTATACCAATTATTGCTTACTGCCTCTCACCGCCAGACTTGCCCTTCACCGCTGTTCTGTGAAAATGACTGTGGACTCTTTAAATACTTTCCCTTTGCCAGCTGGCAGGGTGGTAAGAGACTGGAGGAGAGAGCACTTTACTGGCTTGCCTGGCAGGCTCCTGCCACTTGGCTGCTAGCAGCTTGTGCCGCCCCCCGGCTTTGCGTCAGAGTGCTCCAGTGAGACACTTCCCTAGAGACAATTTTCTTTATCTTTTAGAGGGCGATTTCCAGAAGTTCTGCTGCGTGTGAGCCCTCAGTCCTCGGATTGGAGGGCTCTTTGTCAGGTGCTCTTGTCAGTCCAACAGGGAGCAGTGATGATAAATAATAATAAATTTTAGATCATTACTCCTATATTCCTTACCGTTCTTTTTATTTCTTAGTAGCTGATTCCTTAATATTTCAATCCCCTGTTGTTAAAAATTCTTTAAAGACTTTCATGATTAAATTACTGTGCAGTTTCTCTCTTGATTGGGCTGAGGCTGACATAGGGCTCTGATGTGATCCCAGAGGAAGGGCGCATGTGGGGAGAGACTAGAGGAGGAGTTTGGGTTGAGACATGCTACATTTTAAGTACGGGGCGCCCATGTGGAAATGCGCACGACCTTGTGACATGTTTGCCCAAGGAGAGTGTGAGGACAAGAGGTGACAGTGTGACCTGGAGTGTACTGGCCTGTGGCCTGTTGGGATGAAGAGAGGCTTCTGCAGAGCTTCCTTAGGAGGAAGGGGGGGGGGAGCAGGATGGGCCACAGTCGCAGGATGGTGTCAGAGGAGGGGGACCTCCCCGGTGTCCAGTGAGCTGAAAGGTCAGGCAATGGAAGGGTTGGGAGTCGGCTGCGGGTAGCAGAACTGAGCAACAAAACCCCAAACATACGGCCTTAAGACACACTTCCTGGAACACGCAGTTACCCAGCCAGTTTAACAGGTACCTGGGCTCTCCTGCCTTAGCGACTCAGTGGCTCTGGGGCAGCCTTCTACCACTTCCTGACAGTGTAGCCATGAGCAGTGGCTGGCGCGCTCGCTGCCCTGTCCCTCCTCTGTCAGACCGGCGTGACCCGCTTCACGGGGCTGGAGCGATTGTCCTTCAGGGCGTGTTTCTCCTAGGGCTGTAGTGAGGGCGAAGTGGGTTGTTGTGTTTCAAACACCAAGCCCAGCGTCTGGACACAAGCACGGGGGGGATGAGCCCTGGTTTGGTGGGGTTCAGGGCGAGGTGGTGGGTGTCACGGAAAGTTCACCCTGACTGCAGTTCCGAGGCGTCAGGTGAAGGCCTGAAGTGCCTCAGGGATTTTGAGGAGGAGGGGTGACTGCCGAGCTGGACCTTGGACAATACGGTTTTGCCTTGTGGAGGGCAGATGCTTAGGGCCTAGGTTAGGGGGAACAGTGTTCGCAGCAGTGGAGTGTGTGTACTAGACAAACCAGCCCCACAGAAGGGCCTGGGTGGCCCCTGAAGTTGGGATTGGGTGACAGCAGAGGTGTGCACAGAGGGACACACCCTTGGGATGGCGCCCTTCACGCCCCCTTGTTCCTCGTGTTCTCCACGCTCCCTTCTTACATTGCTCTCAGTGATTTCTGCTAACACATTGCTAGTTAACAGCTCAAGCTTTTTAACACTTTTATTTGGTGCTAACATTTCTCTTCGGCTTTCATTGAATATGGACTTGGAGTGCTGGAAGTTGGTGTGTTTTAGAAGGGAAGTTGAGTGCAGCACCGGTGCCACTTCATTGGGTTTTGCTCTCAGTTGAATCTTCTTTTGAGGTCCTGGTTGAGTGTGCCCCTGACTAAAATGGCACGCTGATCCACGAATTTGCCTGGTGGTTCTGCTTCCACATCTTCGGAGGAAGGATGAGTATATTTTCTAAAGAAAGATTAGAAGAAAAATAATTTTGTTTTCTCCACAAAGAAGAGTTAAACCATTCTTCATTGGCTAGGACTGCAGGGAATTATACAGGAAGGAAGCTGAGAAGGAAGATGTCAAACTGTGACCCTTGGAAGGTTCTGTTTTTGTTTTTTCCTTGCTTCCCTTACATAGAACAGACACTATAGGGAGCTCTGTTTTTGGTGGAGACCAAGTGTTAATGCAAAAGAGTGTTGCGATACCGAAGGAAAGACTCTTGGGACAGTTTGTGCTTAACTGTATGCCTGTGTAAACGTACAGAAGTTGAAGCATGATTCTTCTAAATTGCCTTTTTTGCTTGTTTGGATAATGCACCAAGGGCCAGAGCCTTTTCCAGACGCTCATATATTTGGTATTTTGGGGGTGTTTTGCGTGTTGATAAAATATTTCAGTATTGGTGATTTATTGAAGATTTGAAAGAAAAAGATACTTTAAGAAAAATACAAATTTGGGAGCTAAAATAGAGAAGAATTTAAAGAATCATTGAACACTGTATATCTGTTACTTAGATTTTACAGACTTTGTAGATTTTGTATTTGCTTGATAAATGTTACATTTACTATACTGTATTATCATAAATTCTCTATTCATCTTTATATGCTTAAGGATTATCACCGAAGTATTTTATATTACAGCAAAAAACTGCAAACAATATTGAAAAATCGTTAAATGTGTATGTGCCCCCACAAAATGGAGTTCTGTAGAGCAGTATAAAGGCTGTTGGCGTGCACTGACCTGAGACACTCTCCCAAGGTCAGTGAGGGAAACAGATGACGTTACAGAGGATGGATAAAGCACACTCCTGGGGCCTCCCTGGTGGCGCAGGGGTTAAGTCTCAGACTGTGAAGCTGTCCAGAGCCACTGCAGCATGAGTTCGATCCCCAGCCAGGGAGCTTCCCACATGGCGCAGCAGACCTCACCTATCTCCCTGCTGCTCCCCTCAACAGTGTGTTCCCCCTCAGCAGTGTATTTCAGTAGATCTGTCTGTTCTGCCCCCCACTCTGTCTCTGGTGAATCCTCTCACCCCCCCACACCCTGGCCTACACCCAGCTTGTATGCATAAATAACTCTTTAAAAAAAAAAAAAAGAAAGTTCGCCACTTTATTTGTGTAAGAAGAAAGGAATTTATACATATTGCTGTGTGTGCATAGAAGATCTCCAGAAAGCTTAAACAAGCCGATAAAAATGCCAGCCCCATCTGTATTTCAAAAACTGGATTACCCGCTCAAATTAATTGCTAGAAATTTTATGTGATTCCCCGAATTTTTAGGATGTCAGATTCATAGTCTAGATTTTAGGTGGTGGTAGACACAACTGCAGCCAGACAGCTAAGGTTATGTTCCTGTCTTGTGTTTTTCTGTTGTATAAATTGTATTGTCATTTAAATAAAGATGCTAATAATTCTTAGGCTTTAAGTTCGCTTGTCCATGTAAAGCGCCTGGTACAAGCAGAGTGGTTGGCACACAGTGCTTGGCATTCAATAAATACTAGGTATTACTCTCAGGAAGCTTGCAATTTTGTGGGAAAGATAAGGAATAAATAATGTAAGTATTTTATATGGGCGTTTCTGTGGGGGTGTAGTAAGTAAAAGGGAAATCAGGGACTCTATAAAGAAGAGACCTTTGAAAGATTTAGTATGAGAGAGTGCAAGATAAGTGGAGGAAGGACATTCCAGATAGAAAGAGCCCTCCTTTGACAAAGGCAGGAAACTGCGCAGCGTTTCAGTACGTGAGCAGTTCGCAGGGGCTTGTAGGGGCTTGAGCCGGCTAGGCTGTGGGAGGGGAACTGGCACAGGATGACATGATAGTCCGCCTGTGTTGAGCAGCCTGGCAAGGTAGTTTCCTAAGAACTTTTTATGCTTTGCTTTATTTAGTCCCCGTAGCAGCTATGACAGCGGTGCTAGAATGGGCCTCATTTTGCTGATGAGGATACTGAGCCCGCGAAATGCAGTAACGTGCCCAAGACCATCCGGACGAGTGGGCCGGTGTTTGTGTGTGCCTGTGGTGCTGCCGGACCCCCTCCTCTCCCGGCCTTTTATCTTACGGAGAAATTGTGCAGTTAAATGTTTACTTTGAGAAAAGTGGAATAGCCCATGAAACTGATCTTTTACTTTGTAATGACTGTGGAGACAGATTCACAACTAAATCGGAATAAAGGCAAGAATCAACAGTAATCTAATCCCGTGGTATACATCTTTTGGATTTGCATTCTTCAGCTATTGTTAAAACAACTGTCCGCATCTGCTGTCTCCCATACTTCCTGTGGGTCAGGAGTGTGGGTTGGGGCGGGGGCGGGGGAGGGGGTTGGAGCTGGCTTGCATCTCTTCTGTGGTAGTCTATGACTTCATTTTTTTTTTTTACAGGTATTAACCTACTGGCCTATTAGGTAGGCCTATTACTATTGGCGTGCATTTCGTGATGTAAACATCCATTTATTGCAGATTACAAAACTAGAGCCAAAATTAGAATTTGACTGTCATATTCGTGTTGAGCACATACAAATTGATAGGAAATGACTAATTTTATTTCAGTAACATGACTTTTGTAAAAATTTGTTGACCAGTGTTACCATGCAGAATATTTTTATCATCCTAAAGCTCTCCAGTATTTCAACTGTTCAGCTCTCCCTCTTTCTCTCCTGAATCCCTGGCATGCAGTATTTTTTTTCTTTTTACTTTTTGTAATTTTCCTTTTCCCAGCATGTTTATAGCTGGAATCATATGGTGTGTAGCCTTTCAGGGTGCTGTCTTTCACTTAGCAGTATGCATTTAAACTTCCTCCTTGTTTTGCGTGTGTGTGTATGTGCGTGCACACGTGTGTGTGTGCTTATGTGTGTGTTGATAGGTTATTTTTTTATTGCTGAATAGCATTCCATTGTATGGATATCACTGTTTATCTATTCACCAGTTGAAGGTTATCAGGTCACTTCCTGCGCTTGGTGATGATATCTAAAACTATAAATATTTGTGTGCAAGTTAGTGTGTGAATTTAGGTTTTCAGGTCAGTTGGTTTGTTACAGGGCAACCCCGATATACAATGGGGTGCCTGACTGTGGGTTCTCACCCGTGCGCTTAAAAAGGACTCATAATAACAATTGCAGGCACTCACAAAAAGGTTAATGAAAGGGTTTATTTACAAAAGGAAGGGAAATAAAAAAATGAATAACTCGGGGACAAAAGAGAAAGTGAGGGAGAGAGATAAATCTCCAAATACGTCCTACCAGATCTGAAGAGCTGGAAACCCCAATGGCACGCTGTAGCCCGGCGAGAAGCAAGAGCCCCCCAAGGTCACAAGCCCTCGTTCTATAGCCAACATGTCTGCTTAACTCCCCCCCTCAGTTTCCGGTAATCCTCTCTTCTGGGGCCTCCCTGGTGGTGCAGCGGTTAAGTGTTGTGCTGTGGAGCTGTCGGCGGCAGCAGCAACGCCAAGTTCGATGCCTGGCTGGGGAGACTCCCACATGGGTGGCAGACCTCTTCTGGCTCGCCCGCTGCTCCCCTCAGCAGTGTATTTCTGTTGATCTGCCTGTTCTGCTCCCACTCTGTCTCTGGTGAACCCTCTCACCGCCCCACGCCTCTGGCCTGTACCCCAGCTTGTATGCATAAATAAATAAAATCTTTAAAAAAAAAATCCTCTCTTCTGGATGATGATGGAATTCTGGGATTCGTAGCCCTAGGGGTCTTGGATCTCTCTGGCTTGAGGTGGGGGTCCATAAACCTTCCTCTGGAGTTTGTTGCAGACGTCCTTTTTTCCCCCTAACAGGTTGACTACCTAGGAGTGCCGTTATGGAATTCTTATGTGTTAAAACCACGTGTAGCTTATGCTGCCATACTGTGTTTAATCTTTGCTGTAGGTGTGGGTGCCTGGTGCTTTAGTTTTCTAGTTTTATTCTCCTCTCATGTCTTAAGAGTTTCCCTTAGAATTCCTTCTGAAGCAGTCTGTCTCGCTGAACTCTCAATTGTAATCACTGTTGCTTGTGCTGGATTCCCGTTGATTTGGTGGTGAGGCATAGGGGAGGAGAAACATTCTGTAATCTTACATTAAGCCTCAGATTTTGAGTGGGCCAAAGTACTGTGACCTTTAAAGTTTCTTAGCCTTTCCCTGCCTCTTTTGTCAGATGGGAAGGCAAGGGGAACAGGAGTTGAGTAAGTCCTTTCCCCAGGCCATGCAAGGCTCTAGCAAAGTAGTGTCTCTTGGAGGGAGCTCTTGGTTGTAGAGGATACTCTGAACTATTCTAAAATGGTTACTTTCCCTTCCTCCTGCCCAAAACACTTGGGGACTTTTCTGTTGTGTTGATGTGCCAGCCTGGTGTGGGCTGCTGAAGGCAACACCTGCAGGTCTCCCAGGGTGTTTAACTTTCTAGCTGGTCATACCCAGTCTTCAGGAATTTGTCAGTTACTATTTCATTGTTCCTAGTAGTTAATGGCTCTTCTATCTTTTGTTTCAGATAAAGTGGTCCTGTCTCTCTTCAAATTTTGGGGTGATGGTTTACCCTCTGTTTTCAATGGATCTGAGAAAAGTTAATGATTTAAGTATTAGTTTTTTCCTTGCTTTGAACATGGAACTGAAGACTTCCAAATCCTTTATAAGTCAGAACTGAAACTGGATATCTAGTGCCCCCAAATCTTTGTTTGAACAAATCTCTCTAGGTGCTTCTGATAGTTGAGAACCACCAACTTAGCCCAATTCGGTCATTTTACAGATGAGAGAACAATCAAGTCCGAAGAGAGGAAATCACTTTTCTAAAATTATACAATCAGAGTCAAAATGTAGACTAGAATCTGGTTCTTTTTATACTACTATAAATATTTACATGGTTACCTTCAAAGGGATTAATTACATTTTGTATTATAGGTTATGGAAAAAATCTTTATTTTGATTCAAATCCTTGATCGTTACTTTAAATTCATCTGGGATCTGGTTATAATCATACTTGTTGCTGCTATCCTTTTTCTTTCTCCAGATGAGCTTTCATCTGTGCTTGTACTTCAAGTCTCTGTCTGGAGAAGACTGGGAATCTTTGCGCCAGAGCAGGAATTGGCAGATTCTTTTTCTGTAAACGACCAGGTGTTTTAGCCTTTTCAGACCATTTGGTTTCTGTTGCAAATACTCAACAAAGAGAGAAGGAGCCTGCCATAGACAATATGTAAGTGAATGGATAGGGCTGTGTTCCAATAAAACTTTATTTACAAAAATAGGCTGCACACACTTGGGCCCATGGGCCCTAATTTGCTGGTCTTCTTTTAGAGCGTGTGGAAATCCTATTTTCACTTCTGTGCCCCAGAGGATGCTGCTATTTTTATCTGCTGGATTGGAGCCCAAACATCACTTATTAGATGGCGTTTAAAGTAGTAGTAGACGTTTTGTTGTGAAACATTGCTTCCTAATTTTTGTTTCTTCTTTGAAACATGATTTTTTGCTATTCAGGAGATACAGATTTCTCTCTCGCAAAGGTTTGAGCAGGACTGGTTCCTTATGTTCTCATGTGAATCTAGATTAAAACAAAACAAGGAAAAAAAAATCACCCCAAAAACACCCTGGTCACAACTTACTGCTACCAGGTTAGCTGCACTACCAGTGTAAAACATGTCTTTTAATAAGTTCGTAAAGATAAAGAATAATAGAGAGGACCAAATAGAGGTGCCTGTGGAGTCACTAGGTTAGAGGGATGGCTTTAATATACTTTCAGTCCTTGGGTTGCAGGCCGAAGAAATGGGGATATGGGGTTTGTGCTTTACAAGTCTTGGTTGTCATGGCTTCTCATTAGCTCTTTAAGATCCCCTTAGGGCTCTGTTGCCTGGGTAGAGAGAAGGCCGGAGCTGCTAGGAGTGGAGAAGAGTGCCAGCTGAGAAGGGGCTCTTGGGGGACATTGGCTGTACGGGCATAAGGCTTGTATGTTGGGTCAAATGTATGAACTTGGGGTTTTGCAGGACAGAATGCCCAGTCACAAGGGTTAATATCTAGTGCAGGTCACCTTTATTTTAGAGATCTCTGCAACATGAGCTAGTTAAAAATGAAAACAAAGCAAATTATGAAATTCTGTTTTGAGTGCTTTCCTGTCCTTTGGTTGGAAGTACCGGTGACCTTTAATAATTGTGAGTAGTTGAAACATTATAGGTTTTGGTAATAATACCAATCCACTTAAGAAAGGCCAGTCTGTATTACTGGAATTCTGAACGCTGATGTAATTAGAAGGTCTTATGGTTAGAATTTAATTATTTTAGGCTAAAAGGATTACCAGAAGCTGACTCTAGAGGGCAGTATAACTCAGCATGTTCACACTTCTGGCACCTAAGTTTTGTTTTTGGAAAAAAAAGGATCCATGTCTGTGAACTTCTCCTTCAATGCACAATGTCCCAGTTTGGTGGAATGTGAGTTTTGGATAGAAACGCTCTGGTTTGGCTTAGGAAGTTTGCCTAGATAATAGTCATAATTATTGGCCCTAGGGACTATCCATACTTCGTTTAAAACATACTAGAAAACCTGGAATTACATTGACTCAACTAAATTGAATTGAATTTGCTTTTTAGGCATTTGTGAAGGAATGGTATATCTTGTGTTTTCAAATATTTTGAGAGTTTGACTTTTTCTGACACATTTTTAAACATCTCTTTGAAATGGAAAGGTTGAAACTGGATGTTTAATTGGTGAATGCCTGTCTCAGTGTTGAACTTTTCAAATGTTTGCACCCTGCAAAACTCAGAACATATTATGCCAATCATTTCTTTCCTCTAATTTTTAAACTTTTGAATATTTTCAGGGGAAATTTAATCTGTGTGAGTTGGACTCCTTACACAGGTGTAGCTCTTTGGGCTTTTAAATTGTTGTCTCTTTCAGAAGCAAAAAGTGGGGATTATAAAGGTCAGACTAATCTTGAATTTTAAGTTTAGGTTTTAAACTACTATACATTTAGAAAACAGTTTTTGCAAATGTGCTTCCTACATTTATTACAGTCTTGAAATCAGTGTATCCTGTGGTTAATTATGATATGATATGACATGGTTTGTGATTTTGCACTCTTCCATTTAAATTGTTACCTATTAGAATAACAAAGTACATTTTGGGGGGATTCATTTTCTTTATCTCATCCAGGATAATACAGGTTTTTCATTCACGATTGGAAGGTTTGTTAAAACATTTTGAAAATCTTGTCAGGCCTTATTATGTAAGTGTAAATAGTGCAAATTTAAGAAACATAACTTGGGGATTCTGGTTCTGCTGTGTATTCACACTTGTTTATAAATAATGAGCAAATTTTCTTATTTTCATGTTGTCGTATTCTGGGCCCCGTTTGCTTTCTACCTCAGTTGGATAAAATAGTTAATTTGACCTGTTTCTTCTTTGGAAAGAAACAGATCAGGAGTTAATGTTTAAAATGAAGTACAGTTGGGAAACAAGTGTGAGTGCTGTGTATTAGCTGTGATTACTGGTGCTGGTGTTAGCTTCTCCCCAGGCCCATGGTGTCTTTTTTTTTCCGCCCCTCTCAATTAACAGAATAATTTAAAATAGGTGTGTGTGTGTGTGCGTGCGCGCGCGCACGTGCGTCATATGTGACACACATTAGAAAGTCACCTGAGTGTGTGTGTCTGTGATATGTGATACACATTAGAAATTCACCTGAATTTTGTATTTAAAAAATTTATACAGAATTGATACAGTGTGAGTAAACTGGAGTTTTATTTTTAAGAAAAAAATATTTAAGAGATGGGCTGGGGGAGGGGTTGTGCATTCATTCATACAATACCTGGAATAGAAGATAAAACTTTCTGTCAGGTATAGTATGTAGAGAAACAAGTATATATTTTAAAAAGGATTTGAGAGACATCAGCTTAATTCTCCAGCTTGAAATCAACAGACTTAATAAAAATTTTTAAAATTCTAGGAAATGACAGTTTTTCTTTGCAACAGAGAGGATGCAGTTTTTAAAATGTGAATTGCCAGTGTCTCCTGGCATTTGAAAAATAAGAGAAATTATAAGAGAAAATTTCTTAACATATGATCTAGCTACTACTTAAGCTTTTCCGTATGTGTACGCTACTGAATATTTATCAGTTTATCTTGCGCGCTTAACCTATGTATAATACCTCACCTCCCATTTGGAACACATTTTAGTTACTGTTTTCCCCCAGTTATCCCAGTTTATCCAAATCCATTTTTTTTGTCTCCCTGGTATAATTGTTTTTGTTCTCAGTTTTGTTGCTTTTGTTTGACTTTTGTTCTCTTTGATGCGAGTCCCTCCAGGTCTGGTTATAAAATGTCTTGCGTTGTCTTCGTGAAAGTCTTGTTTCATGTGGATCCACACCCTTAGGTACGACTCGAGGGAATCACATGTTATATGGGAACTTGAGATCTCTGGGTGTTTCATGAAATGGACACTGGGACTGATCAGCTCTAGCAGGAGTTTACTTTTCAGCTCTGGATTTGCTGTCTGTGGCTATTTCCTTTCAGTAATTACACCCGTTCCTGTTGCTGTTCTTTGTTTCTTAATGACAGATTGTCAGGCCCTGATGATAGCTCCAAGGGGTGGGCAAGGTTTTTCTGAAGAGGGGCAGATAGTCAGTGTTTCAGTACACTCTCTGTCCCTTGGCAACTACTCAGGCCTTCCTTTTGTAGCACAAAAGCCAAAGATAATATGTAAATCAACGGGTGCGACTGTTTCCAATAGAACTTTGTTTATGGACCCTGGAATTTGAATTTCATATAATTTTTATGTGGTATGGAATATCATTCTTTTGAATGACTTCTCCCAGCCCCCAAACTACTTAAAAATACGGAGGTCATGCAAAAGCAGGCAGTGGGCCCTTTGACCCTTGACCCACACTTTGCTGCCCTCTGAGCTATCTACCCAAAGCAGGTGCCTAGAATTGGGTACTTAGAGCTTCATATGAATAGTCAGAGTTGCTTTTGTTACTATCAAAATAAATGTATTTTAAAATATGATAGAAGATATAAAGGGTACATTTTCGAATGGCAGCTTTGATTTGGGTTTAGTTACATGGAAGATTAAAGGTGGTTTTCTTCATCAATCTATTACATGTGGAAAATTGCCTAGGACTGTGGAGTAAAATCTTTGATTTACAGATTGTTATAAAGTTAAAATACATAAGCACTCTGTGAGTGTGTGTGTGTGTGTGTGTGTGTGTGTGTGTGTGTGTGTGTGTATGTGAGAGAGAGAGAGAGAGAGAGAGAGAGAGAGAGAGATTGATTGATTGATTTTGGTAAGTCTTCATTTGAGGCAGGGAACTGCCTTCAAGGATGTTGCAGCATGTCTTCTATTGCTGTGTGCTCTGTCCCTAACTGATGATTTGTGCAGTCTACTGATGGTGTTTTAGAGCTGGAAAGTAGGTTGTCTCTAATTTTGATCCTCTTAGCATTACGTTTTTTACCTGAAATACTGAAAGAATCACTGTCTCTATCCAGGTAGGGAGTGCTTTTCTTCTAAAATACAGCCCATTTGTTGGCAACAAATAATACTTGGACACTACGTATTTCACAGTATTTTTTCTACTTAATATTGTGAGCAGTTGGTTAATTTGAAAAACTGTTACTTCTGTTGATCCTTGCTATGACAAAAATCAATGTTCACAGCAGAGTCTGAATTAATAGGGCTCAAACTCATTAGGCCATGAAAATGGTTTAATCAACAGTGAACCCTTTAAAGACCTTGTCAGAACGTATCTTAAAACAGATTCAAAGGAAAGAAAGGGTTAGCACTTAAAAATATTTTCTGTTTCAAAGCCTACATTCTTGCCTTTTAAACCTCCTTGAATAACTTCTGGTATTTCAGAACTTCTGGGTTGCTCCTCTGTTGTGTTTGGAGGAAAACAAAACTGTATCTGTATATTTTATATTGAGCCAGAGCCAGTCAATCTAAATACTAATCTCTTCCTGGTAAAGAGCCCTTTCTTACGCTGAAAGAGACGTCCCAGCCTCATTTCTAACCAGGGATTATATTCTGACTGTTAGATTTTATCTTCTCTGTTGTCTTTCTGCCGTTACCTGTCTCAGTCTTCTCATGCCCCCCACCCCCTTCTCCTCATTGTGGTAATGGCGGCTGAATTGATGCTGCGCGCATTCAGGATTCGATGGCTTTGTGAGTGTGGCCTGGCCTCCCTCTGCGCCCCCTCCCTAGTGAGATCCTGATTGGGTTGTGCTGTGGGTAGTTTGCTAGGTAGGTCATAGGGTCAAAGCGGAAGCCTGTAGTGACTAATACATTGAATTTCCATGTTAGAGAACTTTCTTTAATCTTGTTCAGAAAGTCAGTTTTTTAAAAAATATGTATTTTTACAGCTCTGCCCTATCTTTCTTGTGGGTGCTGGTAGTTACCTGGCAAACTTGTGCTCGGTTGTCCTTGTAGCAGAGGAATGGAGTCTGGTCATCATCAGACCAACCAGAGAAGTGCCCGGGGCATGGCTCTGCCTCGCTTCTGGTGCTGGCAACTCGAAGTGCAGTTCCTCTGTGGTGACCCCATGCGCGGGTGCCGGGGTTGGGGCTGAGGCACAGGGCACTGCTGCTGGCCCTGCCGCCTGGTTAGAAGGGTGCTTGCCTTTTGTAAAGTCCCTCAGCGTGGCCTCCCCTCCGTTGCCTCTGGAAGCACAGAGAGGTCCGTCTGCTGAGACTGTCACAGAGCAGCTTCCCAGGTTCCACACCTTGGCCAGAATCAAATTCCTCCACCATAAAGGAGCGAATGGATGAATGAAAAGTGTAAAAACACTTTACAGCTCTTGCGGCCCAGATCGAGACTGACTGGTAGTAGAAAGGGTAGGATGTGAACAGGAGAGCCCAAAGTCCAGTTCTGGCTTTCATATTCAGTTCCCACTTTCATATCCAACACCGCCGCGTGGGGTGCTGTGAGCAGTGTGGTGTGGGGTTTGCGCTGTCTGCAGACAGGGCGCTCCAGAGCTTTCTGTCACCGTGGCCCCTCAGCACCAGCCATTCGCCCTGTGCACCCTCGGGATTTCTTGACCTCCGCACTAACTTTCTGCACTTAAAACACATTTGCTGTAAAATTAAACTTTATATCCTTACGGCTGAAATTGAAAACCAGTCTCACTTGGCATAAGTAGAAGTATAAAAATAAGTGCGATAGAAATGAACTTAAAAAAAGTATAAAAGGGAAGTACTCAATATGAGAAATAAGCTGTTTATGATCAGTTAGTCCTAAGTGATTATCCAGCTCTATGTCGTGGCTGCTAAGTTAGAGATGTGGACTTGCGTTAATAAAGGTGATTTAGTTTTGAGTTTTAATATTAACTAGCACCATTTCACATGTCTGAGTAGTCAGAAAGAACAACATACTTGCCAGGATGTAATGAAAATTTCTATCAGTATTAGAGGCCAGCAGAAAGAAGGCAGATGTGTGACCAAGTGGCCAACTCCTATAGGTCCAGGTTTTATTAAAGAACTCTTGGGAGTTCTTGGGAAAAAACAAGCCTTCAGGTGAACTCCTCCATGTCCCGGGATCTGCTGTAAGGCCTGCAGGGCGGGCCCAGGTGTTGAGGTCTTAGGAAAGCAGATCCTCTGCTACCTCTGGACAGCTGCCAGCAGTTGTGAGGAAACCTTGTTAGCCATCCAGCGTGTGACAGTAGTCTTTAAAATGGGTTGCTTTCTTCCCCAAGGAACAGGATGGGCAAGATGATCCATTGGGGTGCAGGAGAAACTTAAAATGCCTGTTTTTAAATTTTAGTAGTGTCTGGATATATTTCATATACAAAAACCACATGCTTTGGGACATGCGTTTCTTCTCTACTCTTGGAGTTTCACAATTAGAAGAATACCCCTGCATTTACAATAGCCAAGATATGGAAACAACCCAGATGTCCCCAAACAGGTGAAGGGATCAAAAAGCTGTGGTATGTTTACGCAGTGGAATGCCACTCAGTGATCCAAAACTCGTGTTTGCAGCAGCGTGGATGGAGCAGGAAGGGATTATGCTAGCTGAAAGAACTCAGAGGGAGCAAGATAGCTATCGGATGGTCTCACTTACATGTGGAATATAGAGAAACCAAAGGTCAAGGAAAAGACAAAACCAGCAAGCTGGCTGCAGATCTGAGGCGTACCGCGGGGGAGAGGGCGTGAGGGGAGGGGAGAGCACAGGGACTGTGGTGCTGGCTTACGTGCGATAAGGTGGGGGAGAGCTATGGGCTACAGTGTTACAAAAAATAGATAAATTTAATAATAATAAAAATAGAATGTCCCTGTAACAGTCTCTGTACCCTCTCTGACCTTTTCTCGTGTTACCGGTACCCCCTTTACCCCCAAATCCTATTTCAGTCCCTCTGGCCTTTTTGCTGTTTCTTAAAGAAACCTTTGTCCTCTGCCTGGAATGCCCTTCTCCAGAGCTCACTTGATGCTCTTGGTGAGCTTCCCCGGGGGTTGCTCAAGCCCAGTTTCTCCAGGAGGCCTGCGGTGGCCGCCGTGTGGGTGCTCTGCTCTTCCCTCTGCTTCCTGCCTTCGCATATACTGCAAAGCGTATTTATTATCCGTCCTTGCGTGTTTGGCCCTGCAGAACGTAAGATCCCCGAGGCCCGAACTCTTTTTTACTGTTTCCCAAATGCTTAGTTAGAACGTTGCCTGTTCATTTTTTGGTTGAATGAATAAAGCATCTGGCACATAGTAGGCTCAGTAGGTTTCTTTTTAAAATATTTATTTATTAAAATTGTGATTTTTATTTATGTCTTTTACATTACTGTATATTCCTCGTAGGTTTCCCACTACCAGTTCACCCATGTACCGTCACCACAGTCCCCTGTGCTCCCCTCTCCCCGTTTCTGAGCCCCAATCCCCCTCCCTCTCTCGCTGATTGTCGCTCTTGCATTTGGTTCCCCTGTATCCCTGTTATAATGAGACCATTCGATATTTTTCTTTTTCCTTTTGGCTTATTTTGCTTAGCATGATCCCTTCTAGTTCCGTCCATGTTGCTGCGAATTGCATGTGTTTATCTTTTTCGAATGCGGAATAGTGTTCCATTGTGTGTATGTACCACATCTTCTTGATCCAGCCACCTATTTTTGGGCATCTGGGTTGTTTCCATACCTTCGCTTTTGTTCAGTAGGTTTCTTTTAATGAATAAATAATTTACTTAGGAAAATTGGCAATAGAAAAATGAATGAAACAAGCTCTGTGCCCTGAAGTAGTTCTGTGTAGCCGTGGAGACCAGACGTGGCGATCTGGAGCGCTGCGGCAGTAGCAGTCGTGGGCAGCGGTGGCTGAGAAGGCGGGGCAGCCGCGTGGGCAGGGCACGCAGCGAGTGGTGTACGCGTGGAAGCGTGAGTAGGTGGGTCTCCTGTGAGTAGGTAGGAGACCTGTCACGAATCCGGAGAAAACAGAGTTGAGGAAAATTATGTGAATTATTTGAAATTCAAATTTGAAAATTATTTGAATTCTAGAACTTGTGATTCTAGAAATTTTCCTTGGTAGACACATCTTTCCTCGAATTTGAATTAATTGGATGACATATCTCTCATTTGTGACTCTGTCATGTAAATTGGTGTTATTTCCATAATTGCATTAATTCTGCTGTAGTAGGGTGCCTGTTGGAAATCTGTGTTTCCCACTCCTTTGTCTCTAATATTTCTTGGGCCTCTGGGTAGTTATATGTTAAGGACATAGACTGGGCACGCAAAGAATCATTCAGTGATGGAATCGCTTCTCTCTGTCAGGATCTGGGCCAGAATGCTGAGACAGTGGCGTGGCGTGTCCTGCTGCTGCCCTGTGTCTCCTCTGCACCTTCCATGCCGGGTTGGGTGCTGAGGGCTGGGGCACGGGAGGGGTTTGCTGTGAGACTGGCGCTGCCGGTGATAGATGCTGTGCTCGCCGGACCCAGCAAGCGTCTGTCCAGACGCAGCTCCTCCTCGCTCCATGTAAATGATGCAGCAGCAGAGACAGCAGGATGGAGATGAAAAGCAAAACACTGCCTTTTCTGTCCCCCCCCCCCCCCTGCAGCTGCTGTGCTTTGTAAACAAATACTGGATCTCTAACCTCCTGGCGGGGTGGTTGAGGCCCTGGCTGCTTGTTTTACTCAAGTTCTTCCTGGAGTCCAGGGTGGAGTCCAGGGTCACAGCCCTGGCCACACCTAGCGTCTAGCGGCTGAGTGTTCCCTGCTGGCCTGGCACTCGGCTCTTGAATGAGTTCATCCTCACAAAATCTTTTCGTGGTAGTGACTGTCAGTCTCACTTCACGATGAGCACATGGAGACTTACCCTGGGGGTAAGCTGCAGAGCAGGGACAACCCCGGCCAGCTGACGCCAGAACCCCCTGCTGGGTGAACCACCCAAAGACTGGGAAGCTCATCAAGGTTTAGCACACCAGGCGGGGTGAGGGGGCATCACTCGGCACTTCCAGTTACCTGGAAAACCCCAAAGGACAGACCCTCACCACTGGTGAAATGGAACAACAGTTTCGCCCGCAGAACTGAAAAAAAATCCCACCAGTCCCCTCTTTGAGGTGAGAGGTCGTCGGCTGGCACCACAGCGTTTTTCTCATCAACTGTGAGACGTTTCTGCCTTTGCCCATCGAGTTGACTTGATTTTGTGAATTTCGTCACCTCTCAGTGTGAAACGGACACACTGCCTCAGCTGTGGGGACTCAAAACAGGAGAGGGAGAGACGACGTTCTCATCTGATGTTAAGAAACCTGTGAAGTCTAGAAACACAAGTTTTAGAATTTATAATTTTAGGAATTTATATGAAAGGCCTGATAATTCTCTAAGGCATATTATTTCTCTTGCTCTTGTTCTTACTCTTGCATTTCTCTCTCTGCACAAGAAATGGAGACTATAACAAGGGTACTGTTGGTAAAGCAGATGTTTCTTTCTTGCAATTGCACACACTTATGGTCTTGTGTTTTAACCACTCTTAACAACTGTGTTTACTATTGAAACTGGAAATACAGACTCTGACTATAGTTTAGCCCACTTTTCTTGTGCTGCTCTCCTGGAAATGGATTATTTTTAGTTTGAATTTTTGCTGCGAGCCCTTCCCACTACTTAATTGACTCTTCAGTCACCCCTTGCGGTGCGCACGGCAGCACTCCCATGACGCTCAGTGCACAGTGTGGCCGGCACAGTGGCAGTTTCTCCAGCGCCTGGGCTCTCTTTCTGTCGCCTTTCTGCTGAAGTGGGATTCCTTCCGGTCCTCTGATGGAAATCCAGGGGCTCACTGTCTCCTTGCAGCGTTTCCCCTGCGAGCTTTTGGTGGGCATCGTAAAATTACCCGTCTCAAGCCTTACAGACGGCAGGGAAGCAGGCGTCGGGTGTGCGTGTGGCCTCCCGACGAAAGCCCCGTCACCGAGTACTTTCAGAGCTTAACCTTTTCGTGTGTTCCCATAGCTGCATTTGCCACTGGGCGCGTCTAGTTCTGTAAACCAGAAGCAGATTTTGTTTCATGAGAAACGGCTTGCCGAGCTTTATCTAGGTCTTCTCAGAGGTTTATTAGTGAACCTGTGGAGTGGGCACGGACACTTTTTTTTTTTTTAAAGATTTATTCATGCTTACAAGCTGGGGTGTAGACCACAGGTGTGTGTGAGGGGGGTGAGAGGATTCACCGGAGACAGAGTGGGGAGCAGAACAGGCGGATCTACTGCTGAGGGGAGCAGCGGGGAGACAGGAGAGGTCTGCCGCGCCATGTGGGGAGCTGGGGCTCGAACTTGTGCTGCAGTGGCTGCGGATAGCTTCATAGGCTGCGACTTAACCCGTTGTGCCAGGGAAGCCGGGGCACGAACACTCTTGACAAACCGTGTCACAGTCCTGCTGGATTCTCCGTCAGAGACGAGCCCTGGTGGTCGGGAGCCACCGAGGACCTCACCGCTAACCTGACTGCAACTGCGATCGCCTTGGGCTGGTGCTTGGAAACGTCGTTGGTCCTCCGTTGTTTTAACTACCTTATTCAGTTAAAAAAATCCCGTTATCTGATTATGGATAATCTTTCGATAAATAAATGGGTAAGATGCTAAAGTGGTCTGAAATATTCAGGCTCTTTGTAAGTAGATAGCATATTTGTACTTTTACATCGTTTATTTTTAAAAATCTTATTTTTTGTGATGTGTCTCACATGTGTGCACACTAACATTATAGTGATTGAATTGGTCACGGTAGCGTTTCTTTTTTGATTGTGACTGTGTGTATGCTCTTCCTCTAAAAAAAATTGAGATTGTTCTTACGGAGTGACTAAATGTCAAGAACCTTGCCAGCAGGTGGCAAAATGTAGGGCAACTTGCCATATGAAGAAAAAGAATTTTACTTCTGGTGCATATCATCTTAAATTGACTACTTTTTTGGTTACCTTTTTTTTTTTTTAATTTGAATTTCCAAAGTTTATAATTCTGTTCACTAGATGATCATATCGTAAAATGCTAATTATGTATCTGAATTGTTGAAAAGAAATGGCTGAGACCTTTCAGCAGTGTTTTGATATTTAATTTTATCCAGATGAATGTGTGCACCTCTCCCCGTCCCACGCACAGAATGAAATGTGTTGAAAGTATTTTATTTTAGTAGTTTGCTTTTCCATCCTCCCATCCTTGGTTCCCGCACCCTAGTCGAGACTTTACTTTTTATTTTTTTAATATTTATTTTATTTATGAATACAAGTTGGGGTGCAGGCCAGAGGTGTGGGGCGTGAGAGGATTCACCAGACAGAGTGGGGAGCAGAATAGGCAGTTGGACTTAAGTACTGCTGAAGGGGAGCCGCAGATTGCTTCACAGTGCTGAGGCCCAACCCCTTGTGCCACCAGGGAGGCCCCCAGTCAAGACTTTAAATAATTTTTTATGTCAAAATTGATGAGGATATGCTTATGTTTTTACTTATTTATTTATTTATAAAGATTTATTTATGCATGTAAGAACTGGGCTGTAGGCTAGAGGTGTGTGGGGGTGGGTGAGAGGATTCACCAGAGACAAAATGGGGAGCAGAACAGGCAGATCCACTGAAGTACACTGCTGAGGGGAGCAGCAGGGAGGCAGGAGAGGTCTGCTGCGCCATGTGGGAAGCTCCCTGGCCAGCTATCGAACTCGTGCTGCAATGGCTGCCCATAGCTTTACAGGCTGAGACTTAACCCATTGCGCCACCAGGGAGGCCCTGTTTTTACTATTTTAGATGTTGTTTGCTAGAAATGAGAATTTAGCCATTTCACATTGCCCACTTTCTCGTCTTCCACCTTCCCAGCGAAGTGGTCCCGGTGGTTAGGTCGTGGCCGAGAGTTTCTGTCCTGCCTGCACGTGCATTAGAGTGGAAGCGCGTATTGTCCTGTGACTGAGTCCTTTCGTATGACTTCTCCAACTTCTGTTCTATAGTTAATAATTCTCTCTCTGCTTAGTTTTAGATGTTCCTATCTCTAAGTCAAGCTCATATTTTCCAAAAACGCTATTGAATATATAACACTCCTCTCAATGTAATGGAAAATATTAAAGAATTTATCAGTCATTCCTGGTGGTATCCCTACCAGAACAGTTTTTCTGGGCTTTAATGTCTGGATGTGCCTTCTAGCTCTTGGAGGGAAAGAATCTTTTCTTTTGTGTCACTCTGGGGCGCCCCTTGAATTAGTTTTTCTTTTTAAAAAAGATTTATTAATTTATGCATATAAGAACTGGGATGTAGGCCAGAGGTGTGGGGTGGTGAGAGGATCCACCAGAGACAGAGTGGGGAGAAGAACAGGCAGATCTACTGAAACACACTGCTGAGGGGAGCAGCCGGGAGATAGGAGAGGTCTGCTGCGCCATGTTGGGTCAGCTCCCAGGCTGGGCATTGAACTCGTGCCACAGTGGCTGGCGATAGCTTGATAGTGCTGAGACTTGAACCTCTGTGCCAACAGGAAGGCCCCTGTAGTGTTGCTTTTTGAAATAAGAAGAACACCTAGTTGGTTGAGGGGAATGTCTTGCACCATTTGTGAACTGGAGATAGTTCTGCACCCAGTAGGAATATTGTGCAGGTAAACATTAAAAAATATTTCTACTGTCAAGTAGAAAGTCACTTTGATTTGTTTGCTTTTTTCATACCCTGGGGTAAATGACAAGTTTTTGTGATAATAGTCTTTTGTGTTTATGTTTTAAATCATTTTTTAAAAAGATTTATTTATTTATGCATACAAGCTGGGGCACAGGCCAGAGGTATGGGGCGATGAGAGGGTTCACCAGAGACACAGTGGGGAGCAGAACAGGCAGATTGATGGAAACATACTGCTGAGGGGAGCAGCGGGCAAGGCAGGAGAGGTCTGCTGCACCATGTGGGAATCTCCCAGGCCGGGCATCGAACTCGCGTCGCTGCTGCCGACAGCTCCACAGTGCAACGCTTAACTGCTGCGCCACTATGGAGGCCCTATATTTTAAACCATTTTATCTTGGTTTTATGATTTTGCAAACAGTGCCTTTTAAAATCCACATGAAGTTTAAAATGATGATGATGATGATGATGTTAGCATTCATGTACAGACGGAGAGGTGCCCCGAGACCCCTAAACTGCACACTCGAAAGGGGTCCAGTCCACTATGCACAAATACCAAAGCAAACTTAGTGTGGAAGAACTTTAATAGGATTAGTGCGAATATAGAGAGAAGAAAATATAATAATTTCCCAGTAGAACACCAAAGTTACCCATTTACTCATGGGTAACTGTCCAGCCAGACAGGGAAGGCTTGAGTTGAGTTGGGCTGCTGAGGCCTGAAAGCTGCCACAAAGAGGCCAGGCAGTTCTGGGACAAAAGGAGCAAAATCAAAGTACAAATCAGTATAACAGCTGCCATTGCCAGCTTCCCCTCGTGTCTCTTCCGAATGTCTCTGCCTGTCTCTCCTGCATGTCTCTCCTCCAAGTCCCTGAGTCCCTGGTGCAAGTCCACAGTCGAGAAGCAAGGGTCCTTCTCCACGGGGCTTACTTTCCTGCCATGTTGGGTCGCGTCACCCGGCTGCTCTCCTTAAATGGAGAGGCCTCTTTTACAATGGTGTGTGTGTGTGTGTGTGTGTGTGTGTGTGTGTGTGTGTGTAGTATATAAAATATTTGGATTTTTTGCCAGAAAATTTTTTTAATACATTTGGTTTTATGTAAAATGGAGTGCACAATGCCATTCCTTTTGCTTTTATAAAGGCCATATAAAGAATAAAATCAGGAAATATTTTTGATGTTGGATTTACTATGAATTGTTTGGCACTCTAGTTTAACAAAAAATAATGTCCTTAGAAATAGAAACCACCGTTTTTGGGAGGGGTTAAAAACTTTTTTTTAAGACTTAATTTTCATTGATTTACTTTTTTATGATTAGAGTTCTAGAAAGATTGTTACTATATTTGGTTATAATGATCAATATAAAATGAGGTTTAATAGCAAAAACATGTGTGAGATGGAAAGTACCAGTTCTGACTGCCGAATGTCACTAGGTGGCTCTTCGCACTCACTGGTTACTGTGGATTTTCTTTTGCTTTTGCAACGATCACAGTCCTCCTCCTATACTTACTAGATTATTTCCTATTTACTGTTCAAGGGTATCTATTAAGAATTATTCTTCCGATTTTGTGATAAGTCTTATCTGAGGATAATGTGCATTACTATTTGGGCATTTTTGGGCTTTTTACGCAGGGACGTTAGTCCTTGACTAGAAACAATAAACCCTGGTCTTTCCTAACACCTGACCGCCAACTGCAACTGTTGGCCATAGAGGGCTAAAACAAACATTTCTCAACCTTACAGCACAGACTTCCTGTTTTTAAAGCTTTCCTGACCTTCCACAGAAAAAGACCAGTACAGCCATGGCTACATCCTGTGGTTATTGTCATTAAAAAAGAAATGTATTGAATTTCCTAAAGCCCTTGAATATAAAATTAATTAATGCACAAAAAATGTAAATAGTACTGGACTCATGTTTGATCTTTTTGAGGCCTTCAAAAAAAAATAGAACCAGGTCAGCTTTTAATGCGTCTCTGTTTGTTCCAGTGTCTGCTACAATTGGAATGTCAGGAAAATCTCCCATTAAAGGGACTGGGCTTATTCTGGAGAGATTGTAAAGGAAGCATTTGGTAGTCGTTTCCTTTCACCTGTGAGAATGAACATGCTTTACATGATAATCGTCTAAACACACCAGAGTCAGAGGACTGCCCTATTTTTCATTGCAGTTAACTTGCTCTGAAGATTGGGGGCGGGGGAGGGCAGGGAGGAAAGAGTGGTGTTTAGTTACTGTTATTATTAATCAAATGATGTAAATGTTAGGAGTTAGATTGAGTTTTCCTTTGTACTAAATTGTGTTTGCTGCAGCCTAAGTATTTGCTTTTTCAAGTGAGTTAAAATTAAACTGATGGATGTTCAGAATTTGTCTTCCTGACACTGCCTCACCCTTAAACCTTCCCTCCTCCAAAAGAAAAGAAAGGGTGGGGAGGGGCTGGAAGGAAGGAGAAGAAACCACCCTGTGTTGTTTGGATCAAACATTCTGCAGAAGTGCCTTTTGAGGTTTGTTTGGGCCAGTGTGTGTTGTATGTTTGAGTGGGTATTTTGAACCAGAGAGAAGGCTAGAAATGTTTACCCAGAACAGTCCTGGATTGTTAACGCTGCCTGTGATGTGGAGCCTGGGAGATGGCGCTCGCAGAGCGAGTTTGCTGGAGGCGGAGTGCCAGAGAAAGCATACATCAGACTTTGTTTTTAAAGGACAAAGCAGTGTTTTGGATTTGTATTATTTTAATTGCACAAGTATCTATCCATCTGGTTGGTATTTTGAATTCTTGTTGTAATTGCAGTTGGGGCTTTGCATTTTTTTTTGAATATTTATTTATTGATGCATACAAGCTGAGGTACAGGCTACAGGCCTGGGGGGGAGGGGGTTCACCAGAGACAGAGCGGGAAGCAGAACAGGCAGATCAGAAATCCACTGCTGAGGGGAGCAGCGGGCGAGGCAGGAGAGGTCTGCTGGGCCATGTGGGAATCTCCCCTGCGGGGTGTTGAACTTGCACCGCCACTGCCCACAGCTCCACAGTGCAGCGCTCCTAGGGAGGCCCACTTGGCTAAATCTCCCCCACTGCCTCTGTCATGCGTGTGGGCTAGCCTGCGGGCCGTCTTATCAGAGCCCAGAGTCCCGACTATTCCTTCCGCTAAGTTTTCTGGGTTTTTTTTGTTTGTTCGTTTTTTAATCAGTAACACTTTCCAAATGAGATACCTCTCTTCTTAACTGTGTTTTTGTCCTTTCAGAGTATCATTTTATTTGAACTTTATGATTTTATCTGTAGTAACTGAGATCTCTTGTGAGTTTTAAAAGAGATAAAAATCTCCCTAAAAATGTTTTAGGCATATGCTGACTTAGCTAGCGGTCAGAGTTTCTCACCCTGCTTGAAGACTTGTTTCATTTCCTACATATCTGAGAGGGCTCCTTACCCCAGTCCTGAACCTGGGTCCACTTGCTGTGTCAGAGGAGTGGGCTCTAGGTGCTGGCTGGAGCTCGTGCCTCTGTGCTCTGTTCTTAAGAAGTTGAGATTTGGTGCTACAAGCTTTGTGATTTTTTTTTTCAGAAATATGTTTTTATTTATTTACTTTTTAAAGATTTATTTTTTATTTATACATACACGCTGGGGTACAGGCCAGAGGTGTGGGGCGGCGAGAGGGTTCACCAGAGCCAGAGCGGGGAGCAGAACAGGCAGATCAGAAATACACTGCTGAGGGGAGCAGCGGGCGAGGCAGGAGAGGTCTGCCGCACCATGTGGGATTCTCCCCGGCCGGGCGTCGAACTCACGTCGCCGCTGCCGACAGCTCCACAGCGCAGCGCTTAACTGCTGCGCCATCGGGGAGGCCCTTCAGAAATATATTTTTAATGGTGTTGATGATATTATATTTCATGACGTAATACTTTAGATACGAATTAGCTATTTTTCACTCAGATACATGTTTGAGGCCATGTTGGGAAGTGTAAAACAGAAAGGAAAGTTGTAATTAACATCCAACCATGGTGCTCTACCTATGCAGTTAGTTTTGGAGTATGTGCTGTTTATAGTGGTGTTTTTTTTTTTTTTTTTTTTTGGTAGAAGAACTGGGGTGTGGGCCAGAGGTGTGAGGATTCCCCCAAGACAGAGTGGGGAGCAGAACAGGCAGATCTACTGAAATACACTGCTGAGGGGAGCAACAGGAGAGATGGGGTCTGTTGCCCTCTGTGGGTCAGCTCCCTGGCTGGGCATTGAACTCAAGCCATACCAGTGATAGGGCTGAGACTTAACTCCTTGGCCACAAGGGAAGCCGCTGTTTATACTTTTACAAAACATTGGCCTCCTTGATATTTTTAGGATCTAATGTTTCTTCCAGTTATTTTTCAAGAGTATATCGTTAGATTACAGCAGTAGCTAGGTTGAAAACACTCGTAAATATAAAACTCTCATAAAATACAAAAGAATAAATGTTAAGATTCTGGCATTAAACAGTATAAAACTCATTTTCCCCTAATACTCTGAAAATTTGCTGGATTTTTGTGACATGTTCACGGTTCTGTGTTCACGGTTCCTTGTAGGGGAAATGATGTGATTATCATCATCAACCGAATTTATTTTAAGTCTTGTATTTCTGCAGCCAGTTTTATAACTGTGTGAGTTGACTGAACAGAAAGTGATGTGATAAATAAATGGATAGGTAATTAGGAAGTTACTTTTAAAATTCATAATAGTAAGTAAGCCTTACCTTGATTTGTATTTAAGACTTGGTAAACTATGGATTTAAGGTGATAAACACCTATTATTATTATTTTTTTAAGATTTATTTATGTATACAAGCTGGGGTACAGGCCAGAGGCGTGGGGCGGTGAGAGGGATCACCATAGACAGAGTGGGGAGCAGAACAGGCAGATCAAAGGAAATACACTGCTGAAGGGAGCAGCGTGTGAGGCAGGAGAGGTCTGCTCCACCATGTGGGAATCTCCCCAGCCGGGCGCCAATAGCTCCACAGCGCAGTGCTTAACTGCTGCGCCACCAGGGAGGCCCAACACCTATTATTAAAGTAAGTCATTCAGCAGCTGTAAAGCTGAGAGGTATTTGTGTTTAATATGCTAATTCTGAATTCACTTAGAGTTTAGGATATATCATAATTTTTTTTCCTCTTTTCTTTTTTTTTAAATTAATTTATTTTTTTATTGTTATTTATGTCTTTTACATTTTGTATTCCCCTTGGGCAGCCCACCACCAATTCACCCGTGATCCATCTGCATGGTCCCCTGTATTCTCCTCTCTTCCATTTTGTGCCCTTATAGGATATATCATAATTTTTTAAAAAGAGTTTTGTTAATGCTTCCACCAGGGCAATGCGAGTATCATTGCACTTTGTTGGTGAAACCAGGACATGAGGGAAAGAAGGTTTTGATTTGACTTGGGATGACGTGAGAGTGTCTGTGGTCTTCTGTTGATTAGAAGCAAGCTCAGGGGAATAAGGGAAAATCTGCGGTTAGTGAAGTGCAGCTTGAGAGGGAATCTTCTCACTATGAGCTGCAGGAGGTGATGGGAAGAGGCTGGACTTGGGAGGAATTGTGGACAGAAATAGAATGACCAGGGATCCTTGCAGATCCTAGAGTGGGCCTAGTGGAGAACACTCAGGCCACCAGACTGGGTGTAAGCTGGTACAGCTTCCTGGAGGGTAGTTTCACTCAATCTCTAACTAAAGCTGCACCTCTGTGGAACTATAAATTTCCACAGTTTACATGTATGAGCAAAGAAGCACATAAAAATTTGTTGTAGCGAGGAGGGGATCAATTATGTCACTCCTACAGTGGGCTCCTGTCAGCTATAAAAAGGAATCTGATGTCAGTGGCCTGCTGGGAGGTGAGATAAGCAGGTCGCCATTAGCGTGAACAGTGGAATTTCACGTTCATGAAAGAAAAATCAGGATGACTCCCAGACAAGTGAATGTGTGTTCTTCAGTGTTTGTAGATAAGCATTTTGGGTGAGTGGTGGTGGTAGATTTTCTGGAGGAACATTTAACAGCAACATCATCCGAAAGGTTTCAGAAAGGGCAATCTGTTTTTATCTTTTTGAAAACTTGAGGGGTTTTGTTGTGTGGTGTCATTTTGTGAGTTGGAACAGTGAAAGATGTTTTCCTTAAAGTTCTCACTTTATATTCTGCATAATAACACAAAACCAAGCCTTGCTATCCCAGCATTGTGCAGACAGCTCACTGGCGCCAGCTCTGCCCTGACCCGGCCTCTGTTTGCCTGATGGGCTTTGGTGTTTTGTTGGGGGGCTGGCGAGCGAGATTATTTGGTCTGAATGCTGTAGAAAAGAGTGGTGATTGTCTCCGTTCGATAGTTATAGTTTTGGTTGACCTAACTCCTTTAGATGAATGTTACTCTTAAACTTTCATGTAAAATGGCCGTGGGGTAGTGGCCACCATCTTTGGAAGAATTGGCCGATCTCCCGTGCTGTGGCGGCTGGTGGAGAGTAAACGCGGGAATTGGCCGGCCCTGTTCACCTGGTGCTGAGGTCACACTTCACGTTTCCCCCGTCCTGTTCCCAGGCGTAGCTTCAGTGTTAGTTTAACTAGATTTCGTATTTAATTATAACTGCGCGGGTAAAGTCAGATGTCAGCTCACTGGGCTGCATGCTGAGGCCTGTAGCATACAGAGTGCTTTGCTTCTAACCCATCTGTCCTCTCCTCTTATTATCTGTTAATGGGACTCAACTTGACAGAGTAGGGTTGCTTTGATAAATGAAGGGTGTAATAAAACCTGGAGCTGGAGTGGACATGAAATGGAACTTGGGACAAAAGGGAGCAATGACATGACAAGGCCTTGGGTGAGATCGTGTGGGAACTAAGTGCCATGTGAAATGCTGAAAATAAAAATGAAACTTACGTTGGGGGTATATATATCTAAGAGTTTTTTCATTCACTGCCCAGAGTTCTTTCACTTTTTCTTGTTTTGCACTTTGCTCATGTGCAAAACATTTAAGAAATTGTTCTTGTAATAACTCAAGTTTCTCATCTATAGGTATTTTAATTTACACCCTCACCTTAATGGGATTTAAAATGAACTCTTCACTTTGCAGCGTGGTTTTTGAATGGTCCGTCACCCCTGACACAAGGTCCTCAGATCAAAAGAGCTTTTATGAAACAAGGAAATAGAGGTCTTTTAGAGAGAAAAAAGCTGAAAATAAAGGCGATAAATGTAAAAGAGCGGGAGGATCACCCTTCTGCCCCCGTTTACAGAATTGGGCAGTGCCTTTCCTTTTACAGAAGCGTTCAAGACAAACTAGTGTTCAATGTGCTTTTAAAATTTTGAATTGTTGTTCTGTGTATATGCACAAGATTTAGTAGTCTTCCGTTAACCTGCTGTCGTTTGCATCTTCCTTGAATGCCAGGAAAGTAGGAAGAACTTGGCTTGAAGACATTACTGATCGCTTCTGTGACCCCTGTGAAATCCTAAAATAAGTGCAGCTTCCAAATGAGACCCTGATTAGTTAGGGTCCCTGTTTCTTTGCATTACTCTGGGTACAATTATTTAGATTTGTAAAGCAGGGATAAAAATTTTACTAGAGTTAAAGATTAATGAAAGACATGCTGTTTGTTTGCACAGACGCACACCAACGTGCCAAGAACTGTGCAGAGAACATACAACACACGTGAAACTGAGGTATTGCCTTCATTGCCACAGACCTGTGTGCTTGACATCCAGTCCTTTACGATGAGCAAACATACAGAACTTTCCTAATGGTTCTCACTGTCTAAAGGAGGCTATGGACATTAATCAGAAAATTACCCCAGTGAGTTAGAGATGAGATGAATGCTTTCAAGGAAAGAAACACAGTTCCCTGAGAACTTACCACAAAGGAACTTGACCCAGAATGGGTCCTCAGTGGAAGCCTCTCTGAAAAAGTGATATTTGACCTGAGAGCTAAAGAAGTAGTCTGCTTTAAACTGAGTGTTTGGGAGAAATCAGGGGCATGGGGAGTGCAAGGGGATACTCCTCCTCTAGGGGGGAGAAGCCCTGATGCCTGTGGTAGAGATTCTGACCCCTTGGGGGAAAATGGAAACTTGGTACAACTGGAAGATGGGGGGCACTGGGTCCTGATGGCTTAGAAGAGGGTGCAAGACAAAGACTGAATAATACAGGTGTCATAAAGTGCTTTCAAAGCATTTAGAGTTCCTGAGAGACTAGGTACAGTCTGATTCGCAAAAAAGAGTAGTTTGACTGTTCTCACCAGCCCTTACCAACTCGGTGTGACCCAGCACTTTTTAAATGTCCTGCCCCCTCTCCCGCCAACTACTTAGTCATGAAAACTGATTTTCAAGTTGCAGGTCCCCTGAGGATGGTCTCACTGAGGAATGGTGTTCAGTGGTGCTCACACGGAGCTACACTTGCTCTGTAGCATCGATTTGAATTGATCCTGTTTGTATTGATCACAGCCACCTTTCTGGGCTGCGAGGCTTTCTGCCTCACCAGCTCTTGCTCTCCGCGCATGCGCGGTTCGCAGTTTTAGATAGGTGTTTCTGTCTTCTATAGAATAACTTGATTTTTCTTAAAAGAGGTCAGCTTAATGATGTTTAAATCGAAAACGAGCTTGCCAGTTTGATTACCTGCCTGCAAGGCAGATTCCAGGTTCTATTCTAAGTGCGTAAAATACCTTCTACCTTTTCCATTAAGGGGACCATGTCAATGGACAACCATAGAAGTGAAATTTATATTCTGGCGTCCCCATTGGGGGAGAGAGTTTGGGCATATTGCTTCATCTGTCTAAAATCTGTTCTTATTGGTAGGATTCAATTATTAATTCAGCAACTTTATTGGACCTGGGAAGGTCCAGTACATTTATACGTAACAGTCACAAAGCTGTTTGCGAGTTCCACGACACTTGCCTGCAAGACAGAAGGCATAAAAGATGCTGAGAGTGATCATTTAAATTTTGAGCTTGTGACTTTCAAATTTGGATTGACTCTGAATTTAATCTGTTCAATGCATAGTCTGTAGGAATATGATTTAAAAATTTGTTTATAGAGTGAGTAGCTTATTTAAAAGGACAGAGTGAGCCTGACTGCCACTTCTAAGGACCACATGTATAAATGTAGGTTAAGTTTGGTAAACTTTATTAAGTTGGTGTGTCTACCACATTGGGAGTGAAGAAGAAACCGATTGGAAATTAGTTTGAAATTGGCTGGAACAATGGAATTAATGAAGGCTCTGGACTTTGGGCCGTATGTTCATTTTCAGGCAACTTTAGCCAGGATTGTGCCTTTATTTTGCTTCTTATCAGATTGGCCAGGTTCATTTTGAGTTATGTCTTATCTAGCAGATGGATCTTTATTTTCTTGTGAAAAAAGAATTGAAGACTTGCACGCGACTACAGATAGTTCTTAAACTAGAGGGAAGACTGGGGTCAGAAAGGTCTGTTGCCAACCCCCCTTCTCCCGCGCGACCTTGTGGCGTGCTGTGTCTGGGATGGTGGTTTCATCAGCGGTGGTTGACATTAATATTCCTGGCAGCGCAGGGCCGCTCCGGGGTGCGGGAACTGCGAGCGCTCACGGGGACGCGCGGCCTCCTCCCTGCTCGCGCGCGGTGCCGTCAGGGCCGCCCGCCCTCAGAGCCGGGCGGCGGGGCCGCGGCGCCTTGTGCGCGTGCGCGGGGGGGGGCGGGGGCGCGCGGGGCGGCCGGCTCCAGCCCGGGGTTTGCCGCCGCGGCGCGCGGCTGCTCTTTCTCTCGGCGTCTGGGCATGTGGCGGCGTCGGCCCGGCCGCCCGGGCTGAGAGCGCGAGTCCTCGCCGGCGCGGCGGCCGCTTCCCGGCCGCGGGCGGGCTCCCGGCCGCCGCCCCGGACCCCGGCGCGCGGGGACATGCGCCCGCGCCGCCGTGCCCTGCGGCCGCCCGGGCCGCCTTTTGTTTAGCAAGTGCGCCTCGCCCGCGGGGCGGCCCGGCCCTGCCCTGCCCTGCGGCCGAGTCTGGGGCGCCGCGCCCGCGGAGGAGGCGAGGCGGAAGGCGAGGCCCGCGGGCGCTGCTCCTGCCGCGCGGCCGAGGCAAGTGGCCGGCGCCGCGCGCGGGTCGGGCCCGAAGTTGGACGGGCGGAGCGCGGGTCTCGGAGGTGGGTGTCGGGAGCGCGGTGGCCGGCGCTGGTGGCCCGCACTTTCGTGCGGATGTCGGCGGCTTTCCAGGAACCGGGAGTCGGTACTGCTGAGTCCCTCTGCATTTCTGCTTGATCGCCGAAACCCCGGAGCCCCGCCGAGATAAACCCGCCAGGAAGCCGTTAGTGTAGAGAAAACACTTCTGCAGACGTGCGTGCGCGGTGCTCTGCCTGTGTGGAGTTAGTTTCCCTGAAGAGGCGCAGCGTAGGATCCGGAAGCCTCTGTCGGAGCAGAAACTTCATTGCTTACTGTGGAGCAAATTTAAGGTTAAAAATAAAATGGATTTGATGGACTTGATTATAATGTAATTTAGCTCGACTTAAGTGATCAATATAATCTGTTTCCCGAGCCAGAATACAGTTTTTGCCAGGGTAGCTAAAATAAGGAACTACTTTAAAGAAAATTGCTTTAAGTTTAAATTGTAAAAGAAAAATAATTTTTTTTTTTCTGATTTGAGGTGTGGTTTTCTCCGCCCCTCTCCTGTTTACTGGGTTCTTGCATTCTCCCCGAAGCTTTGGGGAGACCTGCTTGACCACTTTCTGTTTGTGGAGGAAGAGACTGGTGTAATAGGTCACTTTGTTCTACGCCTCAGCCCCTACTCTTCCCTGCCTGGCGCACGTGTGCCCCAGCTCTCCTTTGGGCATTGTTTGGCTAGAGGTCTCTGCTCAACCCTATGGAAATTAAAAAAAATGGTATGTGAATGAGCACAGGGTCAGCTGAGGGACTAATTTTCCTTTTGAAATTGTGTGTATGTAAGATTGAGACACTGAGTAAAAGTTGAGACTGGTTGACAAAGTCCTTAAAATTCTGTGCCAAAATTTGTATATTGAGTTGTTTCCTTTTTCTTTCTTTCGCTAGAAACTCCACATTTAAAGTAGACGTGATTTGAACCTTACAGATGGGAACAATATCCCATGTAAGCCCGTTGATCTGTGGCCAATTATTTCCAGATGCACAGCCAACTCTACATTTTTGTGTTTGTGCTAGATTTCGGCCCTCTGTGCCATTTGCCTTGCTGAATATTTACATTGCCTAGTAAAATAACAAAAGGCAGACATTTTAGAGGCTTAACAGCAACTGCATGAGAGTGGGAGTAGCAGTTAGAACTTGCATTTGTTTTCCAACTCTGTAATTTAGTAGTGTTTAAAGTGCTTTACAGAGATCCCTGGGAGCAGTGAAAGGTGGCTTTCAGGCCAGAACACTTGAGTGCGCGTTGGCCCCTGGCAGGCCCTGGCGCTTGGCAGGCGTGTCGGACTGTTCAGGATCTGGTTTCCTGATAGAAATACTAGGGTTATGCTCCTCCTGGCCGGTGACTGTTGGGAGTGATGCATCAGCGGGTTCTGTTTCGTGACATAGAGACTGAACCTACATTTCATTCTAAAGAGGTTTCCAGAAAAAGGCTGTTTAGATTTTTGTCTTGTTTTGTGGTTTTGCATTTATGAATTGAGGTAAGCGCTGACGTAATGTAGCTGTACCACCTCTTTGTGGGTGTATGGGCTTTTATAGCCTGTGGGATGTGTTCCAGCCTACATGGTGTGATTATTTCTGAAAGGCTTAAACGTATACATGTTTTAAAATGAGAATGCATTCAGCTATGTGCCCGTTTACATGGTAGGCCTGGGGGTGTGGGTATGGGTGTGGGGGGAGAGCGTGAAGGTGAACTCTTGTCAACTTGTCCTGAGGGTTAGTGGGTTGCCCGTGTGTTGTGCAGACTGGCTTTTCATTGTGAGTGGCGCAGCTATGTACAGCTGTTGGGTCAGATAGGCCTGGCTGCTTCTGCAGGGGAGTTTTATCTTACACTGGAGGTTTCCTGGGCTCGTCTGCTGTGTTTCCTAATCCCTCGCGCTGCTGCTGTGCTTGCCTTTAAGCAAATAATAGAACAAGATGAGCTTTTGTTTACTCATGTAATAGTTTACTTTGAGAGAATTATCTTTGGTTTTGAGGAAATTGGTAAACCATGTAATTTATTAGTAGGTATTACATTTACTATGCTTCCCCGAGGTCAGAGGGTTTTGCTAGCTTTTGTTTAGTCTGAGTAGCCAGTGAAACCATCCATTTATGACATAGAAAGCCAGTATTTTTTTTAAAGCTGGTTTGTTTGCTATTGTAGGATTAGTTTGTAAAAGTCAAGGCAGAAATGGATGTCAAGCATCAAAGGAATTAACAGGCTAGAATGCCTCCCTGCCTTTTGCTCTTGGTATACTGCACCAGAGGGACTGAGAGAGCATTTGACTCAGTTTGGTAATAGAGGGGGTGATTCACAGATGTGTGTCTACAGAACATCTGTGGCACCTTTAAATTTTAAAATGTTTTTAGCTTCGAGTTATTGAAAGTATTTTAGATCGTTCAAAGAGTCAAATCTTCTCATAGATAGGTGGGCTTTCCCGCCGGTAAGGAGGCTGACATGTGAATGGCACATTTGCTCTGTGGTCTGGTTTCCTTACTGTCTAGTATTGAGAAGATACCAGCACCACATGCTTCTAAAACTGTCCACTATGTGGGGAAAAAAAAAGAAAGGTGCAAAAGTCAAAGAAAGGCAGAACTGATTGAAATCTGTTTGTACATAAAGGTAAATGGGATTCTGTTTTCAGAGACTCAAGTGTCCTGGTAGAATGAGGGGGGTCTGGCATGTGTTGTGGGGTGGACTGGGGAGGTGGCATTGGGGGCTGGGGGCGAGGACGAAGATTGGCTCAGGTTGAGATTTTTAAAAACTCATTGGAGAGATGGGTCCTTAGAACAACGTGCAATGAGGAAGAGTACAACCGTTTGTGGAAAATGTCAAATAACTTCAACGTAATTGGTCTAGAAAGTGTTTTCTTTAATTCAAGGAAATCAAAACATTTAGATCGTCAGAAGAGACTGCTGAATCCAAGGCAAAATAGAGGGAAATAAGTACCTTAAATCCAAACAGTTTATTTAAAGAAGTTATTTCCTAAGATTTTTTTCTTTTTAAGACCTTATGTATTTTTTTTGTTACTCTAAATATTAATCAGGGTTGTATAGACGTGCCTTCCAAAATTTACTTAATCGTTGATTTGGTTGACATACTAAATGAAAAACAATAATGTTGACTTTTAATTACTAGGAAAAAAACAAATTTTAGTGCTATCAAGTAGCACTCTGCTGGTATGTATAATTGATCAATTTTTTCAGTGGTATAGATAGAATGTCTTGAGTTTTAGTTCAGGTCCTCCACTTTACCCACTGTGAGACTTAGGATGTTATTTAGTTTCTTTGTGATGTGGGAAAAAATAAATCTACCTTAGAGGGTGTGCAAAATGTGTAGGGAATGTGCTTGGCGTGTACTGACAGCTAATACCTAACACAGCGAGTGCCAGCTAGGGTCTTAGGTACTGTTTTAGTTGCTGACATGTGAAAAAGGATGGCATCCCTTGTCCTCATATCACTTGTATTCCATTAGAAGAAGCTAAACCAAAAGAATCCTGATGATTTGGGAAACTCGTAAGAATAACTTCTGGGCATGCCAGTGGTTTCTACAAGTTTACTGTCACTCTTTGTACCGTTTTCTTCCAAATAAAATGTGATTTGATGATTTGTTAGCCTTTGTTAACAGTTTTTGGCTCACAGGTAGAATAGAGAAGGAGGTTACAACTTTTTTTGGGAAAGAAAAAAATAAAACAGAAATTAAAGATAGCGATTTGTCGGTTAAGTGCCCAACAGTAGGAGAAAGTTGAATCATGCCCATCCATAAAAGGAAATATTATGCAGCCATTAAAAGTCATGGTGCTATAAAATATATATTACAAAGTTAGTGGAAAAAATTGGAGATACCAAAATGTTTATGCAGTATTATCCAGTTAGGGACATACTTATATTTACGCACAGAAGCAGAGGAAGGAAGATTAGAAAGAAATATAACAAATGTTAATAGAGCTAATCTGTGGAGGATGGACTCCCGAATGACTTCATTTTCTTTCTTTTTTTTTTTTTTTAAAGATTTATGTATACATACAAGCTGGGGTATAGACCAGAGGCGTGGGGCGGCGAGAGGGTTCACCAGAAACAGGGTGGGGAGCAGAACAGGCAGATCGATGGAAATACACTGCTGAGGGGAGCAGCGGGCGAGGCAGGAGAGGTCTGCTGCGCCATGTGGGATTCTCCCCCGGCCGGGCGTCTAACTTGCGTTGCTGCTGCTGCCGACAGCTCCACAGTGCAGCACTTAACCGCTGCGCCACCAGGGAGGCCCGACTTCATTTTCTTAATATTCTTTTGGCTGCATATAAATTATTTAATCCTTGCAAGATAAAATACCTGTAAGGTACAAGTGAGGAAACTGAGGGTTAGAGAGGTTTAGTGATTTGACCAAAGACCCATAGCTAGCAGGTGGCGAGGCCGGGACCCCAAGCCAAATCCTGGTCCCCTGTTCTTCATTTGTCCACCTCTCTTCCCTTAGGAGGTGACCTTGTAAAAGGGCCTCCCTTTGTTTCCCCAGCTCCCAGCTTTGTGACCAACATGACTTCTGAGGTTTATTTAGCAGAGGGCACTCAACTGATCTCAGCTAGCAGGAGGCAGTGCTGAGGTAATGCTTGTGCACGTAGTTATTGACAAAGAGAAGACAAAATTCTGGCAAGAGGAAGAAATGGAAGAGGTTTTGAGAGAGAAGGGTGGGAAAGGTGAAGCACTATAAAGTGGGGAGAATGCTTCAAAGTTGAACAAGGAGTTGTGGGAAGGGGCGGGTAATAGAGCAGATTTGGGGGTCCAGTAGAATCACTTAGTCTAGATTTTGGCCTTGAGAATAAAAACTGAGGAAACACTGTTGACAACATAACATTTGTTTAATGAGGAGAAAGTGGAGCCCAGGAGGATTTGTGAAAGGAGGAGCCCGGGAGGGGGGATGGCCAGGGATGTGTAGAAGCTACACAGTTTGGGGTTGGCGAGAAAACGCTGACGGGTTTGACAGCTAGAGAAGGAACAATAGACGCTAACCGGAGGAGGCTGAGGTTAATGGACTCAACTGGCGATGCATTAGGGGCCGATGGCAGCAGCGCTGTGTATGTAGGATTTTATGGTGATTTATACGACAGTGGTGGTCGGGTTTCCAGATAAAATGAGCTAATGGATGTGAGTCACTTTAGAAAGCAGAAAACATTTTCATTTAAGAGTATTAAGCAGCAGTTATTTGTCAAGAATTAAGAATATGGTAGGTAAGTATGGGTGATCAAGTTATTTACGTTAGTAAAGATCTGAAATAATACTTGGTTCTAAAGATGAAGAATCTTTTTCTCACCTCTTGTTTTCCACATTTTTTTGTTTTTGTAGTTGTGTTTTTAAAACTCAGTGGTGAGTTTATATGTGACTCTTGAGCGTCAAAAGAAGCAAGTACAGTAACTGTACTGTGCATTTGAGAAATTGCTTAGGTTAAAAGCCTCCGGATGGTTTGTGCTGCTGTGATTACAGGTGTATTTACTGCAAACTCTCCAGATTACCTACCAATAATTTTAATAGAACGGGTAAGAAACAGTGGTATGTATTTAAATGTGCTGGTTTTGAACCTCCCGAGCTGAAGTGGCTTTACTGGTCTGCCTTTTGTGAATCCCAGTTGAAGTGATGGACTTCCTGCCACATTGCTTTAGGATTTCTTACTTGGACCAGTTAGTGCTTTGTGCTGACAGCCGGAGCGCTCACACACAGAAGCAGATAACCAGGCTCTTTTCTATGTGGTCCTTTTGGAGTGAGCTTGGAGAATTGCTCTTGCTTATCTTTAAAAAGGTTTTTGATGTTTTCCAAACATATTATCTTTAAAACTTTTAGACTGTTACGTATATGCAGTTGACACTTAATACATATGTAATATTACACGGTGACCTTTATGTATCTTTTGGTATTACCAAAAAATAAAGAACAAGACAAAAACCTTTCTGTACTAAAATGTACTCTTCATTGTAAGTGCTTTTTCCTCTTAAAAATTTCATAAAAGCTCTTTTGAAAGGCTCAGATTACTAAATCTTATTTTTTTTGTCCATGCAAACAAATGCTTATTTGCTTAGTGAAAGAGAAGTTTGCATGAAGTATAAAAGATAGGAAAATAATTTGAAAAGTTAACCTAGGGCTGTTAAATGTGTGAGGAAGGTGGTAAGAAAGATAATGTGTACCCAATTATTAATTGACTAAAAGGATATAGAAAAGCAGCTAGGTTGAACCTTTTGAACAATTATTTTCTTTTTTTGGTTTTAGGTATTTAGTTCTGAACTGTCTCTTTCTCGTGTATATTTTGATAATTAGGAAAATTATGCGGACAAGGTTTTACTTATGTGTAAATTCTTTGACCACCTCCCCTGGCAATTTCTTCTTTCACAGCAAATGTTCTTTTCACAGAGCGTAAGTCTCACATTGACTAGGTAAGGGGAGAATGTTCTGTGTTGGAATGTTTACACCTAAAAAAACAACAACTGGGCCTCCCTGGTGGCACAGCAGTTGAGCACTGCGCTGTGGAGCTGTTGGCAGAGCGCGATGCGAGTTCGAGATGCGAGTTTGACGCCCAGCCAGGGAGAGTCCCACGTGGTGCTGCAGACCTCTCCTGCCTCGCCCGCTGCTCCCCTCAGCTCCCCTCAGCAGTGTATTTCTGATCTGCCTGTTCTGCTCCCTACTCTGTCTGGTGAGCCCTCTCGCCTCCCCACGCCTCTGGCCTGTACCCCAGCTTGTATATATAAATAAATAGATCTTAAAAACAAAAAAACAACAGCAGCTACGCATGGAAGGAAGTGTGGAAATTAGTATTCGCTCAAGTGATCTAGGGCAAGAACTGTTTGAATTTTGATCTTTGAATGAAAAGGAAGAACAAAAGTGCTGGAAAATCTAACGTCAAATGCAGTCTGTCTTTTTTTGTGGGGGGGGATAGTTTTCTTGTTTTGCCAATAGGTTAAGTTGACTGCATCAACACTATTACCGGATAAGTAATACTTTATTGCCTGTAATACATTAAAGCATTTAAAAACATTTAATATCTATTTAATTAATTTTAGGCTATTTTCTTTAGAACAGTTTTATAGAAAAATTGAGTGGAAAGTACCAGTTCCCATATGCTACATCTCACGCAGTTTTCCCTGCAGTCAGCACCTTGCATTGCTGTGGTCCGTTGTCACAGCAGATAAGCAGGTAGTGATAACCGTTAACTGCAGTCTGCACTTCACATTAGGGTTCAGTCTTTGCCCTGGATTTGCATGGGCTTTGAGAGATGTTTAATAGCATGCACCATTACAGTATCACACAGGATGGTTACACTGCTCCCACGCTCCAGCTCTTCTCCCTGCCCCACGTCCCTTGCAGCCACTGATATACTTACTCTTTCCATGACTTTGCCTTTTCCAGGTGTCAGAGAGTTTTGTAGCCTTTTCAGAATTCTTCGATTAAGCAATATGCACACACTTAAGGGACCTCTGTGTTGATAGTGTACCTTTTATTTCTGATATTTTATTGTTTGGTTGTAGTATAGTGTATTATCCATTACCTGTTGGATCTCATCTTGGTTCTTTACAGATTTTAGCAAATACGAATCAAGTTCCTATAAATACCGTGAGCTGGTTTGTATGGTTGAAAGTTTTCGACTTACTGGATAAATGCCAAGCAGCGTGCTTTCTGAACGCAGAGCGTTTGGGGTGTGAGAGACTGCTGTGCTGTCTTCCGGAGTTTCGGTACCGTTGCGCATCCCTAACAGCAGTAAGGGAGAGGCCTTGTTCCATATCCTTTCTAGCATTTGGTGTTGTCATTACTTTAGATTTTAACACTTTTCATTTGTTTAAAAAATTTTAAATAACTACTCATCTCTGGTCTAAGATTTGTTGTTTTGCTTTTATCACTTACCAGGAGTGGGAGAAATGAGGATCATAAATATTAAATATTTTCTATGTGCCTCATTTTCCATACTGGTAGGGGAAACACACAGAGATGTAAATTTAGGAATAATATAATCTAATTACACTTTTTGAAAGTGGATATAGTTCTGGTATAGTGATGTTAGGTTATGGTTCATGCGATATGTAATAATATTAGTGTTTCAGTGGTTCTCTTCAGTATTATGTCTCAGTTACCCTCTTGTTCCTCGTTTTGTAAAACATTTATAAGGGGATACTTGGAATCTTTTTTTTAATAAACTTATCTGCCAGCGGTCCTTGCTAAACATTTATAGTTGTGAAGATTTATCTTCGTTTCTTTTTGTGTGAAGCTAATCAAGGCCCTCAAGAATGAAGATTTAATTTTTTTTTTAGAGGTTGTGATGGTATAATGCAGTGGAAGACTCACTCTGACAGATACTGTGTGCTCTTTGAGGTGATGTTAGACCTGCTCTGCTTATTTAGAGGGTTTTTACTCTGCACATACCCAGTACTAGGTACTTATCAGAACGGGGCATCAGCCCAACTGCTCTGTCTTCAGGGCCTGGGTTGTGAGAATGACACGAAGAGGCGCCCTTGATGTGCCGAGCATCTCATTGGCTCTTCTCTCTGGGTGCCTGGCTAGATTTTTATCAGGGACTCCACTGAGTGTTGAGCCAAGCTTTGGTTTCCCACCAGCACAGAGTTGGTGCGTGTTTGGCTGCATACCCACAGCACAGCCTTGGCAGGTGTTTCTGGGGTGCTCTTTCCCTAGCAGGAACCACTAGGAAGGCTTAGGGTTTCTTACGTTTGACAGATTTGCTTTGCTTTGAATAGTGTGGTACGTGGACTTGAAGAGGGGCCGTGTGTCCTGAGTGTTTTATTCTGGGGTTCCCTGTTCTGGTGCTCGCCATGGCTAAGGGATAAATCTTTATGAAGTCCCCGGGGAGAAACTCCTCAGCTCTTAGTGCTCGAAAGAACTGTTCTCCTGGGCACGCAGTTTGTTTTTGAGTTCGCGGGCTAGAACCTATGTAGCCTTGTTACTGTTATAACCCTGCTGTGAAGTTTCATTTGAGGTATTTGCTTATAAAATTTTGGCCCCATCTAATAAAAGTTATAAAGTGAACCTGAACTCCTCATTAATGGTCCCCTCCTCAGCCCCTCCTCTCCTTTGCAACTTACCTTGGTCCCAAGGGAAGCATAGACGACAGGCTCTGTAGCCATTGTAACCTGTGACACTTGCCGACTACTTGAGCAAACCCATGTCACCCGTGTGTGTTCTGGGTCCTCTTCTAAAAATCACTCCAAAATGAAGTGGTTACTGAGAGAGTAAAAGGGAATGCTCTTAGGGCAGTGCCTGGTATAGGTAAATGCAGAGACTGAATCTGTTGTTACTGTCCCAGTTTGCTCATCTGCTTTATTTTGCACTGTCTGACGCTCAGTAAGCTGCCTTAAGCCCTTGGAAGAGAGCACCATTCTTTAAATCTCCCGAAGGTTGAATTCTGCCCGGAGATAGCCATTAAAGGGCTGGTGTAGCAGAGTGCTGTGACCTGGGTCGTGTCTCTCCGAGTTCATGGATGGAAGCCCTAACCCCAGTGTTGGTATTTGGAGGTGAGCCTTTAGGAGGTGATGAGGTTTAGGTGAGTCATGGGGTGGGGCCTCCTGGTGAGACTGGTGTTCTTATGAAAAGAGAGAACTGTGCCCCATTCTGCTGTGTGACGCGCCAGGTGGGCTGGCGCCTTGATCTTGGGCTTCCCTGTTGCCAGAACTGTGGGAATTCAATTCCTGTTGGGCAGGCCCCCAGGTTTTGGTGTTGCGTTAGGGTGGCCGAGCACACTGATCCGGAGTAGACTTCCCGCTTGCAGAGTACAAGGTGATGGGCAGCTCATCAGACACCGAGCTTTTCCAGGGCAAAAGGGGGATTATGCTTCTGTTTGCAGAAGGCTTTGCATCTGCTGCTGAACAGCCTCCCTGACCGCTCGTTTGGTTCTCCCAGCTACCTTGAGAAGGGGGTGGAGAGATGCTGGCTTCTCAGGTTATAGAATGAGAGGCCAAGCCCAGAGAAGTCAGTAGAATCTCCATGTTCATTTCCCTTTTGAAAGTGGCTAAACTGGGCCTCCCCGGTGGCGCAGCGGTTGGGCGCTGTGCTGTGGAGCTGTCGGCAGCGGCGATGCGAGTTCGATGCCCGGCCGGGGAGAATCCCACATGGCACAGCAGACCTCTCCTGCCTCGCCCGCTGCTCCCCTCAGCAGTGTATTTCTGATCTGCCTGTGCTGCTCCCCACTCTGTCTCTGGTGAACCCTCTCGCTGCCCCACGCCTCTGGCCTGTACCCCAGCTTGTATGTATAAATAAATAAATCTTAAAAAAAAAACTTAAAAAAAAAGTGGCTAAGCTGCTTAGCCACTTTGCTTTTGATTTCTGTAGCTGGTGTAACTTCCATGAACACCGTAGTATTGTCAGTTTAGTGTTTTATTCCTTTGGCTTAGAAGAATATAACCTTCATTTTTATATTTTATGTAGAGATATTATTTTGAAAGTGGAGAAAATCCCTACTTTTTACATTTTGACATGGGACTGAAACATCAGTGGGGGAAATCGTTCAATCTGTTTTTCCTCTCTGAGGGAGAAAACTAGAATTTACGACTTTGGCCTGCTGGTTAGATTTGAAGTATAAAATTACTGAGGTATCTTAACTCTAAGAAGTATATTACCTGAATTAGTACGTATGACCTTTTATCCTTTTATTTTGGATATTGGGTATTATCTGAGTATTGGTTTACTGTTCAGTCTTGATGATCAATATCTAGAATTTAGGAGTTATTTGGAGGTATCCTGTCAACAGATTGCTGTTTATTTTAGTAAAGGTGATTTAAGTAGGTCTTGATCAGAGGGATGGAATCAGGGGTGTTAGAAGCTACAAAATTTAAGTAGCTAAAAAGGGGAGGGGCCAGTCCAGAAACCCCACTCAAAGCCTGTCCTTCCTTCTGCAAGAGGCCTGCATCCTGTAGAGTCACCATTTTTGGGTGGCAGAACATCGCTGCATTTTCCATGAACTTTTAACAGAGAATCTAAAAACCCAAATTTTCACTTTCATATAATTAAAGTGATTTTTTTGAGGCTAAAAGCTTGGAGTTGATCAAAACTTTATGGAAATAAATTCGAATAAGAGACAAGTCACCCATTAAAAAGTATACAAAGCAGTGGTTTTTAACATCTTCGCAGAGTCGTGCCCCCACCGTCACTGTGCCGTGAGGGCAGATTTCCATACGGCCGGTTCATCATTGAATGCTCTGATCATCTTCTGTGTGGTGGAGTATAACTTCACTGTGTGTTTTACCATTACAGTGTATGGTTGACTTAAGACGTTCAAACTCCACGTTCGTTTGTGGTGGTCTGAGATAGGGAGCTAATATCAGTCCAAGGTTATTAAATCTTTCAGTGACTGATGACTCCCTTCAACGTATGATGAAGCAGTTATAAATGTGGCATGAAAATAGTATGTGGTCATTTTAACATACTACCCAGGGAAATGACAATCTTCCCAGAGCATTATTTTTTTATATCAAAATGTTAGGTACTTGCCATTTTCAGCAGTTTGTGTTAATGAAATTTTCTTTTGTTAATGGAAAGGCAGCCAGCCATTGTATATTAAATTAGAGACATTTCTTACTGTTGATTCACAGTTGGCCATAAAATCTGTGTGAACTCTGAAGGCTACTGGCAGTCATCATTTGTTTTTCGAGTCCATTCACTTGCCCAGTTTTGTAAGTAACTGTTTCACACTTGCTCCTTTTATACTTCCTCTCCTCGTCTTACTGGGCCTCCTGCTTCAGTGAGAAAGTCAGAGCAGTAGGAACTTCTGGAGACTCCCACCTCCCACCTCCATGTCAGCCTGCCTTGCCCGGGCACGCTGCCACCCTGCATCTGTGTGCCGCAGTTGTTCTTGTGCTCCCGGGCCTGTCCCCCCGAGCTGAGGCTCCATGCCCTGCCTCTCCCTTACTGATCTCCCCTCTCTCATCTCCTAAATGTCTCAGACGCTCCTGGGTCATTCCTCCCGGCAGCATGCAACCTCCTTTCCTCCCATCTTGAAACAAGAGCAAAATGAAACCTCCCTCTTTTGATCCCACTTCCCTTTTCAGCTGTTGTCTATTTCTGTGCTCCTCTTTGCAGCAAAGAATCTTAAGAATTTTCCGAACTTAAGCTCTCCAGTTCTCCACTCCTCTCTTAAATCCATCATCCCTCATTCCAGGAAAAGGACTTTTGTGAGTGTTTTGTGAGTGAGACCTCTCTGCATGGCTGTTCCCTCTGCAGTGCATTTCCGCAATGTCTGTGTGACCTCAGTGCAGTTTTCAGTGAGGTCTCCCTCGACCTGGACCTTGGTCTCTACTCTTTTGTTTACCCCCTAAACTGACCGTTGCTGTTATTTTTTTTTTTTAAAGATTTATTTATGCGTGCAATGCTGGGGAACAGGCCAGAGACGTGGGGTGGCGAGAGGGTTCACCAGAGACAGAGTGGGGAGCAGAACAGGCGAATCTACTGAAATCCGCTGTTGAGGGGAGCAGCGGGTGAGGCAGGAGAGGTTTGCTGCGCCATGTGGCAATCTCCCAGGCCTGGCATTGAACTTGTGTCACCGCTGCCGACAGCTCCACAGTGCAGTGCTTAACCACTGCGCCACCAGGGAGGCCCTGGTCCCTACTCTTTCTTGATGCCCCTTACCCTGCTCTGTTTTTTCCCTTAGAGTATTGTCTTCATTGTTGTCTCTGCCCTCTCACTGCAGTGGAAAAGCCTTGAAGGACAGGGATGTTGACTATTTAATTCACTGATCTGTCTGTTCCCAGCATGCAGGACAGTAACTGGCATGTAATAGGTGTCTGATAAATATTTGCTCTATTTCTACACTGTGCCGTTGGATGCATGCCATAAAAAATGATCTACTGTAACTAAAAATTTTGTCTCCATTCCACACCTACTTAGCTGTGTTCTTAATATATCTACCTGGGTGTCTGAAAGCATCTAAACTTAACATGGCCAAATGGAGCTTTTGATGTTTTCTCCTACACCTCCACTTCTGTAAGATGTATTTTTATGTCTGTATAAAATTTCTTTAGATAGTAGGATTACTTGGCAGTTCTTTTCTTTAGTGTTTTAAGTTGTACTACATGAAACGCCAGAGGTGACTGGTGTAGTCTTAGATTATTTGGTTTCATCTGGTATCTTTAAAGCAGTTACATTTTTTCTTTTTCTTTTTTTTTATTTATACATACAAGCTGGGGTACAGGCCAGAGGCGTGGCGCGGCGAGAGGGTTCACCAGAGACAGAGCGGGAAACAGAACAGGCAGATCAGAAATACACTGCTGAGGGGAGCAGCGGGCGAGGCAGGAGAGGTCTGTTGTGCCATGTGGGATTCTCCCCGGCCGGGCGTCGAACTCACGTCGCTGCTGCCGACTGCTCCACAGCGCAGCGCCCAACCGCTGCGCCACCGGGGAGGCCTTAAAGCAGTTACATTTTTTAAGAAAAGATTTATTTATGCATACAAGAACTGGGGTGTAGGCCAGAGGTGTGTGTGTGGAGGGGGTGAGGTGGGGGTGGGTGAGGGGGTTCACCAGAGACAGAGTAGAGAGCAGAAGAGGCAGATCGACCGAAATACACTGCTGATGGGAGCAGCAGGCGAGGCAGGAGACAGAGTGGGGAGCAGAACAGGCAGATTGACTGAAGTACACTGCTGAGGGAAGCAGCGGGCGAGGTAGGAGAGGTCTGCTGCGCCATGTGGGAATCTCCCTGGCCGGGAGTCGAACTCGCATCACTGCTGCTGACAGCTCCATAGCACAGCGCTTAACTGCTGCGCCACCAGGGAGGCCCTGTGCAAGCATTAATTTTACCTGTTGAAAATTAATGTTTCCTTGATGAAGAAAGCATTTCTAGGATCTTGGTGGATAAATGTAACTGACAATAGGGTACAGGTTATGATGACAAATCTGAACACAGTAAGAAGCCTGGTTGGTTTTGTTTTGGTTGACGTGTTTGGATCTTGTAGCCCCCTTGCGTTTTCTAGGATTAAAGTCTTTTATGTTTACATGGTTATCAGGTCTTGTGAGTTCACGCACAGGCCTTAACTTCTGTGACACTCATTTAGGAAGAAAATGCAGTAGGAAATTTATTCTGGTTCTCAGCGCAATAAAATTGTAAATGCAAAGCTAATAAGCTCAATTTTTAGATTTTAAATTTATAGGTTGGGACCTCAAGGGAATTAGTAAAAACAAAAGACTAATTATAAACTGCTTAAATTGAAGGCACCTTTGAATTACGGTTGGAGGAGGTTCGCTTTCAATCTCTGGACTACTGAAAGAAGTGTCAGTCTCCCTTGGTGTTTTGTTTCTGAAGGTGACTGGCCTGGGTTCTGTGTTCACTGCTGTTGCAGGAGGGAGGGAGAGGATGCGTTTAGAGCTTGTTGTCAGGGTGGGCGGGGCAGAGCCTGCCTGAGCGCCATTGTTTTCTGTAGGAGCCACAGTGATTATTTCGCCAAGCACTTTTGAACTTGACTGTTGCTTAATTACTCATTCTTGTTTGTTTTAAAATCCCTAGTTGAAATGAGCTTTTTGAACAGTCTCCTCTTAGTGTTAGTGTAACGCCTTGACAAATGATTTCTTAAGCTTGAACATGTCAGCATTAATTTCATGTGAAAGGAAGAAGGGCTTTTTGTTTATGCCCATGACATTTTAAAATGAAACTATTCCTTATTTAATGACACTGTCTCGATGACACTGACTTTGCTGGTAAACTTGTCTCCAGTTAAAGAGGGTGAACTTTTGTTACGCCTAATGTAGTATTTGGTAGACTGAGTCACGAGTGTATTTGGTTGCTGAGTGTGCTCTAGGATGAAGGCTTTGGCACTATTTGGATCAAGTGATTTCAGTCATCCTTTACCATGACTCTACATGGAAACTTTTTTTAGTATTTATCTTTTATTACAAAGGTCATCTAAAATCAATTGTAAAATCCTAAGAAACTAGCGTTTTACCTGCTCAGTAGTATCACTAACCTAGCTTTAAAGAAGTACCTATAGGATAAACTCATTTGTTTTATAATGGATTTTTTTTGTGGTTTTAATTTGCACTGCACCCCAGATGATGTACAGTACGTAGCTATGTGCTAGAATATTTTGATTCACTAGAGAGCATCTGGAGACCCCAGAAGTTTTCATGTGACGTGAATGTTCTCAGTGTACCCATTACCTAAATCCTCTAAAAACTTAGTTTTGATACTGCACCTGATCTTTCTGACCGCTCTTTCCCTCTTATATGTGACTTGAATGAATGCAGGTGTAAGTTACCTAAGGCCATGATGCTGACCTTGAAGAGTAAGAAACACGGGCTTTGTGTCTAGCCCTTTGTTTTTGCTGCTCTGTGAAATTAGGGTTGGGTTAGCCTCGTGGAGTTGTGGTTGTGATTTTTATTTTTTAAAGCAAAGTCCGATAGGTATTTCCATTTTGATTTTTGCCATAAGTGAAAAATTAGAAAGAAAACTTTTTATACCTCCACTAGTATTCTGTCAGAAGCAGTAGGGAATGGCTTCCCTGAGACTTGATGGATCCATCAGTTGTAGAGTTGGTGTGTTACTGAAGATATTTGTGGTGAAAGGTTTCCCCCCCTCTCTTTTCCTCTTTGGGGGGATTCAACAATTTTAATTCTCTAGTCCTTTTTGGTGCCTCTCTCATGAGGTGAATTAGGGGAAGGGGGAAGGACAACCATAGGAGGAAGGGGTGGGATAAAAAGGCAGAAGTGTGGACTTGCCAGTGAGGGGTGGACTCCTCGGAAGGTGGGGGGTGGAGGGGCGCCGCTCGCCCCGTTACTGTCTGTGTTCAAGCTGAGTGTCTAAGGTAATGACACTGTAACATTTGGTTTACAAACTTATTCCACTGTTAAATTATTTTAACGGTTTTAGAGCGTTCCATTAATTTTACTCATTTATTTTGGGTGAAGAGGGAGAGGACAGAGTTGGCTGACACAGCCTTGTTTCTGACTGGCATCGTTGGGTTTCAGCAGTGCTCGTTCTACCACATCCTGGCAGAGTAGTTGTATGTTCCACTTTTACATCTGTAGTCGTTCTGAGACTGAGAGTCTTGACTGCTCTTTGGATTGAATTAAGTCTTGAGAAAAGATCCATTGTCATTTCTGTTGAAGACTTGGTTAAAAAACCTGATTGAAGCTGGTATACTAGTGAATTATACATCATTATCTGCTTATTTTCATTCTAGGTTTTATTACTAGAGCTAACTTCACATGATTGGATATAGAGACATTGGTGAGTTAGTATACGATTATCTTTGTTTTGTAGATAACATTAATTTTCATCATCTGTACATTGAAGGCTTACTGTTAACACAGAGTAAACATTTTGGCCTCAAACCAGGAAATAGACTGGTCAAAGAAGACATGGCCACCGTCATTTTGAGAAAGTTTATAGTGGGTAACAGTCAGCTGGGCAGATTACTAAGGTCAGTCCAACAACAAAATTTCTGCAGAAGAGTTTCAATAAAATAACCCTCCCCATCAAACCACATAAAATTTTCAGAGTGCTTCAGACAGAAACTGGTTATATAGGTTAGACAGCAGTTTCAAGGGCGGTGTTCTTGATAAGATTTGTGTTGAAATGTGAGGCATTTATTGTGTCATGTTCTGTAATGTTATAAAAGGACCTGATATGTAACTTATTTACATTATTAGTCTTGAAATTATGACGGCTCTAGAACGTGACTTTATTATAGACAACCTATAGTATAAGGAAAGGAACAAGTGCCCATTTCAAACATGAATAGACAGGCTTATTTCATGATACGCTAGAGCTTCTGTAGAAGGGGGGAGGTAGAAATCGCTGTCACTTAGCCACACTTGCCTAGGATTGAGCGTAAATGAGACGGCATCAGAATAAACCCTAAGTCTCATTAGGACTATGTGCGGTTGCGTTGAAAGAGTAGAGTGTACAGAGATATTTTTGTGTAGAGTTTATGGTACTTATGGGCCTGTTTCGCAAACCTAGAACTGAATTGAGTTACTGTATTTGCTCAGATTTCTTAATGGTCATATTGGATATCCTCCTACTCCTTGACGCTTCCTTGACGCTCCCCAAAAATTCCAGCTGCAGATTGTGTTACTTGGCTTATACTCGGCTCTGTGAAAACTGGCCATGCTTATCCCTATTTCGGGTCATTTTGGTCTGTGCAGGTCTGCCGTTCACTGATCCTGTTTTATTTTCTTGATCTAGTAGAGGCCTGCGATGCAGAAGAAGTGTTTCCCAGTCTCAAAGTTTGATTAATGACATATTTTAATCTATGGCTGAATTCAGGCTTTAATGATTTTGGGTTTCACCCCACATTGTGTATGTACAGTGGAAGTAGAATAATACAGAGGGAATGATTAAGTCAAGCAAATATTTACACTTTGCCACAGTATTAGATATTCTAAAGTCAAACATTTACTATAGAAATTAAAGCTTAGCTAAACTAAAGAACCAGCCATCTTGCCTTTTAAGATGGGTAAGATTTGACTTCCAGAATCTCATTTCGGAGCACTTGAGTGAAATATTAAGAAAAAGACTCCTAGGTTTCCATAAACAATTTAGCGTAGAAATAGTGATCTATGAAATTCTTTGACGTTACTCTTTTTATATATGAAATTCCCGTCTGGCCCAGGCTGGCGGCGCGGGCCGTGTGGCAGCTTCTGCAGGAGCAAGGTCCTCGCTGGCTGTCACCTCCTTGCGCTTGCTCCCCCGCCCCGCCCCGCCCCTACTTGATTTTCTTTCTGGATGGTTTTTCTTAGCTTCTTTGTAAGTTAGGAAGGAGAAATGGTTTTAAAACCCAGGAAATTTATTTTTAGTGACCTCCCTTCCTCATTTTTAGCATTTCTTTCACTTCGTGCTTATAATTTATGAAGAATTCCCAGATCCCCATTCTCTTGTTGTACATGTTTTCCTACTTCTTTCCTCTAAACCTTCCACTCAGGTGGTTGACCTGTTGGAAATTTTGACCTTATTTCTTAGCATTTGTGGAAGACACAGTCGTATTTCTTTGACACGCGTTCCTGCAGGATTGACCTGTGTCAGTGGGAAGTGATTGTCTGTTCTGTTACTCACCCATGTCCTTTCCCGGGTTGCAGTGTTGGCACTTCTTCATCTGAGCTGGGTGGGAGCAGTGAAAGGGGGTTCTCACACTTCTAAATTGGTAAGATTTTTCACACCCCAGCGGGGAACTGAGATGGTATGATTCTCTCCCTTCTATCTTGAGTGCTTTTCTCCCAAGGACCCGTTTAAGCATGGATGTTATATTTCACAGTTTTTTTTTCCTTTGAAGCTTACAATTCCGATTCTTATGCCTCAAGATCTGAGGTTTTTTTCCCCCAGCCGCTTTTTCCTTTATCTCCTTTCTCCCTCCTGTTGTCCTGTGTTTCCCCTACTCTTCCACCCTCCCCACCCCCAACCTGAATGGCTCTTTCCTGTTGTGAGAGTCCTTCTGGAAACATTTTCTGTGGAATCCTTTGCATGCAAACCAGAACTCCCTGGGGAAGACGTCACACCACCCTACTTTCGCCTGCTTTCTCAGATTTAGACTCCTTCAGTAGAAAGGAATAGCTGCGCATACTCGGACTACCTCTCATGGCAGGTGGTGGACATTTCTCCTGAGAAATCGTGGCACCTGGGAACAGCGGGGCAGCAGGAAGTGCTCTAGAGAAAAGCAGCCCGGGCACGTGTGCAGGTTTTGTGATGTAATAAGCAACACGTTTGGTCCTCACTAAACACGTTTATTTAGCCTTCTCCACTATCCCCCAAGTCTCCATGAAAAAGGGGTGCTGGTGTCATGTGACTGCCATCCTCCTGACATATTGCCACACCCCCTGGGACAACACCTGCTTCCCTGGACATTGTTACTGGGCAACCCTGATGTGAAATGGGTGGCCTGACCGTGGGTCCTCCCCTGTGTGCTTAAAAGGGACTATAATAAGTCTCAACTACAGGCACACACAATAAAATTAATAAAGGGTTTATTTACAAAAGGAGGGGAAATGAAGAAAGGGACAACTCAAGGGAAAAAAAGGAGATAAAATGGTAAATGTGCCTTACCAGTTCCGCTGACCTGGAACCCCAATGGTGCACTGAAACCTGGTGAACAGCCAAGAGAGCCCCAAGGTCCACCAAGCCTGGCTGCTTAACTCCACCCTCAGTTCCCAGCATCCTCCCTTTCGTGATGATGACATTATGGCGTTTGTACTCCTTGGTGTCTTGGGTCTCTCTTGTCTGAGGTGGGAGTGGGGTCCATAAACCTATCTGTGAGGTTTGCTCAGGATGTCCTTTCCCCCAACCACGTCACTCAGAGAACTTAAAGCAAATGCTGTAGTATTGCAGCATGGGAGACATTTATGGTCCCGATTTTGGAGTGGGATTTTATAAAATACTGTGGCCCACAACTGTGAGTTTCTTCCCCTTTTGCCTTTCTTTCTGTGTAGAAGCAGCCCGGGATGGTCGACACAGGGCAGAAAAAGCCAGCTCAGTGCTCAGGCAGTGCCTTGAGCTATTGATAAATAAGTGACTGGAAACATTTGTAAAAGCTCTAGTTTTGTAGAACTAGTTTTGTAGAACTCTGTGTGTCATCTCATGTTAGAAATACAGAAGCAACACAACTTTGCAGAAAATGGGTTTTTGTTTTTATTATGAAGAAAAAACGTGCAGCTTCTTTTCTACCCACACAGCAATTGCTGAGGATTAGAAATGTCCTCTGGGAGTGGACAGACTTTCGAGTTGGTCCAGACTGTCCTCACATACAGCCGCTCTGCCAGAGACTGGCTCTGGCTCTGGCTCTGGCCCTGGCTGGTGAGTCCGAGGAGTGTGGAGAGGGAGTTCGCGAAGGGGGGGTGCAGGAAAGCGGAACCTGAGCGTCCGAGCTGTGGCAGAAGCGGCTTGATGGAAGGAAAACGGCTTTCTTGCTCCTTCCTCCGCGGTCGCGGCGGTGTAATTGCCGGGAGAGTGGAGGGATGAAGCCTTAGATCGCTGTGGGGCTGCTCACGCCATCTCTTCTAGGGAGAGTTGGACTCTTGTCTTTCAGAGAGTCAAGAGCAAAACCCCCGGTTCACTGTTAGCCTTGATTAAAAGACGCGGCTTGTTGGTCAGCTGGGATCCTGAGCATTTCGTTTTAATACATTTAGCTCTTGACCAGTGCAAATAGCCCTTCCTGTGGTGTTGGAAACGGTCCGTGTTCCTGGTTCCCGCTGGCCACCGTGGTGGCTGCTGGCCGCATGGCCGCTCAGCGCGGAAGGGAGGTTGGTGTGACTGCGGCACTACACGTTTTATTTAATTGTAAATAATTCCAAAAGCAACATGTGGCAGGTGGCGGCCACTCTGGATAGCACAGCCCTAGATTACAGCGCCTGAGTCCCGCGGCTGTAGAGGGACGTGCGGGAACAGGCTCTCCTCGCGATGTTGCGGTTTTGGAGGCTTTTCTTTATTTTAGAGAAAATTAGAATGAAAGGGGAGTGTAGAACCATCATTAATGTGTGACATGGAGCGTTACAATGTAATTTTTAAAACAAAAAACCCCAAGGTAGCCTGTTTCAATGTATTTAAGAAAGGCTAATGAGAGAGGTGTGGATTCTGTCTTCAGAACCTGTGCCTTTGCTGTAATGAGGAAGGCTTGTTAAAGGGCAGTGAGAAATGAAATCTAATTAACGAATATATTTTGTTCGTTTACCAAATATTAGAATGTTTTCAGTGCGAAACCTGGCCCAGCTCCCGCTCTCGGTCATCCAGTGGGAACTGGGCCGAGCTGAGACAGCCGGGAGTGAGGCGCCCTGGGAAGCAGGCCCCCGGGCCCAGGGGGCGGCCAGAGGCCTTGCGGAGTGGAAGCCGTTTCTCTGAGACCTGGCGGCCCGCCTCCCGCGGGCAGCAAGGGCCGGCGTGGACTCGAGGGGTGCCCGGTTCCCCGCGGGCATTTGCTGAGCGGGCGGGAGAGCCCGTGTGTGCGAGACTTGGCCCGTGTGGAGGACGCACGCGGAGGACGTGCTCGGCAGGGTCGCGGGCAGGTTGTGTGGTGAGGTCTGGAGGGGCAGTTTTGAAGGAGAAAGTTGGACCTGGCAATAGTGCTTTCTGGCGGCTTTGGAATGAGGGCATTGAAGAGTGAGACCAACGGTAGCTGCCATTTGTGTCTGTAGAGTAAAAACTGAGTTCCAGCCAGCTGAGGGCCCGGGAATGGGAAAGGAGTGACAGCGTCGCCTGGACACTTGCTCGATTCACAGCGGGATTCAGAGCCGGGAAGTGAGACTCACTGGCGCTGCCTGCAGCCGGTGCCTGCGCTCTCCTGTGGTGCCCGCTGCCCCCCCTCCTGGCTTGGAGCTGGGCCAGCGCACCCACGGAGGTTGGAGGTATCAAGAGCCTCTTTTTCTTGAGTTCCTGATGTTCCCATCTCCCTTCTCTCGGCTAACATTTTAATGTAATGTTGCACTCGAGGGAGCTGATTCCTCTCTTGTTGTTGCTGGTTGGCAAATTCTTTTCTTTTTGGTAAAAAAATACCTGACTTGTTTGATTCATCCTTCAGCTTGCCACCCGAGAGTGCTGCGTGAAGCGAATCATCTTTATGTGGTGTGGGCTGGCGTTGGTTTCTAAGGGCTGAAGAGTCTGGCCCGCGGAACAGTTTGGATTACTTTCTAAAACCTGATCCGTGGTTAAGGCTGTGGGTGTTTATTTTGTTGAGAACTAAACTGTTGGAGAATTTTCTTACCTACAGGTTTCCCAGACTTTCTGTATGGGAACGTGAGAGCCACGCTAATAAGCACGTGTCCGTGGTCTCTTCACGCGGGCGCTGTTGTGAATGTTGGTTTGGGGCCTACACAGTGTTTTTTTTTAGGAATTTGGTTTGAAAATTGCTTATGTTTAACTCTCCGTGCTCTTCATCTCATGCGCATCATGGGTCTGTTCATGAAATCTTTGGATTTTGGCATCTCCTGTACTGCTGGCTCCGGAGCACATACCCTTGGCGTGACCCCTCGCACACGTCACACTGCCTCCCCAGGTCTCGTGGGCACCCCGGGCTGGACGGCCCCGGAAGAGAGCTCAGACCAGCGCTGCAGAAAGAACCTCTCTTCTGCGCTCAGTCACAAGCACCAGTAGGTGCGCTCTCCCCCCACCCTCTGTTGTAGAAGCCAGAAATCGGCCCTCGGCATTATCTTCCCCTCTTCCTTCTTCCCATCTCCTTGACTGCCAAGCCCCAGACTCTGGGCAAGTTTAATAGCATCGCCAGTGGCATGTCCCCTCGTGTTTCGGATCCTGGCGGGGAGTGGGATTGATTCCATTGCGAATGTGATGATGTAACTCTTTGGACACCGACGAATCTCTTCTCTGCTGTTGGGGGCTGCTGGGTTTTTCATTGGTGAGAAAACCTGTCTTTTCTACAGAGTTCTAAAATTCTAAAAAATTGCTTACCTATTTGTGTCATGTCTGTCATTTGCTTAAAAATTATCACAACGGACTGACCTAGATAGGGAAGGAGTAACACATAATATTCAGTTGGTTAAAAAAAAAACAGCAGTCCTGTAAATTACCATTTGCTGAAAATGGCACCCACGTCTCTAGGTAGTTAGTCATATTTTCAGTCAATTTGCAAGTTGCAGGAGAAAACAGAGGAGAGTGAAGAAGGGATTGGTCAATTTCCCATAGGTTTTGCAGATTTGAGCAAATTAACTTTTATCAGAAGTGGCAGCTTTTTTTTTTTCCATTGAAAGCTTTTGACTTTGGTTCCTGAGTGAGGAGGAGGATTCCTTTTGAGACTACTGCTATAGCCCTGTGCTCCATTTACATTTCGTCCTTCCAGGCTGCATTTGTCAATTGGCTTTGAGATTTATGTTCTCAAGTGTTGAATATTGCCTTGCTTGCGTTTTCCAGGTTTTCTTAAAGGTCACTGGAGACCAGAGCTCTTAAATATACGTTTACATTGGGCAATAAGCTGAGCTTCTGATATTTTTTGTGGTTGTGGAGAATAGAATGAATGTTTTGCTTGTAGGCTTAATTTTACCTTGACAGCGAAATTGAAGAAATTTGTCAAGGGAACTTGACTTTGAGCAATTGGGATACGGAACAGACCTTATTTAATTTAAGCTACTCTCTTTATCTTCCGCTATGTGAGATGAAAGCTTAGAAGAGAAGGCTGTGTGGTATTGGTTAAGCCTGCTGCATGACCGGTACAAGGCGCGTCAGAAGATTTACTTGTGAAGAAGCACACTCTCTGCCTCCGTCGCTCCTGTTCGGCGTTAGCGCAGTTCTGTCAAGGGTGTGGTTCATGTTTTAAAAAACATAGTTGGTGAAGCTCTGAAGACAGAGCCCCCTCCCCTTATTACTTTTGTCCTGATGATGATGTTCTTGTCTGTAAATCAAAAGGGGCCCTTTTAGCCTCGTGATCGTTGCAGGACTTTGTTAATAATTTATAAATGTCAAGGTGAGGCCTTTGTTAAGGCCACTGATCTGTGAAGAAGCATCAAGTTGCACATATTGTTTAAGAAAAATTTACATTTTAAATTGTAATGTAGATTTAATTTGGGTATGTTTTGATATAAAATTATTTATAGTATTAAGCTTTCTCATCCCATTCTTTTTTAAAAAAAATATTGTTATTATTACCTATGTCTTTTACATTATTGTGTATTCCCCATAGGTTTCCCACCACCAATTCACCTGTGAACTGTCACCATAGTCCCCCTTGCTCCCCTCCCCCCCATTCTGTACCCCATCCTCCCCCTCTTGCTAAATGTCTCTTTTATTTGGTTCCCCTATATTCCTGTTACAAGTGAAACCATTCAGTATTTTTCTTTTTCCTTTTGGCTTATTTCGCTGAGCATGAGCCCCTCTAGCTCCAGCCATGTCACTGCGAATTGCATGTGTTTATCATTTTTGAATGCTGAATAGTATTCCATTGTGTATATGTACCACATCTTCTTGATCCAGTCATCTATTTTTGGGCATCTGGGTTGTTTCCATACCTTAGCTATTGTAAACAGTTGTGCAGTGAACATACGGGTGCATGTAGCCTTTTGGATTAGTGTTTTTGTGTCCTTTGGGTAGATTCCCAAAAGAGGTATTGACGGGTCTTATGGAAGCTCCATTTTTAGCAGTTTGAGGAAATTCCATACAGCTTTCCATAGTGGTTGGACCAGTTTGCATTCCCACCAGCAGTGTAGGAGAGTTCCTTTTTCTCCACATCCTCGCCAGCATTTGTTGTTGCCTTTTTTTTTTTAATGTGCGCCATTCTCACTGGCTTGAGGTGGTATTTCATTGTGGTTTTGATTTACTTTTCCCTGATTATAAGTAATGTTGAACATTTTATCTGTTGGCCATTTACTTTTCTTCTTTGGAGAAGCGTCTTTTTAGCTCTTCTGCCCATTTTTTGACTAGATTGTTGACTTTGTTTTTGTTGAGTTGTCTCACCCCATTCTTTAAGGAGACATGATATTTAATTTTTCTTATTTTTGGCGCTTATCTTTTGGAGCCTTCTATTCCACAAAATAATGGTTTTTCTTGGTGATAACCTTCATTCCAAGATCTTGACTGATGCATGTGTACAGAGGTGCCATGTTTATACTGGAAGCATCTTGCTGTGGACTTGATGGCATTCCCTCTTTGTGCCCAGATGGACCTGGTCAGAGAGGCAGAGACGTTTGGCTAGGGAATATGTTGCCTGCTGAGCAGAACGTGGACCGGTGTACATCATCCGCTGAAGCTTTCAGTCAACAAATTAAGCTCCTACATAGTAACAGGGACTATTTTATTCTTGAGAGCGTGGCTGTTAATCTTAAAATGAGGGTTGAGAGGGGAAAAAATCACTCTGACCTCCACATGAGTTTATTATATTTATTGCTGATTACACTATACAGATTTCTTGTAAGTAGAATGGATATGTTATCCTGAGCAAAGGCTATTATTTTTTTCGTTGCGTGTGCAAATGCCGAGAGGAGGCTCCTGACACACTCTCACCGCCAGGTAGCGCCGAAGCTGACTAGCCAGAAAGGCCTGCCGACGCGTGCAGTGTGGACTCCAGGTGCTGTTCTGTGGGCCTCTGCTCCCTCTTCGCACTTGGAATTTCTCATTTCCAAGTGTCAGAATGAAAAGTGCCCGTTCCCCTTGCAGTGCCCATGGGTCTGCCCCTGGTGCTGTCCAGGTTTTCTTGGGGTTTTGAGTGCTGCCCCTGGTCAAGAGAGAGCTGCAGTGCCGAGTGGACATTAGAGCTGCTTTTAACTTGCTGTTGAATGATGGCAGCTAGAGTCTTATGCTTAACACTTTGTGGTCTGCTCACGTATCAGTACGTGTTTTTGTCGCCAGTATCAGGTGGCCGCTCACGTATTCGTACGTGTTCATCTAGTCTCTGGTTTTTCATGCCATGGTGGATTTTTTTGAAACTATTAGGAGCTATTTCTTTGATTGTACTCAGTCTAGAAGCTTTACACATCGTGTTGGTGAAAGTGTAAGGTGTTTTATGAGAGATAATACAGTTTTTTTTAATATCCAGTAGTTGAGGAGTTGTGTGTGTTTTATTGAATGCTTCTACCATTCATGCGGTGACACAGAAAATGGCCGACCCCAAGGGCTGGTAAATTTAAAGGGCACCGGCACACAAAGTGTTAAGAATCTGTTTTGAAATCTGGACTTTCGGACAGTGACCCTGCTTGGTGCCCTGTCGCCCTTGACTGGCACCGCATATGCTGGATTCTAATGGATTTAAGTCATTTGGTGCAGGTGCGTGCAGGGAATCTAAAACAGTCAACTACAGAACACACTTGCACTGTCCACGCAAACAGGAGATGAATTTGCGTAGGGTCTGGGTAAACTGGAGACTGAAAAATTCATTAGAGATTCTCAAATATTAGAAGATAGGAAATACAATGAGCGATGATAATAGCCATGGAGTTTGCCTAAAATGGCCAAGTAAAGTGTGTTCAGAATTTCTGATGGAAAATGTGAGCTTGTTTCTGTGAACCAAACATTTTCAGCTTAGTTTCTAGGTGTAAAGTGACCACATGCAATTCCTGATGAAGACTTGATGACAAATTTCTTTTCTTTTTTTTTTTTAAGATCACCATTAAATGAAAATGGTAGCAAATGCTAGAAGAACACTGCGTTTTCCTGGTTACTGAAAACCTCTTTGTAAAAGATTTTATTTATTTTTGTGTAGAAGAACTGGGCTGCAAGCTAGAGGTGCGGAGGGTGAGATGATTCACCAGAGACAGAGTGGGGTGCGGCCAGGCAGATCTACTGAAATACACTGCTGAGGGGAGCAGCGGGGAGACAGGAGACATCTGCTGCGGCATGTGGGTTAGCTCCCTGGCCAGGTGTCAACTCTGGCCACAGCAGTGATAGCGCTGAGACTCAACCCCTAGGCCACCAGGGGGGCCCTGAAAACATCTTTTTATTAATCAGACGTAGGTAGTTTTATCTCTGCAAATTTATCTTAAAAATATAGTTATTCTTTAAATCTAGCAGCTTTCCTCCTCTTTGATTGAAAATGTGATGGCGATTGTATTGGAAATGCACACAGATTTGGAATCTAGTTGAAACTATCCAGACTTTCGTCAGCCTGGATTTACTAGGTGCATTGTTGGGTGATGTCGCTGATAGGGCTTTGCCTGTCGGCAGCCCCCACGCGTGCAGAGGGCATCTCTGTGAACACCACGGGCGTTGTTTTCATCTAAGGATTTTCGAAACAAGGCCCTGAGACAGTCACTCTGTGTGGCAGCTTCACCCACAGCTCACAGGTGGACTGGGCTTGTTGGTACCGCCTCGTTTGCTTCATCGTGTTCTCTTGCTCCAGGGACTGTTCCTCTCCCCCCCCTGGCCTCTCCCCCCTTGGCCAGCCCCCGCCCTGCCATCCAGCCTCATGGCCGTAGGTACTGTTGGTGTGCGGAAAGTGTGAGATTTGTATCTCTAACACGGAGCTTTTTGACCTCTCAGCCCATACATAGATCTCTACTTGGAGATGGACGAAGCATTGCAAGTATAATGTCTTCCGGACAGAAGTCCCAGGTTCAGAAAATGACAGCTCCCTCTTTTAGTCACCCAGGCTCACTTTTGTTTACGTTCCTCTTTCCCTCACATTGATGCAGTCTGACAGCAGATGCCGCTGGCTCTGCTGGGGGATCCTGCCCATCATCTGACCGCTTCGTGACACCTTCACCACCTCTTCATGCCCGAGTTAATAGTTTCCTAGCCCTACAGCGGCCAGAGGAGTCTGCTAAAATGTAACTCAGATTGTTAACTTCTCCATGCAAAATCCTGCCAAGGCTTCGGTCCAATGCAGTAAATGCCCCAGTGGCCTCTCCCTTTCCTGCTTTCTTCTTGCCTTACTCATGCCGCCTCTGTGGCCCCGTTTGGTGGCAGGCGTGCTTCTCGGGTCTTAGGACTTGCTTTTCTTGCTGCCTGGAAGGTTTTCTACCCCGGCGAATGCACAGCTTGCTTCCTTACTTCCTGTTGGTCAAATGACCCCTGACAGCGACTACCTTAAATAAGTGAGCGCCCGCCGCCCTGTGCCCCGCCTTCCGTGTAAACTCCCCAAGTTCAGAGGTTGCCTGTGTTCTGGTCATGCATGTATCTGTAGCTCTTAGGACAGTTCTTGGCACCTGTAGGTGCTCAATGGATACACACTAAGATTTGACAGGCCCTCTGTTCCATGAGTGGCTATTTCCTTGATGGCCGTTGTTACAGTGCAGATATTTAAGTGTGGTGGTCCCGGACCCCCAGCCTCTGGCCCTCACTGGCTGCTGGCGCCTGGAATTGAGTAGTTCTTGTGGCTCGCCCGCCTTTTTTTTTTTTTTTTTTAAAGACATCAGGTTAACAAGGATGGCAGGTAATGTATTTGGTCAACTGAACGAGAATCACAGCCAAGTTAAAATATCTTCGAGACAGAAAATAGCAAATTGAGTTTTGGTTTGGACTTCATTTTGAGTCAGAGCTACTTTGCCTTTCATCTGAGATTCATCGTATTCTAAGTGATTTAAGACTGCTCAGCGAGTTTTGTGGTTCTCTTTTTCCCTTGATAGAATTCGAGCCATGGACGAGATGTGCAGTGTGAATGCGTTTGGGTTTTCCTAGCCCTGGGGAGCATATTTGTATTAAGTATGACATTTACCATCGTTCCTTTCATCCAAGTGTTGAGCGCTGTGCTGCGGCTGCAAATGACTGTGCATCCCGGCGCTCTGCAGGCTGCGAGGAACCCTGTCCGCTGGCGTCGCCCGCTGCTGGCCGCGTCGCGCAGAAGCAGTAAGCCTGACCCCGTCCTGCGTGTCGACGACGGCCTCGGTCCAGAGGGGTCTCCTCCTGCATTCTCAGTCTCGCGTGAAATGAAAGCTGTCCTCCTCTGTGTTTGATCAGCCGCGCTTACAGCTTTATGAGGGGCTTTCAGCCGCAGAGATAGAGTTCATCCCCTGAATTTGTGGCCAGCTGTGTCTTTTTTATTTTTTAGCTGTAGCAAAGCTTGAGCTTTTTCTTACTGGTGTGTATGTGTTTTAATAACTGTATTGAAATCGAATTCTCATATAATTTCCCCATTTAACCTTACAATTTAATGACAGTAAATTCACAGATGTGTGCAACCATCTCCATGATTTCAGAACATTTTCGTCAGCCCCTGAAGAAACCCTGTAGCCAGAGCAGTCACTTCCATTTCTTTTCCCCCCCTCCCCTCTATATCCACCCCAGCCCCAGGCAGCTGCAGATCTGCCTTCTGCCTCTGGGCCGGCCTTTCTGCAGGACAGTAACTGGAGGACTGTAAGCGGAGCCCCCCGCGCCATGTTCCGGCCCTCCACACGCGTGTCAGTCCCGCGCCATCCTTCTTCCTGTCGGGGCGCGCTGTAGTTTACCTCTCCGCATGCTTGCTTCTTTATTTGCCTTTTCTACTTTCGGTGTTTCATTTACGACCCTATTTTGGAAAAGTGAGCTTAGCGACGTCCCCCCTTGTCCCCCGTGGCGCGCTGGGGTCCTGGTTTCACAGACACTCTGCCTCTCTCGTGCTTGGCTTCGTGAACACCGGGCTTTCTTTTTAGGTGTGTATCTCCAGAAGCATGTACTTAGACTGGTGTCAGAGCAGATCACCAGTGAGTAGTTACTCCGAAAAGCCTTCAGGGCTTGCCAGAAACCCCAGAATTTTCAGGATACTTACTTCCGCTTTCCTAATTCAGCTTCAAACATCTGCGTAATTACTATTTCAGGCAGTGCTTTGAGTGAGTCCACTTTATTTCAGAAGACAAAAAACACGGTGCAGTATAGGTTTTGTAATTGCGTTTATGGAATCCGTATTAGTCAGGCATCATTTTGAGTAAAGCAACACAGATGCTTACTCCTTGAAGCCTGCACTAGACAGGTCCTTGGTAGGCAAAGCAGTGGGTCTCACCGTGGGTGACTGTGTGTTCCCTGGAGAGTACGTGGCGGTAGCTGGAGATACTTTACCTTGTTCTGCTTGGGGCCGTGGATTGTGCTGTCAGGATCGACTCGGGCGGACACCAGGGATATCGCCCTAAAAGGTCCCTACAACAAAGAATTACCTGACCCAAACCGGAGAACGTGCCCTGGCTTAGAATGAGCGGTACGTTGTCCTTACCCCACTGAGGAGAAGACACACGTGTTGTACGCCTGTGCAAGGCCAGATGTCTGTAGCTAATCAGCAAAACCTTCACGTCTGACGGGAAAGGTATTGCTTGTGTGATGAGAGTTTGTGTGTTCTTTAAAGGCAGGGAGGGTTTAAGAATTTTTGTGAAACCTCTTTGAACACCTAATTTTTGGGAATTCTTTTTCAGATAAAAAGATTTTAAAATTGTCTCTTAATTGAGTTGTTAATTACAACCTAGAGTTTTGCTGGTAGATATTTTCCCCACCCTTCGAAGGCCCTATGATGTATTATTATGTTTCCATGGAAGAAATGAAGATATATGTCAGAGTCCACTGATCTCAATTCTCTCAGTTTCCTCCCAGAGCTTTTCACGGAGCTGAGGAAGCGCAGCTCCCAGGTGTCAGCCCCTTTCTCATTCACGGGCATTCGTTCGGTGCCACCGCCTCTTTTGGTATTAAAAACAAAAAAAAAAAAGCCGTTCTCCGAATTTGACCAGTGCATCCTCGTCATTAGTCTGCTTCAGTAAGACATTTGTTCCTGGAATGAGTCTAGACACTTACTCAGGACTGATTGAGTTTAAGCATTCATTTCACCCCAGATGAAAAGCTTTATGGGAGCGGCGTGTGCAGCCATTTGCTTCTATGGCTGGATTTGGTCAGGTGGATGAATTTCACAGCCATTTGTTCTGAAATGGGAGAAATACTCCTTTACCACGTCATTTTCAGAGAGAGCCCGGTCTTAGCCCTGCACAGCTCCGCAGGTCTGCAGACCGCTTCTTGCGGTGTTAGCTTGCAGTCTGTCAGGGTTCTCTGGCATATTTTGAGGTGTTCTTCATAGCATATTGCTATGTATGAGGATGCCCTTTTGTATCCAGTGAGTACAAGTGTTAGAGTGACATTCCCCTCTCTAGAGCAAGCGCCACTCTGTTTTCTTTCCCAGAATGTTGATGTGAAAGGGGGCAGGAAGGGAAGGTTGACTTCCCTTTGACAGCAGGCCACCAGCTGTGCGGCCTTCTGGGGAGCTGCTGGTGACTGCAGGTGCTTCTCCTGGGAACAGGACCCAGCAGAGAGGGTAGCTTACTCGGAGCTCTTCCACAGTTGGACAGTCTCATTTTGTTCCTAAAGGAGAATGCTAGTGCATTTATTGAGAGTATAAATGCAGAAATGGCAAAGGCAGAAGTGCTTGAGTTGCTTTGGTTCTTAACTTAGACTTCAAAGATAGTGTTTTAGAAAGTAAGCTTGTTTGGATGGCATTAACTACCCTTGATGAAAAAGATCTGCCAGATAAGTTGAGTGTTCCAAAAATGCTATTTTCAGCCCAAGTTCCCCTAGAAGCACCCGGTCTGCTTGACCACTGTATTGGATGCTGATGTCTAATGCTGTCTAAATTAAGGCTGTCGAGCCTCGTGGCTGAGAGGATGGCTTTGACACACAGCTCTGATTTGGGTCTCCTTGCTTTCCTGTGCTTGCCTTGGCATCGGTGCATGCCAGACCTCCTGAACAGGCTCATAGCTAGGATGATCATATGACCTACGTTATGTACTATTTTCCTGAACAGATATTTCCTGGCAGATCTTTTTCAAAATCAAGGGTAGTTAATGCCATCCGAACAAGCTTACTTTCAAAACCACTATCTTTCAAAGTTTAAGTTAAGAACCAAAGCAACTCAAGAACTTCTGCCTTTGCCATTTCTGCATTTATACTCTCAGTAAATGCACTAGCATTCTCTTTTACTCTCAGTCGATATGGATGATAAATTACGCTGGTGAATTTTTATAAAAAGTCATGTTACTGAAATAAAATTAGTCATTTCCTATCAGTTTGTATGTGCTCAACATGAATATGACAGTCAAATTCTAATTTTGGCTCTAGTTTTTTTTGTAATCTGCAATAAATTGATGTTTACATCATGAAATGCATGCCAGTAGTAATAGGCGTACAGTTAATACCTGTAAAAAAATCAAGTCATAGATTACTTCTTAGATTTCTTCACTTGTCTCTTATACAGCTGTTGAGGAGTAGAATAGATGGAAGACGATTTCCATTGTACAGAAGCACAGCCTTAAGACCAGTTTAGAAGAGTCTAGAAATAGTCTCCATTTTTGTGGGTCATGTGTGATTTCTAAGGCATTCCTGAGGCCCTCAATATCAGAAGAGAATACCAGAGTACTTTCCTTTCTGAAGAAAGGCTCCAGCTGCTGGTGGCGCTTTCGATATCAAGTAATTGTGACATCTTCTTCTAGAAGATTCCATTGTTGGAGTCTTGATCTTCGCACTTCTGCCTTGTTTTTGGGTAAGTCCAAATCACGAACTAGGACATTGAGTTCTTCCTGTGTGGGGTTGATGATGCACCACAGTGAAAATCTGGATCACTGCATGTGACTGGAACAGGAGAAGAACAGGTCGGCTCACCGTTGTCCTCATCAGATGAATCAAGAGAATATTCTGCTGGAGGTTCTGGAATAGGAAGTCCCTCACCCTGTGGAACTGGTCTCAGTGCAGACGGAATGTTTGGGTAGACTATTCTCGACTTCTTTTGCTTCGTTATTCTGCCAGAAAGAGGAGGAACCAAGCAGAAGTAACAGTCTTTTATGTGGTTGCTTGGCTCTCTCCACACCATGGGGACTGCAAACGGCATGGACGGTCTTTTGCCATTTAACCACTGTGAAAGCTGTGTTGTCCATGTAGCACAGCATCTATGCAGGGCCCAAGGCTTGTCTTGCTCGCCAACCTTGCATCTGAAGTAAAGATGATAAGCCTTCTTCACTTGAGAAGTGATACTTTTCTTCTGGTTGGCAAATGTCGCTTCCCCACAAATAGAGCAGAAATTGTCCACGCCATTAACGCACTTTCAAGGCATTCCCGTTCTGTATTGTGCCTAAATGGATAAAATAATAACAGTTCTATGGAACAGTAGCTTGAACTGTCTCACACAAAGTCTGAACTATTTTCATTGCTCAACCTTTCTGACAGTGCTTTATCTAGTGCACTGCTGACGTCAGCTTACTTCAGCAGCTGCCTGGCAGTAGTGTTGCATTGTGTCAGAAAATGATGCCATTAACTCCGGATGATGTGTGCATGATGGTATTATGCAATGCGATGCAATATTACATCATTCTAGGCTGATTTCGGATGTTGTTGCAGTCCTACTGGCTAAATTTACACGGTTTTATATGTAAATATAAATGAATATAAAATGAATTATATGAAATATCTTCAAAAAAAGAGCTAATAAAAATTTGGCAGGGTTATATTCATGTTCAGCACACCAAGGTACCACAGATTAGGGCCTTTTTAAGTCAGTAACCATCTCACCGTTGACCAGTGTTTAGTTGTCTCATTGTAGTGAAGAGTAACGTGAGTAAAATGCTTAGTGTATTAAGTGTTCCATGAGTCTTTGTTTTTGGGGCTTCTGTTTGTGCCACCCTCTCTGCTTAAAAGCATTTCCTACTGCTCCCCCAGTAGCTGCCAGCAAGGGTGTGATTTCATTGAACACTTGATCGAAGTTCCTCCCACCTGGACTGTTTTCTCCTCCTTTGCTTCTCCCTACACTGTTCGTCGTTTATGAACCAGTTAAACTCCACCTTAATTTTTGACTCATGATATATTTTTCTTTCCTAAATAAGAGAGTCATCATAATGCTCTTTTGATTGACCCAGCTATGTGGAAAAAGGGCGGAAAGTCATTTTTTGTTCATCTTCATGTACTAGGCGGGAGTTCGGATCTAAGAATGCAGCAGAGGGCAAAAGCAGTTACATGTCAAGCCCCACAGAGTTCTAGCTTGGAGGCAGACAGCTCTTAATCAAACCACACAACTAAACCTGAAATTACTGTTGTGGCAGATGCTGTGGAGGGATTCAGCCTAATTTTGGACAGGCCAGGGCACCTTGAGGAAGTTGCTGTTGAACTGTGGCCTGCTGGAAGAGATACCTGGGCCAGGTGAGGAGAAGGGCATGGCAGGCAGACAGGAAGAAAGGGGCTGGGACTCCTCCAGGCAGCGGGGTGAGTGTGTGCCCTGGGAGCCGAGGGCGGGGAGTTGGGGCCCGCTGGCATGTATGGAGGGTGGTGTGCGGTGAGGCCTGCTGAGATCAGGGCTTTGTGGGTGATGATTAGAATTTGGGCTTTTGTCTGACCCGAGGGGAAAGTCGGTGGGAGGACTGAGGTGAGCACATAAGCCGCTGAAAGAGTCACCCCCACTGTAGTGACGGGAAGAACCCCGAGGTTTGACGGGAAGCCGATGGCTGCTCCAGGAACATGTGCAGTAGCCCAGCCCCAGGTGGCGGTGTTGGGGGCAAAGATGCTGCTTGAGGGTCCGGCCAACCCGGAGCAGGGCCCGGCTGCCGGGCGCCGAGGCCGTCTGGAGTAGGGCAGGCTTAGGCCAGAGTGTGGCTGTGGTTTGGGTATGTTCAGGTGCCTGTGGGACATCCGAGAGGAGCCCGCGCACAGGGGCGGTTTGGTCCACACCTGGTGTGCGTGGTACCTACGGGCCGGTGGCTTGTGGGAGATTGGTGAGGACAGAAGCAGAGGACCAGGAAGGACGACTCCAGACCAGAGGAGGAGAAGCAGAAAGGCAGGCCCAGGAGAGGACAGAGCCAGGGTGTCATCCCGGCCGGACCGTCCGTGTGGACAGTGACGCTGAGGATGGAAGCGGGCGGCCCCGATGCAGAGGGAAGGGTGCAGTGGAGTTGTCGCTCTGTTGGCCGCCGCGGTCTGGGCTTAGCGGAGACGCTGCACGACTGAGTAACTGTAGCCGGCAGGATGGGGACGCTGGAGGCCGCTCTGGGTGGGCTGGGCGGCTTCCTGGAGTTGTACCACGGCCAGGCTGTGGGAGGCCCGAGGGCGAGTCTTGGCTGCTGGAGCCCTAGGGGAGAGTGAGGCCGGAGGGGTGGCGGGGTTGTCAGGACAGGAAGGTTGTCCTCTTGGAAAGGGAATGGCGGGCAACATGGGGTACCTGAAATGGTGGGATGTGTGGTATATGAATTATCTCAGAGATGTTTTAAAAAAGTGGTGGCGTGTGAGATGTTGGTTGGCTGCGTGGGAGGGAGAATTGCAGGGAGGTCAGACACACACAGTTTTATAGTCACAGAGACCAGGTAGAGTTAGAGGCAGCCGGCTGACCTGTGTGAGCGCCGAGGCTGGCGGGACGGGCGGCGTACACTCACGCGGAGCACCGGGCGGCTCGTGGAGATCACTGGGGACTCGGCTGGTAGGCACTGAGCGCGGAATACGATGCCAGTGTGTGACTGGGCATTTGCCACCTGCACATATTTTTTGTTGTGGTTGATGGAGGGAGGATTAATGTACCTCACTAGCTGCAGTTGGTGCCAGAGTCCAGTGTCCTGTGGCGCGTGACGCGAGTGACAGAGCCGGACATGGGCTCCGGGGCCTCAGGAGGGGGCAGGTGTCCGCCAGTGAGTGAGTCTGACGTGGTCGGGAGATACTCCTGGTGTGGCTTCATCTGTGGTCAGTTTAATGTGAGTTCGTTCTTAACCGTGTGCTAGTTGGGTCGTGAGCTCCAGAAGCTGGCGCTGGAGTTGGCTGTTGTCTCTCGCGCAGAGCGGTGTGCTCCTTGGTGTCGCTGCGGTCGGCGGTGATCCGGGTTGTGACTGACTCAGTGACATGTCATCGACAGCGCGCATTTGTGACGCTCCTCGCGGCCTGGCGGCGCGGGTGCACGTGACAGTCAGTTGACTCCTCTCTCACCACGCCGCCAGCTGGTCTGGGCCCTCCTCTGCAGCGGTGCCAGGGCGGGGCGGGCAGTGCCCGGGACGGGAGTCCTGGCTTTTCGGTCCTGTGTTCCTGCTGTTCTGTCTCGGGGGCAGACCTGGGTCTGCTTAAATAGTCACAGGATGTGGTTCTTAAGTGAGGTGTGAGCCTTAGACATGACTGAAATTTTAGTGCTTCATCCTAACGGGTTTTGACAAGTAGGGTGCGGTGTGTGTGGCTGGCGGTTGGCCTCATTTTGAGGAGGCTGAAGCAACCCGAAGGAATGAAGAGTAGTTCTGGATCACTGACGATTGAAGGCTTTTGGCCCTGATTAGAGTAACACCAACTAAGCTAGCTGGGAAAATGTTATTAATTAAGATAAAGACAATCTGATAAATCTGGAAGCTAGCAAGAGGAATATAGTTTGGATCCTAGGGGTACTGCTTTTGGAAAGGTAGAATTTATAAGTCTATTTTGAATATTCATTTGTCAAGCACGAGTGAAAATGTTTGAGTTTAAAATTTTTTACCAGAAAAACTATTGACACTGCTTCGGTGATCTTACTCAGTCTCATGGCTGACAGAACTAAATTTTTATCTTCAGACTGGATCTCTGCCTACTTAAACTCTTTGGGGTTTTCTTACGTAACATGATTGTATCTGAGCTCCTAATCTTTACCCCCAAATTCAGATGCTGGTGCTTTTATCCAGCTAGTTTCTCATGCCGGAATCCTTGGATTTATCCCTCTCTTTCTTCTTCCACATTCATCTCTCAAGTTCCCAGTTTGTCATCACGTCCTGTTTGACTCTTATCTTTTTTTTTTTTTAAAGATTTGTTTATGCATACAAGCTGGGGTGCAGGCCAGAGATGTGTGGGGTGGTGAGAGGGTTCACCAGAGACAGAGTAGGGAGCAGAACAGGCAGATCGACTGAAGTACACTGCTGAGGGGAGACAGGAGAGGTCTGCTGCGCCCTGTGGGGAGCTCCCTGGCCGGGCGTCGAACTCGGCGCGCTGCAGATGCCGACAGGCCCACAGCGCTGCGCTTACCCATCGCCACCAGGGAGGCCCTGACTCTTACCTTAAAAACATGCAGGACGCAGGATGATGACTCCGCCTCTCCTGCTGCACTTGGGCCCTGCAACTACCCGGCCACTTCCCTGATCACTGGGGCAAGCCTCGCCCTCAGCACGCTTCGTGCTTCGTCCCCACGCCCCTTCAGGGTGTCTGCGCCGTCAGGTGTGATCTCAAACAGACGTCAGACCGCGCCTTTCTCTGCCGCTGAGATCCCGGCAGAGCTACTGTCGTGCGCACACGCTCACACTGCCTATGCAGCCCCTCTCCTGTCACGCTCGTTTCCTCCCCGCTCCCTCTTCCTCAAGCCCCGCAGCCCTGCGTCTCCCGGGTCTGGTCTCCCGGGTCTGGTCGTCTGGCGTGTGCCTGACTCAGCTTCTACTTCCGTCACGTGCGCTACCCTTGCCCTTAGCTGTGTCCTCCAGGCTTCCTCTCCAGCCCTCACCCTCAGGGCCCAGCCACCCCAGTGACGCCTTCTCTGACCATCTCCCACACTCCCCGCCCCCACTGGGTTCCCTCTTTAAGATCTTTTTACAGACTCGAATATTATCCTTTGTTTGTGGTCTTTCTCCACTCCCTAGAGCATCAGCTCCACAAGGGCAGGGGATGGCGCAGGTGACGCTCTGCTGTCTCCCTGGCACCTGCGCGAGCAGCAGCGCACGGCAGGCCTTCGCGAGGCTGGTGCGGCGAATAGGGGAACGCAGCGTTGAGTGTGACGCGTGGTGGGCTGGACCTTTCTTTCTTTTGTTATCTTGAAGTGTCTTATGTCTTGTTTCCTGCTTTTTTTTTTTTTAAAGATTTATTTTTACATACAAGCTGGGGTACAGGCCAGAGGTGTGGGGCGGCGAGAGGGCTCACCAGAGACAGAGTGGGGAGCAGAACAGGCAGATCAGAAACACACTGCTGAGGGGAGCAGCGAGCGAGGCAGGAGAGGTCTGCCGCGCCATGTGGGATTCTCCCCGGCTGGGCATAGAACTCGCATCGCGCGCTGCCCACAGCTCCACAGCGCAGCGCCCAACCGCTGCGCCACCAGGGAGGCCCTTGTTTCCTGCTTTTAACTTGAGCAGCAGTTGACAGACACTTTGAATATTTTTGTCTTCCTTCCTGGAGGGAAAAAAGATATTTGGAAGGAGAGGGCATAGTGAGTGTCTGTTCAAATCAGCAGCATGAACACATGTAGGGCAAGCTGGCCCCTGGAGGCGCGGGTGACGCTGGCAGCACGGGTGATAGCTGGCAGCAGGTTATGCAGCTCATGTGGGCTTTGCCTCTGCAAGAACTGCTTTCGAGTCATTGGCTGTGTGGCCTCCCGTGGATGATGATGTCTGCAAAGTGGGGATGGTGGCTTCTGTGTGGTTCCCTTCGCTAGGTATTGAGAGAAAACATGGCCCAAGATGGTCACTGGTCCTTCTCTGTAAACACACCGAAGGCAGATTGTTGCGCTGTCTAGTTTGTAGATCATTTCTAGCAAACTGAAGTGTCGGCGACCCCTCTCAGCACCATCTGATAGCGCCCTGGGCCCCTTTCTCAAATGTCACATTGTTGTATGTTGGTCATTGTGTGATGCGACTCAGAAAAATTATGATTAGTATGGTAGATGCAGAGAAATAAATACATCCCCATCCAGCTGTATCGTAGAGCCAAAGGTAAATGGCAGTTGGATTGATTTTTGCTTTGGTTTATCAGTGTTCTTAACTATCTGAAAGTTCCAGAAAAACACACACACACGATTTCATCTTGTGGATGGTTTCCTCAATTTTATATTCTTTACAGAAACAACTCCTGTTTCTTTATGTGAGTAGAAAACACTCACCCGCCTCCATTATATATGGAGTAGTGCATTTGGGTGGTTTTTTTTTTTTTTTTCCCTTTTTGAATGCTGAATTTTTTGCTCAGTTTTTTTGGGAGCCATTATCTTGTTAACCCTAGAGAGATTATCTTTTTTCAAAAATTTGTGCAGAAGTATGTCTGTCCTGAATTGCATCTGAGAGGTTTTCAGCCTCAACTCTGTTTTCCCAGTAGACCTTCATATGTTTGCAGAGTCAAAGAGGAATGTTTTAACAACCACTAGCTCGTAGTTTTCTTTCTTGCATGATTGGCTGGTTCATGCTCTCAACTTAAACCCAGTGGAGAAGGACTACGTGTCTCTGTGTATTCTCAGTTGCCAACACTGGTGGTCTGCAGGGACTTGCGGTTTATTAATGTCTGTTTAGCAGGTGGTTCATCTAGGCAGAACTTTTGCTGATCCTAGAATAATTTTTCATTTTGTTGATGTATATTTAAAACATGGAATTCCTATCTGAAAGCCGCAATTCAGGTTTGTGCTGCGTGCTTTTATGCATCTGACTTTGTAGCCTGTGTTATTATTGCCCCTTCATCAGCCTCTCTCACAAAGGTTGTGTCAACACCCCCTCCCCCCACCCCCATGCCTAAAGATATAGGAGGTGCTTACAGGGGGAGGTCTTTTCTGGTATCAGGTTTAACTTAACAATGTTGGTAAGAGTATATGATAATTTTTATGGTCCTGGCATGACCAAAGAGAATTTCTTCTGCATTTGAGGTATATAATCATGTGCTGATTTGTTTGTTGTCTGAGTGAAGAGGACCAGTCTGTTGCTGGCAGCTATCGCTTCCTTTCTGGCCTCACTACGTGAAACACACGTGGGTCGTTGCCTCCTGTTTCCGCACTAGACTGTTGAGGGCAAGGACCATGACTTTGCCTCATTCTAGCTTTAGCTGCAAACACCTGCCACAAATTGTTTGGTAAAGATTGACGGGCAAATGAGATGAGAGATGGGGAAGACAATAAAAAATATTTTACAAGTTATTGTGACTACTGCAAAACTGATTTGTAAGCAAAGCATTTTTTTCCCTTTATAAAAGTTTTATAAGAATTATATTGGATTGGAATTTGGGATTCATTCTTTTCATTGTAAATTCTTCAAAAAACTGTCAGACTTTCTTATTGAGTTTAGACTTGAGAGGAGTTTATTAGTGAAGCTATCAGTGGTGGTAATTTGAAAGAATGTAGAAATCAATTAATATTCTCTAAAGTTGGAAGATCGTTTTTGGAAACTATTATGTTTTGTTAAGACAGAAAATATATCTTGAAAGAAACCATTTTTCCTGGTAAATAACTAGAATAGTAAGTAGACCTGAAGATATGAAAGTGTAAATTGACAGTGAAGAATCTTTCTCTGAGGTCATCAACTTTATTTCCCCTTTTAAATTAATATTGTGGGTTTTAAACTTCTTTTGTAGAATTGTACCCATTATATGTGGTCCACAGGTTATACTTTGCCTTTTCCTTAAAAACAGGAAAGCAACCGGTGTACAGGAAGGGTCGTTTACCCTTACAAGACGGACATCTTCATTATTGGTGTGGTAGAAAACACCCTCCCGTATGCCGAGGCCAGTGCTGCGGATATTTAAGTGTCATTTCATACTTGTCCTAACTTTTTGCCTCATGGTGGTGCGAAGTCTTCAGGACTAAAGCATGTTTAAGAGATTTGATTAATAAAATAATACTTTTAGGAAGGAAACATTGAGAAGATGGTAAAGTAAATCAGTTTCTCTCTTTTTCTCGTCTAGCATTTTTGAAACGTCGGGGTTGTTGGAGTGGTTGGATTTTCCCTGGAATTGAGTGAGAAATTCAGAAGACTGAAGCCCAGGCTTACTGTCTACCTTTCACGGAGGCCTAGCCGTGAGAGGACAGAAGAAGGCACGTGGCGAATCATGACAGCTGACAAAGACAAAGACAAAGACAAAGAGAAGGATCGGGACCGAGATCGGGACCGAGAGAGAGAGAAAAGAGACAAAGCCAGAGAGAGTGAGAATTCAAGGCCTCGCCGGAGCTGTACCTTGGAAGGAGGAGCCAAAAATTATGCCGAGAGTGATCACAGCGAAGACGAGGACAATGACAACAATAGTGCCACGACGGAGGAGTCCACGAAGAAGAACAAAAAGAAGCCACCGAAAAAAAAGTCTCGTTATGAAAGGACAGACACTGGGGAGATAACGTCCTACATCACTGAGGATGACGTAGTCTACAGGCCCGGAGGTAAGGGGCGCTACGTGTGGGTCTTGGCAGTGTGATAGAGAAACTTTAGATCAGGCACGCACCCCTCTATGTGGGAACGAAGGCTTGGGACCGAGAAGAGGAAGTCGTAGTTTTGGGTAACAAAAGTCAAGGTAGTGGACACGTTAACCCACTTTGTGTCCGCTGGATTTACCCACTTCTTGCTGATGTCTGCTCAGCTTGGCTCCTCCCTGGTGGTGCGTTTCTGTTTCCTCTCTCTCGTGTGTGTGTGTGTGTTCTCTCTCTCTCTCCCCCTCTCTCTCTCCC
>PVIJ01000617.1:0-266991 GCA_004024925.1 Scalopus aquaticus
AATTCAAGACAAGGAAAATATATTGAAAATGATGAGGGCAAAGAAACAAATAACCTATAAAGGAAAGCCAATCAGGCTGACATCAGATTTCTCTGAAGAAACACTACAGGCAAGAAGAGATTGGAGGGACATATATAACACAGTACATGCCAACAAATGTCAACCAAGAATACTCTACCCTGCAAAGCTCTCATTCCTTTTTGAAGAAAAAACATGGACCTTTTCTGACAAACAGAAACTACAGAAATGTTTCCATATTTTAGCTGTTGTGAACAATGCTGCAGTAAACATACAGGTGCATATCTCTTTTTGGATTAATGTTTTTTGTGTCCTTTGGGTAGATTCCCAGAAGTGGTATTACTGGGTTGTATGGAGGCTCCATTTTTAGCAATTTGAGGAACTGCCATACAGCTTTCCACAGTGGTTGGACCAGTTTGCATTCCCACCAGCAGTGTAAGAGAGTTCCTTTTTCTCCACATCCTCGCTAACATTTGTTGTACCCTGTTTTTTTAATACATGCCATTCTTGCTGGTGTAAGGTGGTATCTCATTGTGGTTTTTATTTGCATTTCCCCGATTATCCAAAGCCCTCCTGATCAAAAAGGAGAATGAAGGTATCACCCTCCCAGACTTCAAACTGTACTACAAAGCTGTAATAATTAAGGCTGCATGGTACTGGAACAAAAATAGACACACAGATCAATGGAATTGAATAGAGAACCCAGAAGTCAACTCACATTCATATGGACAATTGATCTTTGATAAAGGTGCAAAGAATATTCAGTGGAACAAGGACAGCTTGTTCAACAAATGGTGCTGGGAAAACTGTACGACTACATGCAGAAAAATGAAACTAGACTACTACCTCACACCATGCACGAAAATCAATTCAAAATGGCTAAGAGACTTGGACATAAGACCTGAAACCATAAAATATATAGAATAAAACATAGACAAAACAATACATGACATCTACCTTAGAAACATTTTTAAAGACACACTCCCCAAAGCAAGGATAGTAAAGGAAAGATTAATAGCTGGGATTACATCAAACTAAAAAGCTTCTGTACAGCAAAATAAACATTAATCATAACAAAGGAAGAGCCTACAGACTGGGCAAAAAATTTTACGCTCCATACAACAGACAAGGGACTGATCACAAAAATCTACAAAGAACTCACATGACTCAACAAAAACAAAGCAAAAAATCCAGTCAAAAAATCGGCAGAAGAACTTAAAAGACACTTCTCCAAAGAAGAAATGCATACGAAAAAGTGATCCTTTATTTTTAACTTTAGTCTATCATTCACAAACATACTTGGACTTGTTTACCTTTGTAATTGCTAACACATTCTGTGTGATATCCACACCATGGAACTGTGTGACAGTGAGCATCATCAAGCAGTGGAGTTTTTTTTTTTCCAGTATTATTAAAAAAAAGACTTCTGACATAGATTAAGCCATTTGGAAAACCGTTGTCACTGAAATGAAAGACAAGATGACACACAACAAGAGGAGATCAATTTTCAGAGCAACCATTAGATTTCAGAGAACAGATGGTAGAAATTGCTCTTTTTGTGAAATAAAATAGAAAACTTCCTTTGAACTTCACCTCTACCCATATGGAATGTTCCCACCTAGTGCCTAAAAAGGGATGTTGCTGCTTTCTTAAATGTCATGTCAATTAGTCATTTTTCTTTTTTTGAAATCTGCTAGTTAAATGTAGAGTTTAAATAAATCCAAGATAATGAAATCCAAGTGATTGACATACTGAATGAGAGAATTGAGAGAATTGATATTTGAAAACATTTCTTTCCACGATTATAGATTTAAATTGGCAGTCGGCAAACAGTCTCACAAAATATAATAGATAATTATACAAAAAATATCAGTGTAAACAACACTCAGGCAAGGATGAGATTGTTGCTAAGAGCTTAGAAGCTTGTAGTCCAACCCTTTCCCATCATGCTCTCTTCCGTCCGTCTTCTATAGAAGTGGTTACTATCTGATGTTTCTGCTGATAATTTCTCCACTTTGTTTCATAAATTGATGCTTATGTAATTTAAAATGAAAATATTTATATTTTAGTAGTTTGAACTTTATTTAAATAGAACTAAACTTTTTATATTCCTTTGTGCCTTTGTTTTGCATTCATCCTTTTATAACATGTAGCTATCTTAGGTTCATTTGCTTTGCTTTTTATTAAATTAATCTGCCAACTTTTTGGTCATTTTGTTGATGAATACTTTCTAACTTTCACCTTTGTTTCAAGTAAAATACCCCAAAGTTAAATGCATTCATTTTGTATGTTTGAAAATTTAAGAAAAAATAAAAAGAAATTGGAAATCCAATCACTATCAGTAATTATTTCACTCAGAAACCATACCACTGTCATTTTGTTTTATTACCTTTACTGTATCTATTTTATCTACTTAAAATAGTTTTTAATGTTTTAACAGGTTGTTTTACAAACAATAATGCTATGAACGATCTTGTACATGTATTCTCAAAACACAGGTGCAAGAATTTCTCTAGGTTCTCAAAGTTTGCTCCATGACGTAGAACTTCCAAGACTCTTTCAAGAGGTCTGTAAGATCAAAATAAATTTTGCAACAATATGTAAATGTCACTTATTTTTAAGTATGTTGATATTTGCATTTATGGAGCAAACACAATGCTGGCTAAAGCTGTATCTTAGCCCAAATGCAGGCAGTGGGACAAATTGTAGTCATAGTCATATACTTCGATGCCATGTGCCCACAGAGGGAGAAAATCACCCATTTTATTTAAGAATTACCTCGATGAAGTAAGGAGTAAAATTATTAATTTTGTCAAATCTTATAACTCATAAGTACATCTTTTTGATGTGTGAGTGAGGATATGGAACTGTGCGTGATGAACTCTTACTGTGGATCGAAGTGCAGTGGCTGCCAGAGTCTTGAACTGCAGTAACTGCTGTGATGGGGGAGTCTGGGTTTTATTTGCAAGAATGACTGATGGGTGAGCTATGATGACTCACATTTGGATATTTGGCAGACATTTTCTCAAAAGTGAATAAAAGGAGCCTGTCATTGCAAGCGGCGTAACTGACAGTATTTGTTAAATGATAATGATAAAATTTGACCTTTTAATGAAAATTAGAACTTTGGAGAACTTGAGAGCTTTCTAATACTAAGATTTTTGTGATGATATTGGTGCTGATTAACCAATGTGAAGTTGTGAAATTTCAATAATTGGAAATCCACATAACTTGTTGAACTGATATTTTCCAAATGTGTAGTGCATGATGTCATAAAATCATGTGTGGGTTAAACATCCATTCCATTTCAAGATAGCAACAGAACTTCCTATGACAGAGTATGAAAAGTTTCAGTCTGCACAATGCAAAGTAACTTTAAAAATCTAGCACTTGTGAGTGTTGAGTTACTAAAAATGTATTATCTACAGTGATCTTAAGAGGGTATCAAAATACTCCTTCCCTTTACAAGTACATATTAATATAAGGAAGCACTAAGAAAGAACTAACTCCAATGTTATACAGATTCTTTGAGATAATAAAGGCGGGAATACTTCTCAACTCATTTTATGAAGCAAACCCTGACACCTAAACCAAAAAGTGCAATATGAAAAAAAAAATTAAACCTCAGTACAAATTAAAATTTAATAACAAAGTTCATATCAATACATTGAAAAAAGATATTTATTTAGTAAAGAGTGCTGGTATAAGTTTTTATTTTTCTGAGAAAAAAAATAAATCCGGGTCCTCATCCTCTTTAAAAAAACAAGTTCAAGTTTACTAAAAACTTAACCTATCAATGACCAATTTAAAACTTTCAAAACAATAAAAATATTGCAAGAAAAAATAGGAATTGGAAGACCTGCCTAATCCAAAACCAGGAACTATAAAAGAAACAGTGGAAATATTTGACTTAAATGAAATAAAACTCTTTGTAAAAAAAAAAAAAAAGCAGCAATCAAAATCAATAAAAAAATAATAGATTTGGTAAAACAATTTGGAACAGACTTTGTGTTAATGTGTGCTGCATTCTATGAAGTCTTACTGATTGACAGACTGAAACATGGATACCAATTATGAAAGGGCATTTCACAGAAGAACAGATTCATCTGCCCCCCAAATATCTGAAAATGGGGCAAAGACAGTGGCTTTTCGGGAAAAGGTAAAATAGTGAAACAGCTACTGCTCTGGTGGAAATGTGAATTTAATTTTAACAGGAGGCAAAAATCTATTGAGATATACCTGCCCCTGACTTATTCACATATCTTCTGAGAATGCAGCCAGTAGAAATTCAAGCTCTAGTGTGTAGGATGCATATGTGAGGATATTTGTGGAGCTGTTTATAATGGAAAAACGCTGAAGATAAGGTGAATATGCATTAAAGGGAGTGACTAGAACAACTTTTGTTTTTTCCTTGTTGAGGAATAGTTGGTAGCAACAAAAAAAATGAATAAAAAATATAATAGGTGTTTTTAGAGAGATTCCCAGGAGGTATCGTTCAGAGAGAAAAGCAGGGTGCAGGAAATTTTTTTGTATTTTTGCGTCTATGAAGCAATCATAATAAAAAATATTTCTGATATACTGGTTTGTAGAAGAGAATTTCCTTGCTCTCATGTAACCATCAGGGATGTGTAGGGAGTGTTCTTCCCTTTGGTGTCATGAGAACCCAGAAACCCAGCCTCAATTTCCATTGGGTCTGAAGTAACAGTTGCTTACCAGCACCTTGTCTTTTATGTGTCTTCCTTCAAAGAAAAAGAGAGTCTGAAGGGAAAGTCACTTTACTTTCAAAGATATCCAAATATGCTTGTATCATTTCTGTTCTGTCAGCCCCCTTCACCATACCTAGTCACATCATCATGTGCAGCTACACATGAGGCAACCTGTGCCCAGCCCAAGTTTGGTGGTTGTAGTGGGGACCTAAATAAGATGAAGAGGAAAATCATTATCTAGGGACACTAGTATTTTCTTCCACTGAACGTCATACTAATATGTGCATTTTTGCTTGAGTATATCTGTATATGATTTTGTGAGCATGGTAGGAATTGGGAAAATACATGAAGTGTTTAATATGGGTGCCCAATGCAAATGTTGATGTAGGAAGGAATGGGAGGCAAGGGAAAAAAGGCATGGATACCAAAGAGTGCAACACAATGAAACAAACAAAGACTCAGTATGTAATATGATTAGGTTTATGTTTCACATAAATTATGCTTGTCTATGGTATATGAAAAAATTAACAATTAGAAAAAAGAAATACCAGCATGCACTGTGGAGATTAGAAATTCCTGTTGAGGAGAATTCCATACATCTCTAAGCCCCAGGGATAAGATAAGAAGAGAGGGGCCTCCCTGGTGGTGCAGCGGTTGAGTGCTGCGCTGTGGAGCTGTCGGCAGCGGCCGATGCGAGTTCGACGCCTGGCCGGGGAGAATCCCACATGGTGCGACAGACCTCTCCTGCCTCGCCCGCTGCTCCCCTCAGCAGTGTATTTCTGATCTGCCTGTTCTGCTCCCCACTCTGTCTCTGGTGGGCCCTTTCACTGCTCCGCGCCTCTGACCTGTACCCCAGCTTGTATGTATAAATAAATAAGTCTTAAAAAAAAATTAAAAAAAAAAGATAAGAAGAGAAAGATGCCTTGGTTTTTGTGCTGTATTTATAAATAAGCACAATGAATAAAAATGTGCATCATGAAATATTGAAAATGAACATTTCAAGAATATGATACACTGGAGATGTTAATCAGGAAGAATCATAATTATTAACATATGATAATTTCCTCAGACTAGTAACTAACAGAATTTTCTAAAAAGATGATTGGAACAATTAGGTATTTGAGCAAATGGAGTGATGATTATTTTATGAATCACACTGCAATTTGCTGTGATGATTGTTGCGATGTGGAAAGAAAGTGTGACTAATACATCATTCAGATGAGTTACTGATAATGCCTCGGCAGTGTCTGGGCGGTACAGATGCTTGACATCAGTACTGTCTTCAACCCTTAATGCCTTTTTATCATGCCTAAATTTAGCAAATTAAATTTCCTACATAATTATAGTAAATAAAAGCAAATTAAATATTTCAGCAATATTGCAATGGTGACATTTTATGCTTTATTTTTGCAACTTTGCAACTTACAGAAATTTAGGACGTTTGTAGAAAAATCCTCTTCATCGAAATAAATCTTGCTTTTGGTACATTTTGTTTTTTTGAAATGATTGGGGGAGTTGATCACATTAAAGCTTCAAAATTACTTTAAAGGGGTTCCTTTCTATTTTATAGTTTGTAAATGATTTCCTGCTAACTGGCTTCAATACATTTTCCTCCTTTTAAACTATTTCATAATTGTGATGCTGTTTTATTTGGGCTTTCTGCTAATTTCAGAATTAAATGTTATATATAATTTGCACATGCAAAACTATTAATAGTAAAAATAGCATTTTTAATGAAAATGTGAATGTTGAATATCCAAGTGAAGAGATGGGTGTTTCTTTAAAAAGTTTGTGACTATTCAGTTGAGTAAGATGACATTGGTAATTGTCTTAAAATTTAACTAGTTAAACTGTAAGTAGGATATTTTTGGACCCAAGGAAATACTTTTATACCAAGTAAGTGAGCTTTATTCATTTGGGAGGAATGTCTAACCTCAGAGCTGTTCTTTGAAGTAACTACTTCAGAGAAAATGGCACCCCATGGACTTTGTAAATAAAATTTCTCAAGTCCTTTCTAAATAGAAATTTCAGAAATTCTTTTAAAAATAGTTTGTGGGAATGCCCTCCAGAAAATAAGGGTACTTCCAATTTTAGGTTTTTCTCTTCAGTAGTAGGTTATCCAGAGAATGACTTGTAATAACTCCTCTTAGTCCCATGCAGTTGTCTCAATCTCCTAATGACTGTCTACTTCTTTTTCTAGAAGTGGGTGGTTTAGCCCTAGGGGATTCAAGTAATTGAGTTGTTTGAGTGAATCTCTGGTCATTTTGCCTAGAGGCATGGTCGATTGAGGCAAGGGTCCCTCTTTCCATTTATCTTGACTGTTTGTTGTCAAAAAATATTTCTGATAGGGCAAGGGGCTAGAGGGCTATTTTAGCTTCAGACTAATCTTCTTTAAAATGAGAGTTGATCAGAACAGTTGAACTGTGACTAGTTTTAGAAATAGAACAAGGGGAGTACTCTCTTCTAAGCTGAGCAAAGAAGGACTTCTCTGCATGCTTTCTGTTTTCTTCTTTTAGTCGTGGGGGGAGGGCTTGCTCTGCCTTAGCTTGACATCGTGACATCAGTGGTTGTATAATTTTGGGTCAGTTACTCATTTGTTTACATTTTAAAACTTAACTTTAATATACACATATTTATAGTATATAGTACAAAGGAAATATAAATGAGAGTAGAATTGAATTATATTGTTCAGCAAACTTCATGAGCAAGTCCCTTAAAACTTATACTTCAATTCCAGGAAAGAATATGTTTGTGTGTGTGTGTGTGTGTGTGTGTGTGTGTGTGTGTGTGTGTGTGTGTGTAGTGCAAGCCAACTGTAGGGTAATATTGAACATGAAGTGTTATAAGGCATATTGAAAAAGTGAAATTTGCTTTTTTCCAGACTTGTCTGAAAAGCTTGAGGAGAACTTCATGAAGGAAGTGACATTTTAGTCAGGGATTGAGTCTTGCATGAGACTTGGGAACAGGAAAACAGAGGGCATTTTTAGCAGGAGCTCATAGACCCCTCAACTGAAGACTAGGGGAAAGAAAGGGAAGAGAGTATGGTAAAGTCAGAAATGGTGTTATAACCCAGCCATGGTGGAGGAAACTACTGAAGTTTTGACCAGAGAATGATATTTTTACAGCTGTATTTCCTGAAAACCAGCAGGCAGTGGGCCCAGAGGGATTGGTGGGGTGGAAGATGGGGAGGGGGGGGAGGAGGTTTGCTAGTGGTAAGGCTGTTTGATGGTTGAGGTGAGAGTGAATGAGGAACTATCATATTGGTAATAGAGGGGTCAGAAGGAGATGCTGCCTCTTGGGAGAGAATTTGGTGACTTTCTGGAGGTTGAGGATGAGGAAAGGAGGCGCCAAAGATAAGGGACTTAATTGTATGGACTCCTGTGATTTTTACTGATTGCTGAATTTAATGGAGATTGTAAGATAGAAGATTGCAATTCACCTACATGGAAGATTGGTTAGATCCAGATGATATCCAGAGACAACCCCTTGCCCATAGTGAAGAGGACTGTGAAACTAAATCTGGAAGGATGTTACCGTTCGTTACCCAGAGAAGACTGGATCACACAGAGGTGACAGAGAAACATTTCTCAGAGTGTGAGAATCAGAATTCAAAGGAAGGAGCAAAGGATGATCACAGTGCAAATTGCTGAGGACCAGAGAATGAAGTCTGTCCTTACATATGGTGATGCAAGGGGCCTGTGGATGACAAATAAATGATGTCACACTGTGACCAAATGATAATGAGAAGGGATGAGCTGGAAATATAGTCTAAATACTTATTGGAAAGTTCATTTGTTAGAAATAAGGAAAAAAGAACGATACTTTATGGTGAAAGCTCAATATGTTCAGGTAACTCTTAATTGGGATTTTTAGTAAAAGGTGAAAGATTTATATTATCTGAAGAGAAACTGGAATATTAAATGGGATTTCAAGAAGTCTCCTAAATAAATATCACTGAGGTAAAATGTGGCTTGAAATAGTCTGTAAAGTACTAACAGATCAGAAAAGGGAAAGAGGTTTCTAGGGAGCAAAAATTGAACCACAGTATATTTTAAAGAATGCGGTTACTTGTGGGGCATATGCCTGTCCCTTCACCCCTCCCTGGTTGCATCAGGTTTTCTGTCCCAGACCACATTTATTATTAAAACCAGAGAGTACACCTCTTTTCCTTGTTTGAGTTCTGTTTATGGTTTATGTAGGGAGCTATTTAAAAAAAAAAAAAGGCCATCTGTCATATTTTAAGTTACTCAGTAGTCTATAGCTCTTGTGTGTTAGCTGGACCCAAACTCCTGAGTAGGCTTCCTCACTTTATACCTGAGTATGAATCCACACACGCCTCCTTGTGTGACTTTGAGCTGGTCCCTTTTTGTGCCTTAGTGTTATTACCTGTAAAACGAGGGGTAATACTAGTATCTACATGAAGGATGTAATAAGGATTACGTGAAATACTGCATGCCAGTAGCCAGGAACGGTGCTTTACATGTTGGATGTATTCAGTCAAATATTTGTTGTTTGTCTTCTGCAAAATCTCCCCACTCCTTGCTTCTGCTGCTACTGATGATACTACTATTACTCCAAGTAATTGCTCTGCCACTACTGCTGCTGTTGCTGCTGCTACTGCAACTACTATTGCTACTGTTACTGCTGCTGTTACTACAACTTCTACTGCTACTGCTGCTGTTACAACTACTGCTGCTACTGTTACTGCAACCACTACTGTTACTGCAACTATTGCTGCTATTACTACAACTGCTACTGCTACTGTTACTGTTGCTATTACTGCAACTACTACTGCTACCATTACTACAACTACTGCTGCTATTACTACAATTACTACTGCTACTGTTAATACTGCTGTTACTACAACTACCACTGCTACTGTTAAATATTTTCTGTTAGTGTGTCATTAAATTTCCAGCCCCTTCTGTCATCTCAAATCTGCTATTAACCCTTTGCACTCGAGACTTTTTTCGCGTGGGCGAACCAGTCACTCGAGACGATTTCAGCTATATTAGGGAAGCGTTTTACAGGTACTTTGAAATCGTGTTATACTCAAACAAACATATACAAATAATAAAATTTCACCAATTTATTTTTACATTGAATACAACAAAATCTGTTAAATATTACACTCTGTAATTAGTTTTTGTGTGATATTTAGTAAAACAATCCCCAAGGTGCAGCCTCAGTTTGTCAGGACACGTATCACAATGCTTAAGCTGAGATTAACTAATCTAAGCTAAGAATTGGGTAAGGATGCAGGCTGAGCCTGGTCCATGAAACTAATTGCAATAAGAACATCTTATCACACATCAGAAACAAACATATTGACTTCCAAACCGCTGGGGCGCCCTAGCTGCACCACTTGAGTGGACGCATTAAACCTCCAGGGGCCACAGCAGCGCCGCTCTAGTGGACGCATTAAACCGCTGGGCGCCGTAGCGGTGCCACTCGAGTGCAAAGGGTTAGGTTTGTCTGGAGATTTTTTTTCCTTTCAATTATTATAGTTTTCTAGAATATTATAGTAGTCTAGAATTTCATTTGCTTCCTTGTTGTAATTTCTGTTTCTCTGTTAAGATTCCTTATTTATTCTCACATTCAAATAAATTTTTCTTTAATTTTGAATATATTTTCCTTTAGTTCTTTGTAGCTGTTTATATAAGCCTCTTTAGGTCTTGTTTGCTAAATAGGTTCATCTTTAATCAAACTTGGGAAAATTTTGACTTTGGGTAACTCCTCTTACTTATTTACCCTTGCTTGTAGATGATATTTTCCTGTTTTGTTTTTATTACTATTTTTTTCATGTAGGACATTGTAGATGATACAGTGTAGACACTTTTGGATTACCTTCTCTTCCTCCATAGAATGGCGGGTTTTTTTTTTTTTTTTGCTCTTGTAAGCCATGCAGTTGCTTGTCATTTATCTTTAACTGTGTGGCCATAGTTTTATATTCTGTTAAGGCAAATCTATGGAAAACCAAAGATATTTTCCAAACTGATCCAACATACCACCAATCTACAAAATTTGTACTCTTTTGAGGGCTTACTTAAAAAGCCCTGCTTTTGGACTTTATTGGGCAGTTTTGGAGTAGGGCTAGGGTGTGGCCTTAATGGTGGATGCCTGGGTGTTCACAAGTTGTTGGGAAGGAGTTTCGCTGTGGCTGGACTGGGCCTTCAGTGTCTCCCAGTCCTTTAATCCCAGCACTCTAAGCACTTTAAAACATATCTGTTACATTTCCTACCACGTACCCAGCACCCACATCAGCCACACTAGTGACCGGCAAGGTGTTCTGCCCGACGGCTCCCACTTCCCTAGTGCCCTTTATTTAAGATTCTAGCTTATTCGACTGCCCTGAACAACTCTAACCTTTGCCTTTTCAGTTGCGTAGCTTTGCGGTGGTCAGTTTAGACTCTAGTTATACCCATGCAGAGAGCCAGAATCCTTGTGGGACTCAGTTTATAAGACTGGTAGAATTGGACTGCCTACTTTCTTTTTTTTTTAATTAATTAATTTATTTTTTAAATTGGTGTCTTTTACATTACTGGATAGTCCCCGTAGGTTTCCCACCACCAATTCACCCATGAACCATCACCACAATCCCCTGTGCTCCCCTCTCCCCCGTTCTGAGCCCCAATTTTCCCCCCCTCTCGCTGGTTGACACTCTTGTATTTGGTTCCCCTATATTCCTGTTATAAGTGAGACCATTCGATATTTTTCTTTTTCCTTTTGGCTTATTTCACTGAGCATGATCCCTTCTAGTTCCATCCATGTTGCTGCAAATTGCATGTGTTTATCTTTTTTGAATGCTGAATGGTATTCCATTGTGTATATGTACCACATCTTCTTGATCCAGTCATCTATTTTTGGGCATCTGGGTTGTTTCCATATCTTCGCTATTGTAAATAGTGCTGCAATAAACATACGGGTGCATGTATCCTTTTGGATTAGTGTTTTTTTGTCCTTTGGGTAGATTCCCAAAAGTGGTATTGCTGGGTCGTATGGTAGCTCCACGTTTATTAATTTGAGGAAACGCCATACAGCTTTCCACAGTGGTTGGACCAGTTTGCATTCCCACCAGCAGTGTAGAAGGGTTCCTTTTTCTCCACAGCCTTGCCAGCATTTGTTGTTGCCTGTTTTTTTATGTGCGCCATTCTCACTGGCGTGAGGTGGTATCTCATTGTGGTTTTGATTTGCATTTCCCTGATTTTAAGTGATGTTGAACATTTTTTCATATGGCTGTTGGACATTTGCTGTTCTTCCTTGGAGAAGTGTCTTTTTAGCTCTTCTGCCCATTTTTTGACTGGATTGTTGACTTTGTTTCTGTTGAGTTGTGTGAGCTCCTTGTAGATTTTAGTTATCAGCCCTTTATCGGTTGTGTTGTGTGCAAAGATTTTCTCCCAATTAGTAGGGTGTCTGTCTGTTTTGATTATTGTGTCTTTTGCTGTACAGAAGCTTTTTAGTTTGATGTAGTCCCATCTGTTTATCTTTTCCTTGACTTCCTTCACTTTTTGGGATGTGTCTTTAAAGATTTTGCTGAGATGTATGTCATGTAGAGTTTTGCATATATTTTCTTCTATAAATTTTATGTTTTCAGGTCTTACGTTCATGTCTTTTATCCATTTTGAGTTGGTTTTTGTGCATGGTGTGAGGTAGTAGTCTAGCTTCATTTTTTTGCATGTAGCATGGACTGCCTGCTTTCTAAGACCACAGAATGGTTACCTCATATATTTTATGCCATTTTATGGTTGTTAACAGTGGAAGGTGAGTTTGGTGCTGGTTTTTCCACAATAGCCTGAAGTAGCTCCCTAGGCTGCTTAAGTTTAAAGCTGATAGTATGTATTTTTAGTCCAGTTAAAGAAAACTTAAACAATGTTGAAATCAAGGTATTTTGTATTTTGTATTTTGTGTTTTACAGTTTTCAATCTGTATTTTGTATTTTGTGTTATCTTTATTTATTGTGCTAGTAAGATTGTGTCTTATATTCTAGTCCCGACGACTTACCATGAATCATGCCCTAGACTATAGGGCAGAAATACAGAACTATTCTGTAGTGTCAAATTAAGAGTTTCCAGAGAAGAGAAACTTATATATATATATTTTAAGAATGACTATAGAAAACCTTGCTTTTTGATACAGCCCCAATAATAGCTTAGCATTCACCATCTTAACCAAATTATCAAACCTTCTATTGGCAATATTGGGACAAACCAACCTCCTCCTCATAACATGGAAGGAAAAGGATACAATGTCACTTAGTGTCATTCTTACCCAAATCTAACATGTCTAATCATGAGGAGACATCAGACAAATTCAAATTGAGGGACACTCAGTAACTGGCTGTGTGCTTCAAAAATGCCAAGGTCGGGCCTCCCTGGTGGCGCAGCGGTTAAGCGCTGCGCTGTGGAGCTGTCGGCAGCAGCGATGCGAGTTCGACGCCCGACCAGGGAGAATCCCACATGGTGCGGCAGACCTCTCCTGCCTCGCCCGCTGCTCCCCTCAGCAGTGTATTTCTGATCTGCCTGTTCTGCTCCCCACTCTGTCTCTGGTGAACCATCTTGCCACTCCACACCTCTGACCTGTACCCCAGCTGTATGTATAAATAAATAAATTAAATAAATAAATAAATAAATAAATAAATAAATAAAATGCCAAGGTCAAGAAACACAAAGAAAGGCTGCTCCAGATCAGGATTAAAGTTGATGTGACAACTAAAGGCATGTCACAATCCTGGATTTGATTCTGGACGGGGAAAAATTAGCTATAAATGGCATTATTGTGATAACTGATAAAACTTCACTGTAGGACTTTGCGTTAGATAGCATTGTTGATTAATATTACATATCCAGCTTTTCATAACTACTATGGTTATGCAACACAGTATCTTTGTTTGAAGCACATGTACACTGGAGTTTTTAGGGGTAAAGAGGTGTGATATCTGTAACTTATAAGCAGTTCAGAAAATTGTTCATACATGTATGTATGTTTATGTACATACATATATACACACTCATATACATATATTGAGAGAGAGATACTAAAAATGACTAAGCACATGAGGCAAAATGCAAATAATTGGTGAATCTGAGTACAGGCTAGTGGGAGCCTCTTGTGCTATTTTAGCAACTTTAAGCTTAATGTACCAAAGTAAGAAAATACAGAGCTTAGATAAATCCTATTGGTTGCAAGAACACAGAAGTTCTTTCAAATTCAAGTAAGCCTAGACTTGACCTTGGAGCCCAAGGTTGCTTACTTGTATTTCAGATGCAGTGAGGTCAGTCTTTGTTATATTTATGTATGTATGCTGCTTTCCTTTGTATACTGGATTCATCTGCTTTCTCTCGTCGCCTCCCCTCTAGAACTTGAGTTTTCCCCCACAGTGGCTAACTTGCTGTCTTAGCTCAGAATCTTGAAAGAGAGAATCTGAGCAATTATTCTCTAGCTACCAGAATCCTTAAGCATGTGTCAACTGTTTCTTACTAAACTAGATACTTCACCAAGATTGAGAGTGGAGTAGGTGGGAGGTGGCGAGTTGGGTTCTTGAAACATGGCTCCTAGGATTGACCTTCAGAAGCTGAGGGTATAACACGTTCTCTGCAAGATATGAGTTATGTCTCCTAAATTGATGGCGATGAGTTATGTCTCCTAAATTTGCCCAGCTCGGTTATATTGCTTTTAGGGTTTGATTCCTTTGAAATAGACCCCAAAAATGCTTCTGTTAATAGATTGTGACCACCTAACCCCCTCTCTGCTAAAATGAGAGAGAAGCTTCACGTGATTTAGAGACAAGAGAATGAAAACAGCCAGACTTGCTTTTTCTTTTGCATAGTACTTGTGCATGGATTACACTCATAATACGTACACTCATAGTGCGTGTGCAGGGATTACACGTGTGTTTATTTACATTTTAATTTTGATGTGAGCATTCATGCTTATCTTGAATTCAAATTCATTTATTTGAAATGGTAATTGAAAAATAGAAAGATATTTCAAAAATTTTTGAGAAAATATTTTTACAGTTTCATTTTTAACATTTTAAAAGGAAAATTTTCTCAAGGCGTGCACTGATATTTTTTGCACACCTACTTTGTTTCAAGCTTTATACTCGGCAACCTGCCCAAAGTCACAGTAGTTACTACATAATGGGGAAAGATAGAGTTAGAAATGAGGTTTACCAAACTCCAATGTACATATCCTTTTAAACAGTAAAAAAGCAGGCAGCCCAATACTTTACAGTTGAGATCATCAATTTTGTATTGTTCTTCTTAAAACCTGCCACTACTGTTTTTTAATTCTAAGATACACTCATTATTATCAAGTATTTATTGCATTTTGCTGGCTTTGCTCAGAATCACAGTGTTCTAGGTATGGACTGAGGAGGACAGGAGTTGTGAATGAATGCTCCGAGGGTGATACAGCCCCTGAGGGGGTCAGGGTCTGTGATCCAGGAGGGAGAAGTAGAAATTTTGTGAAGTGTGAAATTTTCATCAGTAATAGGCCATATTTATGGACATCAATTCATTGGCATATTTAAGTATGTAGGTAAATAAGAGATTTAAAATGAGAATACAGATGTGAGAAATGAAAGAAATAAAAATGTTGATTAGAGACTCAAAAAGTAATAAGGTCTAAAAAATTGAGTGGATTTAGCAAAATATCACTTCAAATTACATTTTTTTTAAAAAAATTATTTTCTGGGGTGTGGGAATAACCAGTTAATCTGTATTGAGAGTATAAGTTTTCCTTTGAGTTTTGTCAAGTGAAATTTATTTGAATGACTTAATTAGCTTGGAGGTTATCAAAGAATGTAGCCAACATATTGGTGTTTGTAATGTGATGGCTAGACCCGTGGCTATAAGGTAAAAGTGAAAATGATACTCTCTCTGATATAGGGAGTTATTTTATTCTGATCGTATATTTTGCCAAAGGGACAAGTGAAGTAATAACAATGTTAAACTTTTTTCCCTTGAAGTTGGACATGAAAACAAAAATGATGGAAGCTAAATATCATGAAGAGAAACTCAAACTGCAGCAGAAGCATGATGCTGATGTTCAGAAGGTAGGGCTTATATGTCATTCATTCTGTCATTCGTATGGAGTATTTGAAATGTTCTAGGTCTTGTGATCATCCATCCCTCTACTTATTTATATACTTATTATAGTCTATGCTGTAAGTGGAAATTACTAATAAATTAATATCTCAGAAGAAGTGGATCTTTAAACTTCATTTACAAAGCATATGAGTTTATTTAAATCCTTAGAGTTTACATTAACTTTTAGTTCTTCATCAGTTGCTGAAGGCTGGCATTAGAGTCCTTTATTGGCATTTTGTGATTACCTTTTATAAAAGCTAAAATAACGCATCAACTGTATATGCTAGGGTTTTTTTTTTTTTTTTTTTTGCTTAATATTCTTTCACTTTTGTGCCATTAAAATTTCCTTTTCAATTTAAAACAGAACTCTTAGACTTAGAGACTGCATGCTTTACAATGCTAGCATTGACAGCAAGCATCTTCTCTTTTTTTTTTTTAAAAAGATAAAAGATTTATTTATTTATTTATGCATACAAGCTGGGGTACAGACCTGAGGTGGTGAGAGGGTTCACCAGAGACAGAGTGGGGAGCAGAACAGGCAGACCCATGGAGATACACTGCTGAGGGGAGCAGTGGGCGAGGCAGGAGAGGTCTGCTGCGCCATGTGGGAATCTTCCCGGCCGGGCGTCGAACTTGTGCTGCGTCGAACTCGTGCTGCGTCGAACTCGTGCTGCGTCGAACTCCTGCTGCGTCGAACTCGTGCTGCCGCTGCTGACAGCTCCACAGCGCAGCGCTTAACCGCTGCGCCACCAGGGAGGCCCCAAGCATCTTCTCTTAATAGTTCATTGGGATTGAAGCCTTCCAGGGTTTCAATCTGTATTACTAAGTAAAGTTAATTTTTCTTCTTAATGAGCACAACAGCAGAAATACCTATTTGTGGTTATCCTCCATGGAATTTGAATTGATACTATATTTTAGTGATGAATAAAAACAATATAATGAGGGACATGTATTTTATATGTATGTAAATATATTTCTTAAATACATTATATATACTTATATAAATACACATATATGTTTTAATGCATTAATATTGATCCAAATAGAATCTTGGCATTTGCTGTTTCAAAACTAACCCTTCCCAAAACTAAGTGGCAGAGATGGGGGGGAGAGAGTCGTGGTGTGGCCTCACATATGCAAGCTTTCTTAAAGCTGAAAATATATTTAATATTTAGTCAGATGTATATTTGGCTTACCTTCTTTCAAAGTAACATGAAGGAAACCACTGATTGAAAATTAGAAAGAGAAAAAATATTGAATCTCTTTCCTTCTCCTTTTTTCTTTTCCATTCAAATTTTAAAGGCAAATATTGCTTTGTGCTCCTATTAGAATTTTACTTCAGTTTAAATTGGTTAGATAAAAACATTTCTTTATCATCAATATGTTAGTGATTCAGAAATATAATTTCAGTAGAACATATGTCCATAAGAAATAGAATCTATGGATATATGAAATATTGATGTCTTAAATGAATAAATTTTAAAATATATTTGGAAAAATCATGGTAATAGAGTTTAAAATAAGCTCCCTGGTATGTGTGTTACAAAGATCTATTCTAAGAAAAACATTCAGTAATAAAATCCTTTCCAGGAATTTCTCTTTTAAATAAATTCTGCATGAAAAAAGAAAACAATGCAACTGGTTTGAAATGCCAGGTAAAATATAAATAAAATCCTTGACCTTATACCAGATTTGGACAGTATTGTCATGTATATGGTGTTTTCTAAGTGTCAGGTATAGGGAACAAATTAAGGTGTCTTGTCTCTTTGTATACATTCTTTTCCTTCTTTGCTTTTTTTATGGATGTCAGGATCAAACTAGCTTGTTTGCTTATTTACCAGTCACTTTTTGAGATGGGACTAAAACAATGAAAACTAAAGTAAAATGCTGATAACAAAGTCAACTAAGGAAAAGTAGACAGACATTGGTGAATAACCTCTTTTTTTTTTCTTTTAAAAACAGACTTTAATAATTTACTAAACTGGTGTATGGAAAATATACCCCAACCACAAAAAAGTGGATATTCATATTCCTGACTCAGTTTGCTTTTCTTTTTCTCTTGTGTTTAGCACATTTTTCTCCTAGTTACTAAATGTGCTTACATTTGTGTCATTTCTCTAGGACTTTTTGGAGTGATGACATATTTAGTAGTATTCATAATCATGATTTAATTGTATTAAATGGTAATTTAAAACTTCTGATACAATATAATGATGTAAAATGTTGTTACAATTTCTGACATTTCAAGCTGGTTTTTCTGATTCATAATAACAGTGCTAGACATAAAAGAAGCCTATTATATATCATCTTCCCATATATCTGGGGATTCTTATTGCTGTGTATGAAAGTGGTATAACACTTGGGAGGGCTCAGGGATTTGCCCATTTGAAGATAGTTTTTTTCCAATGCAGTGGGGAGGCAAATTGTATTATTCCAACATGACAAGTTTCTGATGACTTGTCTGCTACTCCCTTAAACAGCTTAATCTCTGAATTATATTTTAGAGAATCACCTAATTTATTATTCTTTGCTTCCTCCTTAAAAATTGATATTCAAACTAGATAACATTTCAAAAAATGAAAACTTAAACTAGATAACATTTCTTTCAGTAATCAATTATTTTAGTAAATTTGCTGTTTTTTAAATCCACTAAAATAGAGTTTTTTACATCTTCTTTTGGCAACCACTTGTGGGATTAGCTGAGATAGACTTACAAAATGTATTGTGCTCCTTTATAAAAGTGTGTATTTTATGTATAAAACAATATAGTTTACTAAAATATTTCAAATTCACTTGCAGATTTTAGAAAGAAAGAATAATGAAATAGAAGAACTGAAAACTTTATATAAAAAGAAGCAAAATGAAATGGAGGAGACTATTAGAAAACTTGAAAAGAAAGGTGATGTGGTGTTGTTACATAAATCTTTCAGTAACATTTACATTTTATTTTAGTGGCTGTACAAAGTAAAATTTTTTCGTGACCTCTTGGAATATGAGATGGGAGTGTTTCTATTAAATCATTAGTGGATAGGTTTTGTGGGCTTCCATATGTCTGAGGAAAACCTGTGTGTGTGTGTGTGTGTGTGTGTGTGTGTGTGTGTGTGTGTGTGTGTGTATGTGTATGTTGGCAGTAATGGTTGGTATAATTAAGGAACTGGAGGAATTTCTCACTCTTATTTCTTCTTCTTAACTAATCCTCTTTATTGGGCTTGAGTTGCCATATACCAGTCATGGAATTAGAACTTACTTTCATGGGGAAGCCTAGGGAAATTACTCCTTTTGGTCTAATAAAAGCGATCACATTAAGGACCCTACTTTATACCTATAGCTTATTGTCTAATATTGTGGCTGACAGAACATTTAAAAAGTATTCTCCATTTAAATTTTTCATTTAGGAGGGGGAAAAAAGCCTGTAATCAAGAGTTAAAATAATTGTGATTGTAGGTTAAAACATTAAAATGCAACAGGCAGGCATTAGAGAGGGTGTTTAAAATATTTTTTGGAAAGGAGAACTTTAAATTTTTGCAAAATTTAATGGTTTGGAAAGAAGAGTTCTAGGAACTGAAATAGGAATGCTGACGTTGGTAAGTTGTGGGAAGGATACTGTCAAACCTTTTCGCTAGAGTACATATCCTATACATTAAGAGAGCGCTTGAAAAATTTCAAGATATATAATTTGCTATGACCTTGAATTTCAGATTTAGAAGTTTCAAGTTTATCCTGTAGATTCTGGGGATTCAGAAGAGAATTTTGAGAGGGGAGTTTTAGGACCTCATGTTTTAGAAGGAATAGCCTAGTAATGATTTAACCATGGTGCGGCCAATGTCAATAGTCAAGGCAGAGCAGGAGTGGGAGAGAAAACATAGCAGCTAGTCTCAGCCCTGCTCCTCGGTGTCTGTTGTATGACATCAGGCAGTTTCTGCTTGTTATATTGTAACATGGTGAGGTTAGAGTAGATAGTGTGTAAAGTCCCTTCCAACTCAAGGATCTTCTGCTTCCATGCTTGTCTATGATGATAAGGACCCAGACGGTCTGAATGATGGTCTTGGGAGTAATGAAGATGGAACTGAAGAAATTTTGGTGAATGGTAGGATGCAGGTAATGAGTAAGAGTAAAAGGGAAAGAAGGTTTTCATTTAGGAGTTTTCATGTGGAACTTACTGGCTCCCTCCTAAAACACCAAACCCAAGTGTGTCTGAGAATGGGATTGCTCTAGAAAATTCAGTATGGCTATTACCTATATAAGTTAACAAATTTGATACTATAAGGTCTAGTTCTAGCCTCAAATGTTGGTGAAAGTAATTAGAAATTTGTTCAGGTTCTTTCTCCAAATATCAGTTATTAAAAAAATACTTTAAATTATTTCTAGGTTTTTATTTCTTATTCTGATTTAAATCGGGCAATTTAAACATGTCTCAGGCTTAAAAATAATATTTTTAAGGCTTTTTTGAATTGCAAACAGATTTTAGTTTAATTTTGGAATTGTGAAGAAAAATGATGTAGAAGCTAACGACTAGTATTAGGTTAATTTGGATTCTTCTCTCTCCCCTTATTTGTTGCATAGCTGAACTTTTAGAGTGAAAAAATTTCTTTGTAAATGTTTGTGAAAATGTCGCTGTTTTGAAGTAAGAACATATCAGTAAAGTACAACAATATTACCTTCAAGCAAACATACAGCTCAATTTATTTTACCATCCAGATGACATGAATATGTTAAATTTTACTTAAAGCAGTGACAGTTTAAATCATTTTTAAAAGATGGGAATTTAAATGATATATAAGGAAAATATTTTAGATAATTTACAACTATTTCTTATTACTAACATAAACCTTGGCAATGGTTTTACCATATCCAGGGGCAACAGTATAATGAAATTATGGGCTCCTTTATTTATTCAGTGCTCTGGGTTTTGAGCAATTGCCTATGTGACACTTTATGCTTCGTAGATAAAAAGTTGAAATAACTTTCTCTTCAGGAAATAGGCAAGGAAACCATTAGAACACATAGTGTAACAGGGGATTGAATGGAGATGGAGATGCGGTTCCTTGGGAATAAAAAGGAGTTTCTGTCCCTGCAAGAGGAGGGTGAGCGAGTGGTTCATAAATGGTTTGTAAATGGTTCCAAAGTAAGAACTGAGACCAAGAAAGAGCGGGAGTTTTTCAATGGGAAAAGAGAGAGCATTCCAGGTTGACAAAGGGATCATATGCAGGGATAGCCTCAGAAATCTGCAGATAGCTTGGTACGTTTACAGCACATGTTAAAGAATATGGAGTTGGCAAAAGCTATGGCCAGGAAGTGATCAGATTGTGAGGAGCTGTTTTTCACGTAGAAGGTTTTTACCCTCTATGTTTTATGAGAGGGACTGAATCATCATTTTTACTCTGGAGAGATGGTACTGGATTTGTAGGGAGGCCTCTTCAAAGCAGTGGAGGACCCAGGAAGAATGATGCCAAACTGGCATGTTGTTAAACCTGTCTGAGGGGTGAGTGATGATAGATTCTACCAAGACTTCAGTGATAGAAATGGTGAAAAAGAAAGGAAAGAAAAAAGAGATATTTTAGAAGTGAGAATTGAGAAGATTTGGTGAACAGTGGAATTATCTGTTAACTTGTGCTTTATGTATTTTTTATCAGCAGATTCTTATGTGGTAGCTAGAACTGGTTTAACCTATGTTTTCATCCTTTCTGACAGTTCAGGCCCTTATCCGTGACTGTCAAATTATCAGAGAGACTAAAGAAAACCAGATTGCAGAGCTGAAAAAGATATGTGAACAAAGTACAGAATCTCTGAATAATGACTGGGAAAAAAAGGCAAGTCAATGAAATGAATAATGGAAAGTATAATGGTTTATCCTCCAAAGTAACATATTTAATTATAAGAATAATGTTTACAGAATATACAGGGAAGTATGAAAAAAGTAACAAGATTCTAGCCTGTGTAGAAATAGTTAATGTTCATGTCTCGGTATATTTACTTCAAGATGTCTAATGGTTCATAGAGTAATTTTCATGTAGAAAACTTACTTTTAATTAGTTCTCGAAATTAAAGAATGTTCTGAATTTTTATTTTGTCATTGCCAATAGATTTTAAGCAAATTCTTAGGGAAATAGCAGTAGGATAGTTTTTGGAAATTAAACTTAAAATTTTGGATTTAGGCCAGGTATCATTTCTTTACTGAAGTTTCAGAGAATACATTATAGTATAAACTTGTTTTTGATGTAAACAAAATTAGTAGTGGATGGTTTATTCTGAGAGGAACATTTAATTTAATTAAGAAAAATATTTTCTTATAATTTAGTACTGCCGAGAGTAATTTAATAAAAGCGCTCATTATGAATGAGTCTCACTTTGTCATATAGTGCTTTTACTTAGGAGGCCTTAGTCTTTAGTTCAAATTACAATATGTATTTAACAGAAATAAATAAGTTACTTCTTTTGAAGTTTTCTGTTAGTCTCCCTGGTGGCTTAGGTATTAAGTCTCAGTGCTGTCACCACTGTGGCCTCAGTTTGATCCCCGGCCAGGGAACTAACCCACATATGGCACAGAAGAACTCTTCTGTCTTGCCCGCTGTGCCCTTAGCAGTGTATTTCAATAAATCTGCCTGCTCTGCTCCCCACTCTGTTTCTGGTGAATCCTGCATCTCTGGCCTGCACCCCAGTTCTTCTATGCAAAAAAAAAAAAAAAAAAGATTTTCAGTTAATTCATATTGATAGTCTCTTAATTGGTCTAGGTTCAAAGTGTTCTACTGAAAATTATAAATGCCTTCCCAGGCAGACTCTATTGTTCTGACATAATAAGTCCTAGTCCTAGTGAGTGCAGCTTCAGGCCTGGTCTGGGAAGTGTACTGCAGATACATTAACATGGGTGAAGTCAGCTCTTGCCTAGTTTTGTTTCATTAATTTATGTGGTTTTTCTTTTATTTTGGCTTTGTCTGTGAATTTGGCATATTTTTGTTCTCATTGCAGGTAGCTGATGTACATAACAGGCCTCCTTCCTTTGAATTTTCTAGTCCCCTTTCCCCAGTTTAGATTGCCAAGTGTTTGAAAAGTCTTCTGCTTCTACCTTGTACAAGGGTTTAATCTCAGTTTTTCTTCTGGATTAGTAAACCTTTCTTAAAGTTGCACAGTAATTAGTGGATGTATAAATTCCGAACAAAAGGTTGAAAGTTCTTTTTGTGAAGAACATTTGTGTGTAACTCTGGGCAGAGGAGAAAACCTGGTGCAGGAAGAATAGGCACCCAAATTAGTAAGCAGCTGAAAGATTTACTTGTGATTTATGCAGTCAGTTACTCATGAATGAGGTAATGTCAAGTGTGTGTATGCGTGAGTGTGTACTCTCCAAAGTCTCCACCCCACACCTCTCACTTGGTCCCAGTTATCCAACTCCCCATTTAAGATTTCTCTTTGACCTAAATTTCATCATTCTCCCCAAACTCTGTCTTCTTCTTTGTTTCTAAGAAGTATTCCCTTTTCCTATTCTCTGTGATATTTCCATCTACCCAACTTCCCAGAGATTCTACTTCTTTCCCACTGATTCATTATCCTCCCTTCCTGAGTTCAGGAGACTTATCTCGCAGACAGACTGTAACTGGGTTCTTTGCACCTGCACCCCCATGCCCAGTACAGCCAAATTGATGTGCTTTCTCAAACACAAACCTGGCTCACCTACTATGTTTCAGTCACTCCAGTGATTCCCAGTTGCCCTTTGGAGTTACAAGGCTCTTCATGATTGAGATTCTGTGATTTTTTTTCACCTTTTGTCATAATTCTATTCCCCTTCTTATATGTATGTACTAGCTGTATAAAAACTTCTCAGTTATTTGACCATATGCCTTGCTTTTTTCCTAATCTGTGGGTCTTTAAAAAATTGAGTTATTATTCATATAGCACAGAATTAACCCTATGTGGTCAAATGTCCAGGCTAAAGGCCAATATTCAGGATGTTGGGAAGGCCTTTTGTACCCTTGTACTCATTGTCAAGCTCTGACTGAAAAATCTCCTTTATATTATAGATCCACTCATTATTATGGCTGTGATGCATTCTAGGGTTCATAAACCCTGGCAAGATTTGTGCTTTAGGGCATACCTCGTAATATTTTCTGTTAAAACAATTTTATCCTTCAGGGAATCTTTACCCTTTAAATCCTCCCACACTTATATGGACAGTTAATCTGAACAAAGGAACCGAGAGTATTCACTGGAAGAAGGAAAGTTCTATTCAACAGAGTTGGGAAAACTAGACAGCCAACAAAAGAATGAAACTAGACCACTGTCTCACATCATACACAAAAATTAGCTCACAAAGAGTTCAAGATTTGTATGTAAGACCCGAAACCATAAAATTCATAGAAGAAAACATTTACAAAAACATTCCATGGATTGGTTTCATGGATGTCTTTGGTGACTTGACTCCAACAGCAAAGGAAACAAAAACAAATAAGCAAATGAAACCACATCAAGCTAAAAAGTTTCTGTTCAGCAAAAGAAACTATCGTTAAACAAAAAGACACCCTTACTGAATGAGAATGTTTACACACTGTATGTCTGACAAGGCAGTAATATCCAAGATGCATAAAGAATTCGTATGATTCAACAACAAACAGTCCAATCAAAAAATGAGCAGAAGAGCTAAATAGATACTTCTTCAAAAAAGACGTATAAATGACTTAACAGTAATGTCTTAGGTCCCGTATCAGATATTATTCATGTCAGTTAATAACTACGAAGCGGCACTGAAACTTAGGTGCTGTGGGCTTGGCCCCGTTCACGTACCAGCTCAGTGACTGACTTTTGAATACTAACTGTAGTACCAATTTAAGATGCGTGCTTCTGCAAAATATAGCTACAAAATATTAGGGATTTGGGGATCCACTTACAAATAGTCAAAGCTGCTCATGTTAAATTTGTGAAACCCAAGAGTCTTTGATTACTGAGCCATTCTCACTTTTTCTATTCAGTTAGAAACTGTAAGAAAAGTCCTTGGGACTCTTACCGATAATTAACATAATTATTGCCTGCATCCTGCCTCTGGTTTTCACCATCTGTCAGGGTTTTTCCTGTTCCTCCAGTATCTTTCTAGTTAAATAAGAGTCTACTTGTATGTGTCCTATCTTTGTCTTTCTCTCCTATTCATGGATGGAAAACCAAATGTGTTCTTTAGAATATTTTGACTCCTCTCCTCCCACCCATTGAGTGAGCCTGGGCTTGGAGGTGGACAATGGGAGTCAGAATTGGAATTCCACTCCTGTGAAGAGAGCAGAGGAATACCCACAAGACTGTGGGCATGGATTTCCAACTCCCTTTGGAAGCTGTCTGTTGAACCTGGTTTTCTTCACTTCAGTTACACAGACACTTAGTGTCTATGTAAATATCCATTTAAACATGGCCTGCATATTCTGTTATAAAGAAAACCCTGTGTACACTAGGACATTTAATATATATACAGTTCTCCTTAGATAACTTATCCTCTATTCGATTTATAAATGCTATCTTTGTGTCTAATTTTGTATAGATTATTGAATGAACAAAAATAGCTTCTTGTTGGGGATTAGAGTGAGGGAGGAAACATTTTTTTAACAGTACTTTTAAACAAAATTTCCTGTAAATAAGCTGATAATATGTACTGAGGTAATATTCCCAATCAACAGCATTATTACAAATATTTCTGGCTTTTCAGACTTAACTAGTGCTGCTTAACTGAGGAATTATATTATTTCTTTGCTTTATTCTCTCTTCCTTAGGTAGACAATTCCCTTTAATAATTAGTTGTCAACTAAAATTTTCAGTGCAGGGAAGTGAAGAAAAATTGTTTCTTAAAATATGCTCTTTATATGATACCTTTGCTTTGGATGTTTATTTGTAGGTTTTATATCATTTGGCATTTAGGTCACGGTATAGATAAATAGAGAAACAGAGACAGTTTTCTGAATTGCAAAACAGTCTATTCCATAGTGCTGAAAGAGTCAATTCTTGATTTCACTGTGTAGCTCCACAATGCTGTAGCAGAAATGGAAAGGGAAAAGTTTGATCTTCAAAAGCGGCACACTGAAAATATTCAAGAATTGCTGGAGGACACAAATCTCCGTCTGAATAAAATGGAGAGTGAATATGTGGCACAAACACAGTCCACGGTAAGTCTTTTTTTTTCCCCATTTCTTGACATTTTTAGAAACTCTTCTCCTAATCTCCATGTCACCATGCTTCCCTGGCTTGGGCAGTGCATGAATGTGTAATAGAATTAAAAGAAAACACTTTAGCTTCCAACTTTGAGTAGAATTATATGAGATAATGGACAGTCCCTTTAAGTTTGCACAGATGGATTGGAGAGTTATTGTATAACATATATGGAGTTTCAGTTTGAGAAGAAGAAAGTTCTAGGGAAGGGTGGTGGGGATGATAGCATAATAATGTGAAGATATTTAATGCTACAGAACTGTATACTTGAAATGATTAAAATGGTAAATTTTATGTTATGTATAACTTGTCACAATAAAAACTGAGTGCCAAAAATAAAAAGAGAGACCTGACAATTAATTGTATAATAAATAAATACTCCTACAAGTGAAGGTAAAAATAAATAAATGAATTTCAAAACAGACAAAGGATAGGAACACACAACTTAAAAGTTGAAATTTATGAAGCACTGATTGCCTAACATGTTTGCTGCATTGGCGTATTTTATTAAGTATATTAAGAGAGAGAGAGTTTTCACGGTGGAATTTTAAATTTTTATAAATTTGAGATATAAAGAAAAGTGATACTTTGAAGTCACCGTCAGAGAAATTTCATTCTATTTTTAATGAAAGTTGAACTTAAAAATTAGCATTCAACCTTGTCGTTAGGTAATAGTAAATACAGGGAAAAATGGACAGAGTCTGTCAGCAGGATTGAATTTAACAATCATCAAAAGTAGACAGATCTTGCCGAGCTGCTCCTGATTTAATAATTAAACAAGGTAGAGTTGACGGCAGGGCTGAAGATGAAAGATGAGACTGTCACTGAGAATTACTTTCTCTGTTTGTTGTTCTTTCAGGCATTTTTCTCCTTTTTTGTGAATCTTGTTTTGTTTCAGGGCCACTTACTGTAAGCAGACATTTGTATAGATTATTAGATTTATGTCTTTTAGTACTGGCAGGGATTTTCTTATGCAAAACTCATAGTTAGAAACACATAAACACTGGATTTTAAGTTTGTAAGTTTGAAAACTAGAGCAAAATTATTAGATGTGGGAAGGGGGAGGGTATAAAGTATGGGTCTGTAGCCATTTCAGGTTTTAGACACAATGAATGTGATTGAGATTTTAGACTTGAGGAGTGGAGTTTTGACCTTTTTTTGGACTGAGGATCCTACTGGCAGCCTGGCAAAGTCTACGCAGTGTATTTAATAAAATTTATGTTTACAAGGAAAAGAAATTATGTTGTGACACAGTTGTCAAAACAGTATCAATAATAAATCAAAATCATGATAAAGTAGTACATATGCTTCTAAATTATTGCAAAACCTCAAGATTTAGCTCGGAGCCTTTGTAATTCATGAATAATGATGGGAGTAAGTAATATTTAGTATTATCCAACACTGTAAGGTACTATAAAAATAGCTATGATTTCTGTTAGTCATAGGTGTTACTAATGCTACCTGGGTTTGTTGACTATATTCATAATTGAAGGGAAATGCTAAAGGTCAGTTAAGGTTGGGAAAATAAGATGAACAGATTTTTCCACTCATATTCACTGACATTCTGAATTCTGTTCATGAACCTATATCAAAGCGCCCCAGTCTAAGGATGTCAGAAGGCCTTAGACACCCGAAATATTTTTTAACCATTAGTAACTATTACTGCTAAAAGTGATAATTCATAGAGCAACTTAATCTACTCTCTGAGGTAGCTGGAATTTAGCATTATTTTATAGTTACCACTTGTATTTTTTTCTCTCAATTCTCATGGTTATGAAAAGAAATACAATAAACAAAACAAAAATGAAATGAAACAACAACAACAAAAAGAAAGCTCCAAATAGCATCATTTCATCACTTTGAATAAGATGACTATTAAAAAAACAGATTTTGTTTTGTAGACTTACCAAAAATTTGAGAAGATAGTAACAAGCTTCTAGATGCCCTACACCCAACTTCCCCTACTGGTAACTTATTACATTATTTTGGTACATTGATTACAATAAAGAACCAATCCATCATTATTAATTGAAGTAAATAATTTATTCAGTTTTCCTTAATTTTTAACCAATGTTCTTCTTATCCAGGCTCTAATACATTTAGTTATGTCTTTTGACTCCTCTTTGTGCTAGTTTCTCGGACTTCCTTGTCCAATTTTTGGCACTTATGAATGAACCTGTTATAGGTATTTCTTGCAGGTACTTGCATGGACATGGTTTTCAAATCAATTGTGACTCAGCAATCTCACATAAAGGAAGTGCATAAAACCTATATGAAAGTGTTCACACAACATTAGTTTTAATAACCAAACACTTAAAACAATCCATCAGTAAACTAGATAAATTACTTTAGGTTCATTCACACAATGAAAGACTATACAGCAATGAAAAGGTTTAAACTGCAGCTACTCCAAGCATGGGTGAATCTCACAGACACATAATTTGCACAACAAGCCCTGGCCCACAAAAGTACATACCGCGACTCCATTTATAAAGTTTGGCATAAGGCCAAGTTAAATTTTGTGCTACAAGTCAAAATAGTTCTTCCCTGGGTATAGAGGATGGTGGCCTGTAGGTTTCAGAGCAGCTGGCGAGGCTTTGTAGTGTGTCACACGTGCTTCGGTTTGTAAAAAGCTCATTCAAGTATATATTTAAGATATCTGCGTCTTTTGTATATATGTCGTATTTCAAGAAGTTGTTTATGAAATTTGTTTTGCCTTTTGCTTATGAGTTGAAATTTTCACTCTCCTAGTTACCTTTGTCAAAGTTTTGACTCCTACAGAATTTCAAACCCAGTTTGCATATAAAACTCTAACATCTCCGTCTCCAGTCTTGATTTCTGTTCTCTACTGGTCTGTAACTGAAGACCCATACTTAACTTGTGGAAAATCATGTCTGTATTTCCTAACAAAATCATATTCTTTCCCAAACTTTCTTTCAATTCTCAATGTGTCAATTCTCTTGGAATATTGGATTTTAAACCTGGAGGAGTGAGGGTTTTTCACCACTTCTCATCGCTTTCATTAGGAATTTCACTTCCTCATGCTTTACTCCTATGAAAACCTTGAATCTACTCTCCCCCTTCTGTTTCCACAGATACCACTTGAGCTCAGACCATTATTGCCTCATTCCCGGACCCTTCCATTCACCTGCCAGTAACTCTCCTTGTCTTCTCTCGTTCTCCATATCTCATTTTCCCGTTATCAAGAACTTGAATTACTAGTCTAATGCCTGTGATAACTTCTCACAAGCCATGTCCATTCAAGAACTCCAACCTAGTCTTCCGAATGCCGTCTTTGAGTTCACAGTGTGGGAAGATTTTATGTGCGCCGGAGGTAATGTTATCCGGGATACTTGTGTCTTCTCCAATCCTCTTGTATGTCCCTGAATTTCCTCTCTGCCTGAAAACATGATTCCACCTGAGCATCATTTTCCCTCTATAACTTTTTATGCCTTTTTTAAACCCGCACTACTTTTTACCCCCTCAGCATTTGTATTCACTTTTAACAGATTATTATGATCAAATGTTGTTTTCCTTGCGCTATTTATATATATTTTTAGGTGTTCCTTTGACATTTGTGTAAATATTAAATTTTTCATTTCCTTTTTGCTTACAATATTTTGTGTAAGACAAAGTTATTGTTAAAAAATGATTAAAAATAAATAATACAAATAAAATAAAAATAAATAATAGAATGACTGTCATCACACATTTTGCTTCTTGAATCAGAAAATTTGTATAAGTATATACAAAAGTATGTGTTCAATATATGTAAATCTTTATGCATAAGCCAACATTTCTATTTAGTATAATACTTATTTGCACAGCCGGGCCGCCTTCAATCATGCCCTTGGCAAGAACCCATGCCAGCTCCTAACAGGTACTCAGTGATTGAAGAGTCGGCATCAGGACCATCCTGTTTTTTGTTGTAAACCTTCTTATATCTTACCCCTCCCTTGCTCTCACCCCTGTTTCACCTTGTCTTTCTAGTTTGATTGACTGCTATTCTGTTTTTCTAATCGTTGTTCTGTTTGCCACAATCCCAGGACTTCCTAATCTTGTGTCTGTTTTCATAGGTAACACCAACTTGGCTGGTTTTGCCCATTTTGTGGGCCTCATATTTATAATAATAAGTATAAACTATTGATGCATGTACGTATACATATATGTATATATGTGTGCACAGATCCTATGCTGTATGTCTATATTCTTTGAATTAATTGCTAAGAGACTCTTAGGAGTGTGATTGCCAGATTGTATATGAGTGTCTTGTTTTGTAAGAAACTACCAGACTGCCCTCCAAAGTGATTGTACCATTTTGTATCCTCACTGGATACAAAATACTCATCAATATTTGGTGTTAGTAAGTAACCCAAATTCATTTTTTAAAAAATGTGTGGTTTCCAATTTTCTTGCATCATTCATTAAAGAGACTGCCATTTCCCCATTTTATGGTCATAGATAATTTATCATAGAATAGGTATTGTTATTTAGGTGGATTTATTTCTGGGCTTTCAATTCTGTACCATTGTCCATGTATTTATTTTTGTGCCAATACCACATTGTTTTTATACTGTTGCTTTATAGTAAAGTTTGAAGTCAAGTAATGTGATAATTCCATTTTTCTCCTTTTTTCTTTGGGTTGCTTTTACAATTAAAAGCCTTTTGCGGTTTCATGTAAATTTCAGTATTTTTGTTTGAAAAACATTTATTTGAAAAACATTGTTCATATTTTGATGGAGATCGTGTCCAGTTTATATATAATTTTTGGCAGGATAGTAATTTTGATTATGTTTATTCTTCCCACCCAAGACTATGGTATATCCTTCCATCACCTTATGTTGCTATCTAAATCCTTTAATAACACCTTGTATTTCTTGTATGTTTTTTAACTCCTCTATAACGCTGTTTCTGAAACATTTAATTTTTTTTGAGAATTTATAAATGGCTTTATTTTCTTAATTTTTTTCCTCTTTCATTGTATATAAAAAGGCTATGGATTTGTATGTTGTTTTTGTGACCTGCAACTTTACTGTATTCACTTACTGTTTCTAATAACTTTTTAACAGAGATTTTAGAATTTTATATATGATAGCTTATTATCATCAGATAGTGATACTTTCACTTCTTTTCCTACATGGTTGTTGTATAGCTCTGGCCAAAACCTTTGGTATGAAATTAAACAGAAGTAATAACAATGGGCATTCTTGTGTTCTCAATCCTAATGGGAAAACTTTCAGTTTTTCACCATTAGGTAGTATGTTGGTTGTTGCTTTGTGATATATGGCCTTTATTATATTGCATTAGGTTCCTTCTATGCCCATCTTGCTTACAGTTTTTGTCATAAATTGGTGCTGAATTTTATCAAGTGCTTTATCTGTATCCATTGATACTATCATATGATTTTTGTCTTTTGTTGACATGGTAATGAGGACTTGAAAAAAATCTGTATATAGTGTTTTTAAGGTGAGGTGTTCTATAGCTATCTGTTAGACCTGTTTAGTCTAGTTCCTCATGTTGATATCAATTATTTTAATTGACTTAAGTATATTAAACCATCCTTGCATCCTGGGATGTATCTCATGTGATTATGGTGTATAATCTTTGTGGTATAATGTTGAATTTGATTTGCTATACTTTGGTGAAAATTTTTGCATCAATATTCATCAAAGATATTGGTCTATAATTTTTTTTCTTGTAGGTATGTTTGTCTGTTTTTTGTATTAAGGGATCACAAAATGTATTATTAGGAGCTTTCCTTCTTGAATTTTTAGAAACAATTTGAGCAAGGTGGGCATTAGTTTTTCTATAAAAATTTGATAAAATTCATTTGTAAAGCCGTCTGGCTTTTTGTTTTTTGAAAGACTTTTTAGTACTGTTTCAATTCCCATGCTTTTGATCAATCAGTTCTATTCATCTGTTTCTTTCTGGGTTGGTGTTGGTAGACTACCTTGATCTAGAAATTTATCTATTTTTTTCAAGTTTATCATTGGCATATACATATTCATTGTAATTGCTTATGACCTTTTGTATTTCTGTGATATCTGTGGTGATTTCTTCTCTTTCATCTATGATTCTATTTACTAATGTTTTCTCTCCTCTCTTTTTTATTAGCTTAGCTAGAGGGTTATCTATTTTATCTTCTTGAAGAACCAACTCTTAGTTTCATTGATTTTTTTTTTTGGTATACTACTTGAACTTTGTCTCACTTATTTCCCCTCTTATTTTTATTATTTCCTTCCTTCTGCTAATTTGGGTCTTGTTTGTTCTTCTTTTTCAAGTTGCTTTATGTGTTATATTACAATTATCTTCAGCCTACTACTGCTTTTGCTGCATCCTGTAGGTTCTGGTAGCTTGTATTATCATTTTCATTCATGTCAAGGTATTCTTAAATTTCTGCTTTGATTTCCTCTTTTGTCCGATTTTTATTCAGCAGCATGTTGTTTAATCTCTGTGTATTTATAGTTTTTCCTGTTTTATTTTCCTTATAGTTGATTTCTTATTTTATAGCGTTATGGTCAGAGAACTTACTGGGTGTAATTTTTGACCTTTGTGGCTTTATTGACAATTACTTGTGTTGCAACATATGGCCTATTCTTAAGAATGTTCCATGTGTACTTGAAAAAAAAAAATCTGTGTATTTTGTTTTTAAGGTGAGGTGTTCTATAGATGTCTGTTAGACCTTTTTAGTCTAGCTCTTCATTTAAAGCTCTTGTTTCCTTATTTATGCTCTATCTTGCTGATCTGTCCATTGTTGAAAGTGGTAGATTAAGGTCCCCTTATTGTTGTCATCAACATCCCTCTTAAGTTTTGTTATTAATTCTTATGTATATTGGTGCTCCATCACTTAGTACATATATATTTTTGAGTATTATTTCTTCTTATATTAGATCCTTAATCATAATATAGTGTTCTTCTCTATCTCTTATTACCTTTTGAAATTGGATATCTATATAATAAAATGTATATATAGTTGTTCCTGATTTTTCCCCCACTTGGTTGACTTTTGCTTGTATAACTGTTTTTCCTGCCTTTAACTCTTAAGTCTATGCTTATATTTTTGCTAAGGTGAGTTGATTATAAACAGCCAGAGGTTGAACTTTGGTTTGATGTCCATTCAGCCACTCTGTTTCTTTTGACTGGGAAGTCAGGCCATTGACCTGTAAGGTGATTATTGAGACATAAGTGCTCATTGCCTTTTTATTATGTTTTTATCTCTTTGTTTTGGTTTCTTTTACCTTTTCTTATATTTTAAAGAGCTGCCTGATATGTTTGGTTTAAGTTCCCTTTGTGCTGCCTTATATGTTACTTCTATTATTTTTTGTGGGACCATTCTACTGAGGTTGGTAGATAATGGACTATTTGTGTGACTGCTTGGATGTCTGGTCTCAGGCTCTTTCTGACTGGCCACATTGTTGCTTTCTCCTTTTCTTCCATGTTAAGTGAGATGTCTGTACCTCAATATTTGTTTTTGTTGTTGTTGTTGTTTTTTAAAACTACTTTAGGATTTCTTTCATGTGTGACTTGGTGTTAGTAAATTCTTTTAATTTTTGCTTTAAAGTGAAGCTCCTTAATTTTCCTTCTGTCTTGATTATTAATCTTGCTGGGTAAAGAATTCTGGGTTGGAGCACAAGGGACTATGGTGAAAGTTCAAGGGTGAATTGGTGGTGGGTAACCCACGGGAATACACAATAATGTAAAAGATATAAATAAAAATATAAAAAAAGAATTCTGGGCTGGAAGTCTTCTTTTCTTTAAGTACTTTAAATATCTCTTCCAATCCCTTTGTGCTTGTAATATTTCTGCTGTAAAACCTGCTGACAGTCTCATTTGTGCTTGGATTACAATTTCTGGTTTATTCCCCAGATGGTGATGGTTTTAAGTGATTATTTTTTAAAATAACTTTTCTCTGCCTTTCTCTTTCTCATCTTCTCTGAGACCCCCATGGTATGGATATTACTATTTCTCTTTAAGTTGCCCCAGAGGGCTTTAGCATTGTTTTATTTTTTTCTTTTATCTCTACCTTGCTCTAGTCCTGTGCTCTCGTAATACTGTGTTTTTGAGCTCATTCTCATTCTCGCTGAAGGTCCTGTTTGTCTGCTATTGAGACTCTTAATTGTATTTTTAAAATCAGCTATAGTATTTCTTACTCCCTTATTTCTAATTGTAGCTGCCTCATATTTTCCTTATCTTTATTCTCTATTTTCAGCCTCTGTTGTTTTTCTTTGAGTTTCAACAACATACCAGTACTATTGCCCTGAATTTCTCTTCTGTTATGCTTGCAACTCTGCTGAGTTGGGGCTCCTCACAGGGGTTTTTGCTTTGACATGGGTTATGTATTACCTCTTAATTTTCAGTTTTTTCATGGGTTTTAATAGGACTAGGTTTTCAACTGTTGTCTTTGCACCTGTTGCAGTACTTGCAAACTAGTATCAGTGTAAGATGTTAGGCATAAAAGAGGCGGGGCCGTGGACACCAAAGGCTAACCTATGGTAGACTCGGGAAGTAGATCTTCCTGTTGTATTGTGGGTGCCAGAGCTGTGTGGTGGGAATTGAGAATGGTCCTCTCCTCCAGGCCAGATCCTCTCTCTCAGTGTCTCTTATAGTTTTATGTCCACTCTAGGCTATTTTTAAGCACCAGATGCAGCACTTGGGCACAGATTACAATTGATATGGGGTCACACACTGGGAGTTGATCTCTTTTCCTCCTCAGCACAGAGTCTTATCCTAGGGTGGTCACTCCTGTTGTTGGTAGGTGTCTGAGCTCTAGTTTGTTATAGCATTTCTTTGTTAGAGGTGGCAGTTGTTTTGGATATCTCAGCCTGGACTGTGGGCTGACAGGTGTTTTGGATTTCTCAGTCTGGTTTGAATAGAACCCTCTTCTGTAGGGAAGCCTGGGTACTCTGATGCAATCCAAGCTACAGTTGTTCTGTGTTAAGAGCCTCAGATTCAAACCAGTAGTTCTTTCCCCACCTCCATAGCTCTCCAGCAGTGGACCCTCTATCCCGGGTACCTGCTTGTGCATTCCCTTATTCAGTAGGGGTCAATCGTTGTAAAGGGGTGTCCACAACAGCTACTACTCCCTCTTATGTGTTTTACTGCCCAGTATGATTCTAAATTATGTTTACTTAAAGTTTTCCCTACCCCTTTCCTCTAGCAAGATGCTCCTGCTATGTATTGTGGCCATCAGTTTTTCTTCCGGTTTTTTTTTTTTTGGCTTTGTTTTATATCAGATTCGATATGGGTATCTGGCAGAGGTAGGTCTGGCATCTTCACCCTGCTACCATATTGCCTACTCTGACCATATCCTCTTTATCCATTCCTCTGTCTTTGGGCACTGTAGAGTAATGATATCATCAGGCTTTCAGGCCATTAGCTTCTGGCTATCACCTGCAGCCTTGAATGCAGAAGGGGCTTGGGAGTGTGGGCCCCGGGCATGAATGCCTGATTGTGGAGTATGGGGTTGGGCATGCATAAGTGGACACACCTGAACCTGGAGCCTGAGGCTATAAGGGCGGCATCACAGAGACGGCAGCAGAATGGCTACGAGAGGACGAGTGACTAGAGGTAGGACCAGAAGATGACCGAGAGAGAGCTCAAGGGAAAAGTGTAAAAATTCACCAGGGACTGGGAAGCCTGCCAGCCTCCTGACTACCACCCCCCCCAAACCCTGGTCCCTGGCAACTCCCCCCCCGCCCCACACCGGTCCTATGCCTGGTTGCTGCACAACAATTGCCATAGAAAGAGCATTAAAGGGCCTCCCCGGCGGCGCAGCGGTTAAGCGCTGCGTTGTGGAGCTGTTGGCAGCGGCGACGCAAGTTCGACGCCCGGCGGGGGAGAGTCCCACATGGCGCGGCAGACCTCTCCTGCCCTGCCCGCTGCTCCCCTCAGCAGTGTATTTCTGATCTGCCTGTTCTGCTCCCCGCTCTGTCTCTGGTGAAACCTCTCGCTGCCCCACGCCTCTGGTCTGTACCCCAACTTGTATGTATAAATAAAAAATAAATCTTTAAAAAAAAAAAAAGAAAGAGCATGTAAAGAGCCACTGAGGGCTCCAGTACTCTCCTTACGTGTCTGCCTGAATTAATAGAGAACCTGCCCTGTGCTTGCTGCACTACAGCACTCTGGTTGTTTCCATAACTTGTCTATTGTAAATAGAGCTGCGATGAACACAGCAGTGTGTATAGCCATTCAATTGGTGTTTTTGCATTTCCCAGGTAGATATCTGGGAGTGGAATTGCTGGGTCATGTAGTAGGTCTATTTTAGTATTTTGAAAAAACTCCATACTGTTTTTCATAGGGGCTGAACCAGTCTACATTCCCAGCAATGAGAGTTTCCTTTACTCCATCCACACCCTTGCCAACACTTAATATTTCTGGTCTTTTTGGTATAGGTCATTCTCACAGGTATGAGGTATTGTTACAGGGTGATTTTGAGTTTCATTTCCCTGATGACGTGATGAGCCTTTTTTTTTTCCATGTGCCTTTTGGCCATCTACGTGTCTTCCTGGAGAAGTGTCTATTTAGATCTTCTGCTCATTTTTTTTTAAATTGGGTTATTTGGTTGTTTTTTATTGTTGTTGCTGTTGAGTTGTATGAGTTCTTTATAAATCTTGGATATTAGTCCAATGTATGATGTGCAATTTTTTTCTCTCATTCAGTAGGATGTCTTTTTGTTTTAATAATAATTTCATTTGTTGTGCAAAGCTTTTTAGTTTGACATAGTCCCATTTGTTTATTTTTGCTTTTGTTCCCTTGTCTTTGTAGTTGAGTCCCCAAAGACATCACTGAAGCCAGTGTCATGGAATGTTTTGCCTATGTTTATTTCTATGTATTTTGTGGGTTCAGGTCTTACATAACTTTAAAAAGTTTTAAAAACTTCAACTGATAAGTGAAAAACACTGCTGAATATACTCACTTAACATTAGAATATAAATTTATTAAGTTGCATAAAAAGAATGTAACCTTCCTGAAGATAGGAACTTTATTTCCCGCAGTAACTGATGTGTCCCTAGAACCTGGAATAGTACCAGATTTAGGATATATTTGTTGAATGAATGAATAATGAATGATTAAAAGAAGCAAACATGTTGGTCTTATTAGGTTAGAAAGCATTCTTTTAAGAAGTACTTGGTTAGAGATTGGCTTAATTTTTATTAGTATGATTTATGATACATTCGTTTTCTTCATTTTTGAGTAGGATCTGTACTTTCTTTATGCTTCTTAATAAAGAAGTGTTGCAAAGTCAGTCAGAGGCTTTCTTAATAATGATCTATTCTTTCAGAACCAGATGGTCAAAGAACTGGAGTCCCGTGTCCAGCAGCTGACTGGAGAAGCAGAGAACAGTAATTTACAGAGGCAAAAATTACTTCAAGAAAAACTGGAACTTGAGAGATGTTACCAGATAACATGTAGTGAATTACAGGAAGTAAAGGCAAGGTATTGTCTGAAGCCGTATCTATTTAGTGTGGCTACAAAATACTGCTATTAACTTTATAAATTAATCCCACCACGTGCATTGAACTTTGGGAGGTTTACAGCCTAAACCCTACCCTTTATTGCTTATTTTTAAGTCTCATTTAATGTGAGAAGCATAATGTTTAAAAATAGTCGATAAATATGTGGATACTTATTTGATATGTTGAAAGATGATACATTTCAATTTGACTGACTAAAGAAGTCCATTTTAGAGATTGATTCTAAATATATCAGAAGTACATACCTACTGCAGTAGGTGCTTTTGTTTTATTCTCATCTTTTTAGGCGCAACTCTCTACATAAAGAGAAAGATCATCTTGTGAACGATTATGAGCAAAACATGAAGCTATTACAAACCAAGTTTGATGCTGACATAAGTCTTCTGAAACAGGAGCATGCTCTTTCAGCATCTCAGGTATTATATATGCAGATGAGTGTATGCACACGGGAGTGATTGTTTACTTTCGTCAGCACATGGGCACAGATAGCCATGTAGAACCTAAGTATTTGGCTTTAGAAATTAGTCTCTGATTTATCTTGCAATTTAATCAAATGTCAAGAATTTTTATTGGTATTGAAAATACTAGAAATGAAAATATCTATTTAGCATGATATGAATATGAATATGTAAACAAAAAATTTTGCTATAATAAATTTTTTAAGTACTGAAGTTTTTAAAGGAGGACGAAAATACAAGAAGTAATCAGTTGTCGTAGGAATACATTTTTCCAGTAACTGTCCACATCATTAATACTGTTTTGAAATCTTGGTTGTGGTTTTGTTTTCCTGCTGTCACATGTATTAGCCCTTGGATACCCGCTGGCACCCACACATATCGTGTCAGAAAATTGAAACTGATTTCTGCCAAGAGAATCTTATAGCTACAAATCTAAGGTGCCAGTCACTTAATATTTCATGAATTGAATGTTCTATTGGATTTGATTTTAAAATTTGAATTGTTTTTCTGTAAACCTATTTTTTACGTCATTGTATTTTTATGACTTTAAATACTATGGATAATTTCTATTTTCACTTGAAAAGATTTTTAAGACTTAAACTTTTTTCATTCAGATTTATAGAAACCTTGAATTCTGAGTGAAATTTCAGGAAGAAAAAGAAAGTTATTCAGGAAGTTGTAAGAGGGTACAAAATCAATATTCTGTCTTTTTTCTTCTTAAAATCCTTCTAGGCATCTGGTATGATTGAAGAATTAGAACAGAACATCTGTCAATTAAAACAGCAATTAGAGGAATCAGAACTTCAAAGAAAGCAGCAAATAAGGGTGAGCTCTGTATTCTTAAGCAGAAGAGCAGTGACTAATACTTTCCTTTTCTTGACTCACATATATAAATGAGTCAATTAAAAAAACCCTCAGAAATGTAGGTATGCCATTTCTGATTTTTTTATTGCATTTTATCATTTTTCAATTTATTTTATTAATTTTGCCTAAAGTAGGTGCTAATGGGATTATAGAGAATAAAAAATCAACAATTTTAATTTGAACAATCAATCACATTTTTGGAAATTATCTCAAAATTAAGCTTTACTTAAATATATTATTATTTTAGGAAAATTTCCTCTCTCTTAGTCATTATCTGCCAATATTGATAATTTCTCTCCCTCATCTATTTTACACAATCTTTTAGATTTTTCTTTTTCTCTCATGGTTAAAATGTACTGAGCACCTGTATATGATAAAATTTCAAATTCTAGTTTATTAGTTAACTAGTTAACTAGCTAATTAGTTAATTAGCTGTTTTTAATGATATCCTAATCTTAGGGCTAGAGTTTCTCTTCCACTGTAGTACTTTGAAAACAATAACATCTTCAGATAACTAAAGTTTTATGGTCTCTAACATAAATCTACTCTCTTTTCTACTTGTGTTTTTTAAAATTGGAGGGGTAGGGTAATCTTACTAATATGCAAAACCTCAGTTTGTGATTAAGTAGATTGCTTTATTCCATGATCGATAATTTGGTTGACTAGTGGTAATTTTAAGTATAATAAAAATATTTATCATTCACAGGATCAAGAAAATAAGTTTCAAATGGAGAAAAGTCATTTAAAACACACCTATGAAAAAAAGGTAATATGTTTTATGGCGAACTCTAACACATTTAAAATATCAAGTGAAATAATGAACAGGGCCTAGTTTTTTTAAAGCCATACATTCTAGCCTTAAAGAATAATTTCTTTCTACTTTTTTTTTTAACTAGGCAGTATTCGAACTTTGCTTTAGTTTTCATGTTATAAACAGCTTCTTCAGTTCAATTATTAATTAAAACACCATTTGTATGTTATATTTAATGAGTGACTAGTACTATTATGTTAACCCATCATAATAATACTTTGAAATTATATTTTCTACCTGTTTAATATATGATAAATCAGTGGGAGTTATATTGTACTCTGTTGTATTGTATGTAATAGGATCTCTAAATATTTAACCAAAAAATATATAAAACCATGAGAGAATTGTCTGCTATTTAAAAAACTTATTAGTAATTGTCACTTAGAATAGTGAATATTAGTGACATTTGTTAGTATCCTTATTATTAGTAATAATGGTAAGGTATTGGTCCACAGTTAACATGTTTGGCAATAAAGTGTAGAATTTTATAGGTTTGTAATGTCTGTCTATCTATCTATCTATCTATCTATCTATCTATCTATCTATCTATCTATCTATCTATCTATCATCTTTATAGTCAATCTACTCAACAGGGTAGACCGGGAGTTTATTTGATACCTATACCTGTTTCTCAAACACCAGTGCGATGATTGTAAATATGTCCTTGACTATGTGTCCCTTGTTGGCTTGTGACTTTTAAACTTCAGTTTTGAAATTGTTACTTGCTATGAGACGTGCAAAGTCAAAGAGAAGATGAAATAGCAAAGATTTTATTGCTGCTTTTGTAATTATGTACTGTTTTAACATTTGTAAAATACATGCATAATGAAAAATGAGAACCAAATTAACCCTCCAATTAATTAAAATTAATACTAATTAAAATTAAACCATTTTATAGCACAAAATTCTTAATACACTTTGTAACATTCTGGATATTGGTCAGTAAGGAGTCACTAAATGCTTTCATTGGACAAGGTACCGGGGCTGGAAAGAAGGGATGAAGATGAATTAGACATAGATTCTGCCCTCCAAGAGCTTAATATCTGGGAAAAGAATGTTTCAGTCATTTGTAAAAGAGTATCTACTGACATGACTCTTTCAAATCATAATACATTTTCTTATTGCTAAAGTTTTTTTTTTTTTTTTGGCTGCAGTTTTAATACAGCTCAGTGCAAGATACTGAATATTTTTCATGTCTCCAAAATGATATCTGAATAGGAAGGGGAAATACTGCTTTCTTTGAAATAAAGAATTTTTCAGTTTCTACTGTTGAGCCATGCAGCTTCATAAATATTTTACTTACCAAAAAAAGACCATACATTATCATAAGCTCACCCGTGTATGAGGCATCCACATCCTCTGGGTGTTCTTGTGAGTCCATTGTTCATTCTTTGTGCAAATATCTGGCTTCCCATCCATTAAGGAACAGCCTGGCCTCCTGCTCTGCTCTGCTGTGCGGTCAGCTCTCTTCCTCAGAGATAGATTCTGCATACCTGGGAGACAGAGAGAGGGATGGTAGCAAGGAGAAAGACATGCACTGAATAATTTGAAAGAATATATTCCTGTCCCAAACTTCTTTAAGTTCTGGTGAGGGTTGTTAGATACGGAGACAGAACTGAACAGACAGACTTTCTGTTACCACTGTCTTGTCTTGGCTCCTCAGTCCTAAGCTGAAGTTTCTGGATCAGCCCTTCTCCCTCATGGTCACACACAAGAAACAGAATGCTAGAGCTTGATTCTGCGGTAGCCACTCATCTTCCAGCCATTCCTTTTCCATTTCACTTCAGAGAGCAGACATAGGTCCTTTTTATTAGACCTCGTAACTGGCTTTTCCCTTTCTGCAAAGTATCAATTAGACTGGCTCTTTCATAAGGTAACTCAAGTGTGATGTGTCAATGTAAATAAGATGTGTTAAAATAATAGCAGTCTTTAAAAGACCATTTGTTCAGACTTCATAGAGTTAACATTATTTAAATTGGAAGAAAATGTGGCTCAGCATGCCACTTTTTGCTTTACAATTAATTCCATAATCCCCCCCTTTTAAACTGACATCTGTTCTTCTTTCTTTATTAAACCTGCTGTGATCTCAGTCCTTGAAGATTTGATGTCTTGTACCTCCCCTCAGGGAATATCCTTCTTGACTGCACCAAGAACTGACATCAATCTTGCATAGTCCCGGACTGGGTAACTGGATAGTTAAATGGGGTGTACAGGACTTTGTGTGTGTATGTGTGTGTGTGTGTGTGTGTGTGTGTGTGTGTTAAACAGTGTTACAGGTGTACGCATTCAGTAACTTTTAATACAAAACTTAGTTCTCAAGATCTGTCCAGCTGAGGAAATGCCAGCTGAATGACATTATTTCCTCATGGCAGTAAGAAAGCAGCATGACAGATTCTGACTTGTCTTTAAGTAAGAGAAACAGCATCAGATGCTGTCCCTAATTTAAACACACACACACATTATCTAGTGGCCTTTATTGATCTCTGGTGCCTATTGCCTGCTCTTAAGATCTTTGAACATCAAACAAATAATAGGTAGTAAAACGAAATGTCATTGTTTGATGAAGTGTCCTAATCTGTTAAATCAGGAAATGGTTAGGCTAAATGATTTTACTAGCAAGGAAACACCTGCCGCCTGCAAATAACCAACTGCTTGTTTTCCAAACAGGCACCAGAGAGTAAAAGATGGTGCTGTTTACCTAAAAGAAGTTCATGAGACAAATGTGAAGCACAGATATGTTAAATTGTGCCAGAATTGAAATATCTGCTGAAAATTATTCTGATGTAATGTGCATAACAGATGAGATACAAAGTTTGACGGAATTCAAAGCTATTAAAATAGGGTTATTCCAGCACTCAGCTTTTATGGATAATTATTTCATTTAGGTTAAAATAATCTAAAAATGCCAAAGCTTGGCATATAAAATATCGTGTAGTATTTTCCAGCTACTGCTGGCATGGTTTTCTTTAAGAGCCTGTGTTCCTTGAGGGAAGTTTTAAAAAATGAAATTGTGCAGTGAAACGATTTATAGACATCACGTAGCCCAACCCATATCGGGAAGCAGAGGTTAGCTGTTAAGAGATGCGATGGCTCCCACTCAGCCATATCTGAGTCCACGGCGGGCCTGGGGCCACCACACCTTATCCATTGCCTTATCGAGGGCAGAATCTCCTTAGTTAGACAAGTTTCCCTTCTTGATTACTTAAAATTTTTAGATGTAAAGAAGTAAAATATATATAAATCTTCAATTAATGTTCTTAGGGCTGCTTAATTACTATTTACCACGAACTCTCATGTTTGAGAATATATGCTGCATATTTGACTATCTGGCTTGCATTTTCATCATTTACGTTTTTAATATTTATTTTCGGAATTAATATTTAGTGGGGAAAGGATTACAAGCAAATCAACTCAAGCCTTATTCCCCGACCGCCACTAGTACATTAAACAGGGAAGGTTGACAATAGGATTATCTCTATCACCTGCAACCATTTGGAAACTAGGTAAAAACTTAAAAAAAAAAATCCAAAAGGGCCTTCAGGATACAATACAAAAAAATTAAAAACCAACCAACCCAGAACAGCATTTATTAACAATTCTAGCAAGGGTAGGTATTGTTCTGGGTGCTGGTGATATAAAAATAAATGAGAAACAGCTTCTAGCTTGAAGCAAGCCCGCAGCTCAACAGTCTGTGCACTGACACATGCATGTTGAACTCAGAGGGAAGGCCTTCATCTTCCCACCCAGATAGTCCACTCCTGTCTTAGAAATGGTTCTAATGTTTAGAAGCAATAAATTAGATCAAGGTGCTTGAGTTAGCACACTGGCCAGCATCAGAAAGTGGCAGCTGAAACTTGACAGAGGTTAAGATTGAATAGGGAGTGATAAAAAGCACTTACAAGAACTCAAAAATGTGTAGCAATTCAGGGACCACTTACTGAAAAGGGAAACAGTTCATCTGAGGAAATTACTGTGTTGTGACATGCAGTGATTTGAGCTGTTCATAATGACCTTGCATTTTCAAAAAATGTGTATGGAGTATTCAACTGGAGAAGGTAGTCCTATAATTTTTAGTATTTGTTTAACACTTATTATGTTCCCAATATTGTCCTAAGAGGTTTACATGGAATAATTTATTACCTCATCACAGCTTTTAAAATATACTTATTGTTATTCCCATTTTTCAGAAGAGGCCACTGAGGCACTTTAAGTAACTTGCAGAGGAGTAGAAACAGGCGCTCACAGGGGCTGACTCTAGAGCTTGCGTTCATAATTGCGTTTGATTTCTTCCCCAAAAATGACTAGTGTTTTTAAGTTTTTACTTAAAGGAGTAAATCTTAGTTATGCTTTCATGCAGAGAGTTCTGAGTTCCAGAATAAAACTGAGCAGGAATTACAGGGGAAACCACTGTAGCACGCAGTCCTTTGGAAGTACAGTCCCATATGTAAAGGGGTAAACTCATCCTCCACTCCGGTGTGGCTCCTTGTTAGTGTTCATGTAGGTGTAGTTCAGAGGACTGGAGAAGCAGGCCGTGGGGTCAGGATGAGACCTCCCCCTCAGTAGAAATCCCCACATCCTCCTAGGGGTGTCATGGGAACAGGATTTTTGGCTATAGCTCTGAGAGCACACTAGGTAACATGTCTAGAGCGATGTTAGGCTCTCTATTTATGAACCACCAAATATGGATGGCTAATAGGCTATTATAAGAGCAAGCAGAAAAAAATAGCCAAAAAGATGTCAGAAAAATCATGGAGCAAAAGCATGAGAGCACTATCCAGAATACAGAAGACACCAAGAGAGGAGCTTCTTCTGAAAGTGGATTACTCCAAAAGAACCTATCAGGAAATTTATCAGAAGATATGATGTCTATGAAGGAGGAACAGATACCACAGGGGAAAGAAAGGAGCAAAAATGGAGGAAATTAAATTGGGAGGGTTGTAAGGAACCTAAAAACACAATAGCAGATGTAAGATCCTCATAGGAACTGGCTGTGGGTAGGCCAGACGGAAAGAATTAACTCTGATAATGAAGGGCAAAGAATTATCTTCCAACTGCAAAGGGAAAGGACAAAGAAAAAAACTTTTGAGAAAGGAGCTAGATATTAGGCAGAAAAAGGAAACCAGTAAGCAGCAATTGATGTTCCTGAATTGTGACTCAGAATAAACGATCATGAAATGAATTAAATATATGAGAACATTTTTGTGAAGTTCCATGTACACAAATTTAAAAGCTTCACCCTGTATAAAATAAAGGTCAATAAAAAGATTAAGAAATGTTTGCATGCCAACATGAAGAGAATGTACTTGTAAGTTTCCAGGCCAAAGAGAGTGGAGAGCAAAAGTCAGAAGACCTCACTCTACTTAGTTGCAAAGCTAAATGTCATAAAACAATAGAGTAATGTACACTCTTGTTCTTATGCCAAAAGTTGTGACTCAGTTATTTTATCCAGACATTTTCCTTCGTGGGTGAAGGCAGCAGGCTGGCATTCTTGGATTTGCAAAGTCTCAGAACTTTCTCTGTCACGCAGATCATCTTTTTGAAAATAAAATTGCTGGATGATGTACTTTAATCAACCTAAAGATAAGCAAAAAAATCAGGAAAAAAATACACACGAACAAAACAGGAGTGGTAGTGGATGCCAGAATTGCCTAGAATTGAGATTTAAATGTTTATTGTGTAATGGATATAAAACAATGAAATGTCAAGATTCTTGAGAGAAAGGATATAAAATTAAATACTGTGAAAACATACCTGGGTGAGCATTCTCAGATTATTAAAAAAAAAATACTGAAATGGATAGGAAAGGAGAAGTGGAATTGTTCTGTTATTATTTAAGAGAAATGACATAGGAGTTGATTTCACTTGCTAAATATTTGAGAAACATAAGTTAAAATAATTATGAACTCTAATAATTTGTGAAATTAAAGACTGTGTCTCTATGTACCTATCAATCTATCAGAACATGGAGAAGGTAACAGAAAAAAAAGCAAAATAAAAAAGGGACATGAGAAACCAGAAAACATTAAGTTGCATAAATAAGAATACTTTAGTGAGAGCAATGAATCCAATAATCTTCCCTAAAAAAGAAAAAAAATGTGTAATTTGGGTCAGAAGCCAAATCTGTGATATTTGTAAGAGATAAAATTATCTGACACTAAGAATAAAGCAAAAGGGTAAATAAATATGTGTGTGATGATACTTGAAAGCAACAGGTAAGACTTTAGCTGCCCTAATACTAAATTTTCCCATTAACTCTCCTTTCAATGTAATCCCCCCACCTTCTACTCAAATTTGCTTTTTCTTTGTTTTTGTTAGTGTTTGGATTTTCACTGATTTTAAGAGAGGATTTTGCTGATATAAAAACATGTATGTTTCCAAAATCATCTAGTTAGGTTATCTCTGAGTTTAATTTTGGGCTTTTAAGTTTTTGATTCTGTCCTTTAGAGATGAGGTCCGTGTTGGAATGGTGCGTCTGCTGTTTGCTTTGTTTTTTACTCCAACTTAGCATACCTACTCTCTGTCAAGTTAGCATGCCCTACTATGTGTCAAGGTAGCTCACCTACTAGGTGTCAAGTTAGCATACCTACTGTGTTAAAGTAGCATGCCTTCTATGTGTCAAAACACTGTACTGTTGGAGATTCAAGATACTACAGTGATTTCAGAATTGAACCTGATAAAACTTTGAACAGACTTTCCTCCCCACATAAAGTAAAATGGAATGTAGTGCCAAAATTTCATATGACAAGTTGCTCTTTCTCTTCCCAATAAGGAAAAAAGTCTTTATGAGATCATTTTATTTTATTTATTTTTTTAAAGATTTATTTTATTTTTACATACAAGCTGGGTGCAGGCCAGAAGTGTGGGGCAGTGAGAAGGTTCACCAGAGACAGAGTGGGGAGCAGAACAGGCAGAGCGAGGGAAATGCACTGCTGAGGGGAGCAGCGGGCAAGGCAGAAGAGGTCTGCTGCGCCATGTGGGAGTCTCCCGGCCAGGCATAAACTCAAGCTGCAGCCAGCCACTGGCAGCGTCCGCAAGGGCCGCGCTTAACCCGTTGCGCCACCAGGAGGCCCATGAGAAAATTTTAATTTTACCAATTTAAATACAAGGGTGAGGGGCTCCTGCTCCCGGTTTTCCTCATAGTTCACCCTCCCCACTGCCCTACGTGCTCCTCTCTCTTCTCAGTCTTTCCTCACGTGGGTGATTCCTGTCACTTTTAGATATCCTCATGGAAAATTTCCTCTTTTTCTCCTTTCAGTTTATAAGGAGGTAGTTGGTTTTATTTATTTTATTAATACACCAAGAGAAAAAAATGCAAGTGAATTATAAAAGGAAAAACGGCAAAGAACACAGTTAAGTCCCCATCTAAACCAATATCAATAGCCAACTTCAGGTATTCTTGCCTGGCGCTGATTTCATTCCATGTTCAGTAAGAATAGTCATTTTATGTGTGGTGTTTGTTGTTGCCTTTGTTTTTATTGCTCCTCTCCTGTATGTATCCCCTGGTTGCCCTGCCGGCCTCTTCTAGGTTGCCAGCAGGTGTATAGTTGGTGTTCCCAGCCGACTACATACCCTGAATTTTCTTACCCACCAGCTCAGCACCTTCCTCCCTGTGAACTGTGGCTGTTTCACACCTCCCTTTCCCTGCAGATCCACCAAAGGTTCATATCCTGTTTTCAGATGCACGTAATTTCCACATTGAGTATGCTTGTCTGTGTTTGCATATAAAGAGCTTTCTGTGAGGAGATTTTCATTTAGTCCTCAATACGCATGCTTCCTCTCACTTCACTCATAGGATGCTACAGTTAGGAAAGGCACACTCATGGTGGGGAATGGCCCCCCAAACTCTGTCACTGGTTATAGGAATCACTGCCGGCGGTGAAGTAGATTATTTCATCATAACCTGCACGTGCTTGGCGAGTAGACAGGGTATTATTGTGTTCTCCTGAATCTCAGGAGATTCCTTTCCTTTGGCTAATATGTAATTAAAAATATTCAAAAGTGACTGCACACTTCTCGACTTTCTTACACATTAGTCTATCTTACAGGGAACCAACATGCAGGTAGATTTGCTTTATTAGCTTTGATCAGAAAATTGGCATTGAAAATATAGTATTGAAAGAATTCTGTGATGATTCTAGTAAATCAAGTTTCTGTCTTGCGATAGCTAAATCTAATTTTATATGGACAATGGATATAAGATTGCTGTTTCATTATTTGTATTTCTCCTCTGGTTAAACTTTATCTTCTAATAAATTTTACCATGTCCTTGTCATGGCAGGTTCATGACTTACAGAGTGAACTTGATAAAGAAAAAGAAGATGTTCAGAAGAAAATTCACAGATTTGAGGAAGCTTTGAAGTGAGTAAAATTGTACTATACTTAATTTTGAAAGTTTTCTTATTCTAAACTATGAGCCTAATTATTCACTGTGAGCTAAAAGAACTAGAACCTAAACATCATATTTTTGTACAAGTCTTGCTGCATTTTAATTTGACTTGATTTTCCATCGTGAATCTCTATTTTCAGAATTTTATTACTGGCCAGTAATTTTTTTAAAGGGAAAAATCAGTACAGCTGTTTTTAAGTGATAGGAATGTAAGAAAATAGAACTTAGTGGTTTCAGATGCTTTCTTTCTCTTAACTGAAAACAGATTTAAATAAAGCAGTATTTAGGTCATAAGACATTTAGAAATCCCTTTGTAGGTTTTGTTAAGAGATTTGGGTAGTGTAATGCTGTAGTTGTTGAGTTGAAAGTGGACTACTATACAGGCGTTGCTTAGGAAAGGTTTGGTCCACGGTATAATACTTACATGTTCACATTAAAGTGTAGATTTTATTTGCCTTCTCCGTTCCTTTACTAACTTGATCACTAGATTTAGCTTATAGATTATTGTTGGAAAACCTGGATTTATTCAATGAATAGCAAGTTTCTACCATGGGTCAGGCAGTGGGTAGCCCTTTACAGAGGACCTGATAGTCTGGTTGGAAATATATTCAAAAATTCTGGCAATTGTAGCACAGGGTGAGAAGAACTTTAACAGGAGAAAGATGAACAGATGCTTGACACAAGAGAGTGATATAAAGAAGAGAAACTTACTTGAGTGCAGCATATCTAGTTAACTCCCAGAGAATCAGCTAATTCCTTTTTCCTTGCTTCCCCAAACCTCCAAACAGAATTAACTTAAAAAAGGCCAAAAAGAACATCCAGGATCAAACAAACTTAGTATCAAATTCTGCCTGGAAAGATTGCATAACCATTCCCTCTCTCTCATTTTGCCTATTAGAAAAATGTATTGGCTAGGCTGCTGGGTAGAACATCTTAAAATAATTTATGTACTATGGCATCACAGGGTATCAATTTTTTATTTGCAGAGGCCTTATTGCTTATTTGTTCACATCACCAAGTATGGATTAGATGAAATCAGAAAAGAACCATAATACTCATTAAACATTGAATCAAAAACTGTCTTATACTCCAATGAATAGACAAAACTAGGGCATTCTTTTTTTCTTCATGGATGCACTCCTTTATTCTTTATTAATTCATCTTTCTTTCTTAAAATGTTGATTAGCTATTTTCTTCATCTATTCAATTTTTGTTTCTCTTGTTCTATTGCAATTTTTTAATACTTTTTTCACTGGTCTGCTGATTTGTATTTTATATTCCTCCAGGAAGAGATAGTCCCTTAAGTAACAGTAAATTAACAAATACTTGTTCACTACCTACAATGCGTATATATTACAGTACCCTACTAACATAAATAACATACTAACATAAATAACTAAATAAATAGAAGATTTAGAAGAGTCATCTCAAGACATAATGCTGTTCTTAATGATTTTATAGTCCGTGTTCAGCATTTGAAGTACTAAGGTATTTGATATTAAGATGTTGCTAGTAGCACCATTAGAATTCAGAATGATTTTCTGTGGGATATAAGTAGTTTATATGTAACACAATATAGTATCTTTTAATGGTCACTGAGAAATGATGAAAGAACTCTGAAACCTGCGGAGTTTTCTATATACTGAACCAAATAATACTCTCAAAGTTTTAAAGGTCTTTACCAAATTTTTTAGTAGTTTCTTAAAAAAAAATTAATTGAAGTAATATTGGTTTACATTGTTGTTGTATTTTGGAAGTATAGGACTCCCCCTTAGGTGTTGTTACCATAGCACTCCTACCACCAAGTCACTCTAGTCCACCACCATATGCCATTATTCCCCCTCTCTGGTCTCTCCCCCTCCCCTAACTGAACACCTCAGTTCTATATTCAGCTTTCAAGGGTTAGTTTTTGAATTTGTCTTTATCTGACCCATTGTTTGGTTCCTCTATATCATGCAAATAAGTGACACCATTCAATATTTGTCTTTCTTCTTCTAACTTATTTTTCTTAGAATCCTTTCCACCTCCATCCATGCTGCCATGAAAGACATGAGTTTATCTTCTTCATTGATGAGAAGTATTCCATTGTGAATATATGCCACATCTTCTTGATCCACTCATCTGCTTTGGGCACTTGGCTTGTTTCATAGTCTGGGTATTGTAGGCAGTGCTGCAGTGACCATGGGAGATCAAGTTTCCTTTTGAGTTACAGTATTTTTATGCTTTGGGTATATACCTAGGGATGGTATATACCCTTTTTAGAAACCTCCATACCACTTCTCATAGGGGCTAGACCAGTTTCCATTCCTACCAGAAGTATAAGAGGGTCTTCTGATAACAGCTTTTGAACTTTTGGCCGTTTTGATAAGGGCCATTCTCACAGAAATGAGGTGGTATCATGTTGTGGTTTTGATTTACATTTCCTTGATAATAACTGGTGCTGAACATTTTTTCAAGTGCCTTTGGCCATCTGCCTTCTTTGCAGAAGTGCCTATTTAGCTCTTCTGCCTATTTTCCTTGGATTCCTTGTTTTCTTTTTGTTGAGTTGTTTGAATTCTTTGTATCTTTGATATTAGCCCCTTGTCAGATTTATGGTGTGCCAATATTTTCTCCCATTCACTAGGGTGTCTATACGATTTAGTCAGTTTCTCTTGCTGTGCAGAAGCTTTTCAGTTTGATGTAGTCCCAATTGTTTATATTCTCTCCAAAATATTTAACTTTACTTGGAATTAAATAAAGCAATTTTAGATTTTAAATAAAATTCCCCTGTAGCTTTATTTCTCCCAATCCCTATGTAGATGCCATCTTCATTTTGATTAAATGTCTGTATGATCCACAATATAGCACCTAGTATGGCTAGATTAATCTGGTCTGAAAGTAGCATAGTAAGCTATTGTCTGGTATTAAGTTTGAAGTAAACAGCAGAAGCTGGCTATTTTTCCCAAGGAAAATATTTGGGGGTAAGGTGGGAGTGGAGGGGCAACTGCTACTGCGTTTGAGTCTAAGAATAGCGTTTGACTTAGTTGGCTCAGAAACTATTGCATTTTTCTCAGAGAAAAAGACATTCTAAGAAATCTAAAAGACATGCGATCTAGAAATTTGCCTTGATGATTAGCAAAATTTTTTTCTTTAACAAATATATAAAAAGGTAAAAAAACTCACTTTTAGAATGCGATCGTTTTCAATGTGTAAACATTCATTTAGTGAGGAGTTCTTCTGTGCATGTTAAATATGTAGTCGAAGATAGCAAAGAAATCTGGAATATGCACATAGGAACTCATATACATGTGGATACAGGATAGAATATAAAGCACGAGATTTAAAGACATGTAAGGGATCATTTGTAAGGCAGATTAGAAATGGAGGCTTCTTAGAGAAGGAAAAGTCTTTCATTGACTTGTGAAGGAAGAGTGGAGAAAAGACAAAGTATCCTGGGGTTATAGTGTCACCCTCTCCATTCTCTTCATGGATGCTGGCCTCTGTTGGCTGTTCGCCCTTCCTTCTTATTTCCAAACTCTTCTTCTCAGCATTCATGTTCCCCTTGACCTTCTTACATTGTCAGATGTGCTCCTTCCTTGTAATACCTTTCCTTTTCCCCAAGGACTTCCAAGGCTCAGGTTCTTTGATTCTCTCAGATCATAGAGTTTTGCAACTGTGTAGGAGTGTTGTGAATGGGAATGATCAGGCGCGTGTTGGAGATGTTACTGGAAACGCTGGGTGACTTTATTTTGACATAGTAGTTGTGTCAAACACTGAAGAAAGCTGGCGATTTTTGAGAAAATGATTTGAAGACAGCATTCACTTCATCTATTGGCCTGTTGCTATTGTTTCACAGAAATAAGAGTAATAGTGCTGCCTTCCGCTGTTTACAGTTTTATTCTACCATGTTCTAAATAATTTTTGCTTCCTATTTATTTATTTATTTATTTATTTTAAAGATTTATTTATTTATGTATACAAGCTGAGGTACAGGCCAAAGGCATGGGATGGCGAGAGGGTTCACCAGAGACAGAGTGGGGAGCAGAACAGGCAGATTAGAAATATACTGCTGAGGGGAGCAGTGGGCGAGGCAGGAGAGGTCTGCTGCACCATATGGGATTCTCCCCGGCTGGGTGTCGAACTCGCAGACAGCTCCATGGTGCAGCGCTCAACCCCTGTGCTACCAGGGAGGCCCCTTGTTTCCTATTTAATTTCAGTGTTGAAAAGAATTTTTACAACCTCCAGCAACTGAAAGTTATCTGAAATGGTAGCTCTAAGTGTATGAACTGTATGTGTTCACTTTTCAAAGATAAGTAATTAAAGCATATGGGAAACTCAATAGAATAATAAATAGAAAATGACCATCTATAACAAAATAATTTGATGTACCTCTTTGAAGGACTAACACTGAAAAAGAAAGTTTATTATTTTTTGGAGGAGTTAAAATCTGTCAAGAACAGATGTATATAGTATAGGGTTAGTTTATTCCTTTTTCAATATTCATATGTTTGCCACATTTGATTTCTAAGATCTCGCTGCTTTAAGGAAAACCAAAGCATTGTTCTGAGATATTATGTAAATCATCTATTTTGAAGTATTCAATAAAGCATTCCAAAGTTATCTTTTTGATGAAAACCTTTTTAAACTCCTCTAGTATAGTAAACATAAAATGCCTGAGCTAGATTAGCATAGATCCATTTGAACTTTCTTGCATTGTCAGTAAACATTATATCTACCCTGACACACACACACCTACAGACACACACACATACCAGATTTTCATATATATATATATATATATATATATATATATATATATATATATATATATATCAGATTTTTGTTGTGAGGAGTATGTGGTGGTACTTTCACTAGAAAATAATGTAATGCTGGTCTTTGGATGATATGACTCTATAAGAAGTAGGCACTTATTTATAGATGACTCTACAAGAAGCAGGCCCTTATTTAGCACAAAGTATTGTTTTAATTGCATGCCTGGATTGTATACAGAGATATATACATGACTGAGTGAATGTGTATACCACAAGTAACACTTACTGGATTTTTTTTTTTTAAAAAAAGCTCCGAGATAACAACAAATGCAAATCTGGGCCATAAAGTCTCAGGCCAGAAATTTCTTAACACTACCAGAATAAACTAATTTGCATTTTTGTTCAAAGGTGGCAGATGTCTCAGGAATACTGGGTAATCCATTAGTCTCCTTTTAAATCATTCTCTTAAATTACTTCACAATTACTTCATTACCCTGAAACATTTTAAGCTGATGTTTTCAAATTTATGTAATATATAAAATGTCAGTATTTGCTTATATAATATTTAGAACTAGTCTGTTAAGATTTTTCTTGTTTAGACTTTTCTATAAATAAGCACAACATAAGGAAAATGAAACAGTAGTTATATTCTTACAATTAGGAAGATACTAGAGTCCTATGGTTTCAAATCTGGAAGATGAAAAATAGAATAGTGAGAAGCCCCCCCTGCAGTGGATCTCCTGCTACACATTTTCCCTCCTTGAAAGAAGCACTGTTACCAATTCCTTGTGTATCCTTTCATATATAAGTAGTCTCTCCCTATTATCTTTTCCCCTTATGTTTTTTATATATTCTGATTTTTGTTTGATTTTACTTATCAATATGTCTTGGGTATTGTTTCATGTAATGTCATAAAGAACGTTCTTATTTTATTTTATGTATTTGATACACTATACTTTATTTAATCAGTTTTGTATAGAGAAACCCATAATGAAAATTCCTCTTTTTTTCTTATAGTACATACTTGGTTTGACCTTAACATTTAAATCTGTGATCCATTTGGAGTATTTAGTATAGGTTGTGAGGTATGCATTGGTTTTGGTTTTTGCCAAATGGTTACCCAATTATCACAAAATGATTGATTTAACAATCTGGTCTTTCTCTCATCAGAATGTCTGCTACAGTACATTTAGCATTGAACTTGTTTCTAGATTTTTTGCTCTGCTCCATGACATCTGGACATGCTAGCCACAGCCCCATCTTAATGACAACAGTTTAAAAATAATGTTTAGTATCTCATAGGACATTGTTCTTTTTCAGAATCTTCTTTTTTTTGGTTTGTTTATATTTTTCATTTGAGCTTGCAATTAACTTGTCTAGTTAAAAAAAAAGAAAAAAACAACCATTCATCTTTTGTTACTGTTTCTGAAACCCTGTAGAGTTTAACAAAGGCAGAATTGACTTTATTTAATGTTGAGTCTTTGTGTGTAAGAGTGCGATATGTCTTTGCATTTGTTCAGCTTTCCCTCTGTGCGGTTCTACTGTGATAACCTTTTTCAAAACAGACATTATTCACAAGGAATTTATGTGACTTAAATATCACAAATTGATTCTTTCATAGTAGGCATGTGTGCCAATATTTTGACTATTTATTAGGATATTTCATGTGAAAATTAAAATCTGTGGGGAGCTGCACATTTTAAGTTTAGGGTTTCATATAGAATTTGAAATATGGATCTTAAACTTTCTATATTTTTTTGGACATACGTGCTTTCCTATGAAGAACATAAAACTCTTAAGGGTATCCCATTTTATTTATATTTTTCCCATAGTCTTTCAATGCTGTATATATGATTGTAATCCAATTAGCTATTAATTCATCCCAACATGACTTCTGTTCTGGGAACTTTATAGGTGCTGGGTATAAAGTGCTGAGGAAAGCAGGCAACGTCTTTGCTGTGGCCATCGCACACGCCACGTCACACATATCACCTAATATACTCTTAGAGCTTTAGTATGGTGTGTGATGTGCTGGCACCACAATCCAGAAGGGCCTATTCATGTGCACTCCTGTGTAGTGTCTGGAAGTTAGGTATGCTTTTCTTGCTTCAGTTGATAACCTCAGATGTTCTAGATTTTATATCATTTTACCTTCTATTGGACTATTGTTAGGATCGCTGCATTCAAAGAGTAGAAATTCTGCAATAAATTTTAAAAATGAAGACTTTTAGTCACTATTCCAAGAGATAGGATTAGTCATTCATAGGGAGTCCAGAATCAGTCTGCTTAACCTTCTGTGACCATAACTTCTTAGTAAACTCAGTTGCCCGAGGACCTGCTAATCATCTTACAGCTCATTCGCCTTTCCATTTGCTGGTTTCCATCAGACCAGATGTTCAAATTGTATCATGTTCCTCTTTTGTGTAATTTTTTTCCTCTGGAGAATAAGAATCAGTCTTTTATTCCAGAGGCCAACCTAATAAAATGTCTCTAATGCTGCCCAAATTCTCCTTTTTTGATAAAAAAAAAATCTTAGGGATTTAAATACAAAATCTTATTTAAAAAAAAAATCAGTTTTATTTTCATCAAGGAATTTCTATCCAGAACTCTCTAGAATGATACTGATTTTTATTTGTAGTGCTGATTTCAAACAGCACTATGAGTTTGAAATGCTTTCACGGTTGTGTCATTTAAATAATGGATGAATGCAGGAAGAGTGAAAAATATTAATTCTTATTAGTTTATTTCAGCAAGTAACTAGTTCCTGTATTTCTAATACATAGATATGGTGAACTTTTTACAAGAAATGACTTTAAAATATGTCTGTTTTTAAAACAGCTTAGTGCTCATATAAACAACATATTAACATAAAATTAAAATAAAAACATAGCATAAACACATAGACAAAGATGGATATTACTGTACCAGAAGTAAAAATTCTCTATTTAAATTCTTAATTTACTCTGACCTGAATTTTTTCAGTTGATTTTGGTAGGCATTTGGGTTCAGTGTAGGTTAAGAGCCTGGACTCGACCCTGTTATCTTGGGTCCAAATTCCAGCTTTATATTGCTAGCTGTGTGATTTGGGGCATGCTTCTTAACTTTTGTGTTATTCAGTCTTTGTAAGGATTATAAAAGAGATTAACAGGTGTGGCAGACCTCTCCTGCCTCGCCCGCTGCTCCCCTCAGCAGTGTATTTCTGATCTGCCTGTTCTGCTCCCTACTCTGTCTCTGGTGAAGCCTCTCACTGCTCCACACCTCTGGCCTGTATCCCAGCTGTATGTATAAATAAATAAATCTTTAAAAAAAATAAAAAAATAAAAGAGACTAACAGTAAGATCTTCCTTTTACGACTGTGGGGAAGCTTAGAAGAGTTAATATAAAGCATTTACTTCTGTGTCTGTTACTTTCCTTTACTAGTCCTTATGTTATTTTTCATTGTCTTGTAAAAGGATACAAACAAGTTCTTCAGAGAAAATCTTTTCCTGGTACCAATTTTTAAAGAAAAAATGATATTTTTGAGGCATAATTATCACACTATAAAATTTACTCACCTTAAGTGATTTTCAGTAAGTTTACAGTTTTGCAACCATCACAATAATTCAATTTTAGAACCTTTACATTATTCCAAAATCTTTTAGACACCAAATTTTAGAAAGAAATTCTCATGATGATTTTTCCTGAACAAAATGAATAAGTAATGAAAGTCAAAATCTCCGATAATTATTTTGTAGAAAATGCTCACTGACCACTTCTTAATTCAACCTTTAATAAAAAGGTAGTTATAATATTGAGATGTGCTCTGACACTTTGTAGACACCTAACTTAATGTAGTTCTAATGTTTTGATATCGGTTACTTAACTTTCTGATGTTTTAACTTAGATAGAAGGATGAATTTAGTGGCCTCCCTGGTGGCGCAGCGGTTGAGCTATGTGCTATGGAGCTGTCCGCAGCTCGCGATGTGAGTTCGACGCCTGGCCGGGGAGAATCCCACATGGTACGGCAGACCTCCCCTGCCTCGCCCACTGCTCCCCTTAGCAGTGTATTTCTGATCTGCCTGTTCTGCTCCCCGCTCTGTCTCTGGTGGGCCCTCTCGCCATCCCACGCCTCTGGCCTGTACCCTAGCTTGTATAAATAAATAAATCTTAAAAAAAAGAAAAAAGAAGGATGAATTTAGTGTGTGTGTGTTTGTGTGTGTGTATGAAATTACATGAAAAAAGACCTGGAAAAATAAATATATGCGTAAGCGTTTGGATGAGAGAAGGAGAGCGTCTTATATTTGCTCACAGAGTTGTTAGAAAATAATTTTTGATTTTTTAAAAGTAATTCAGAATGTCCTTGAATTATATTTTTATTTGACCTGTTTTGAAGTCAACTCTCAGGGTTGTTGATATTCAGCAAAAGAAACCATCTGGTTTATTTAAATCATTCTATAAAATTACTTATTTTACAAAAAAATTAGCAGCACCTTCTTTTTTTGCCTGACTTTACTACATTTTTTGTTTAAAATGAGGAAATTTATGAAATAGTTTTGTTATTTTCCCAACAAGTTGACATATAGCTTTAAAAAGTTTTTCTTGCTTAATGTACATAGTATTTATAATCGCCCATGACAGTGGAAAACAGATTATTTACCCCTAAAGTTATATTTTTAAAAAATGTATATTTTTAAACATTTATAATATTAGTATGAACAGAGATTAATCTTCAAGTAGGAATGCTGTGGAGTAAAGATAATAAAACTACAAAGTTATAATGACAGTGTTTCTTACTTTTATGCTCTAAAAACTAATCTTAAAAGAAGACATAAATGGAATATTAAACAATCTTGTGATTTTTCAAAGAGGGAATGGACTACATTTTGATTAAGTTTGTTTTTTTTAATGGAACATTGCTTACTGCAAAAATTCGGATGAGTTGCATTAAAAGCAGATAACCTTCCAGTTTACCCAGGAGCTTGAAATTTTAATTTGGTAGAAAGCAATAGCTAGGTTAAATCAGCGTTGTGTAGGAATTTTAAAATATAGCTGGATGGTATAATTCTAAATTTAATTTTAAATATTGCCAAAGTGAGGAATTAAGACTCGGCCATTTTGTAAGTTTGGTGCAAAATATCTCAAGGAACTAATAGTGAATATATACTTTAAAATACTTTAAAGTGAATATATACTTTAAAACTCTTTAAAGTGTATATATACTTTAAAAAATTAATAAAAGAGCTAACTAGAAAGAAGTTAAAAGGAAACCTATATGCTTGAATAGTCAGTCTAAAGATTTCTGATCCTAAGAAGTGAAAAATGTAACTCAGAAGAACATTCTGAATCACTTTAAAAAAACATTAAGAATTATTCTCTAAGAATTCTATGTGCAAGTGAAATTGTAATACTTGCATTGCAATTACAAAAGCAGTGGTATATGAAAATATGGTTACACATTTTCACAGAAAAAAAAAACCCAGTTGCTATTAATAGGGTCACCTAGTTAAGGAAATAATATTCTATTTAGAAAATAAATGTACATATTTCTAAGAGTTTTCTTGGAAGATAATTATAAAACTAGCCCACTATATATAAAAGTAGCCTGTAACTTATGATGCTTATTAAAGTAGTTGTAGTGCTGACTTTGACCACAGATATATGAACTCTAAGACTAATTGATTGGACCTCCCTGGTGGTGCAGGTGTTAAAGTCTCAGCACTATCAAGCTATTGCCAGACACTGTGGCATGAGTTCAATCCCCAGCCAGGGAACTAACCCATTTGGTGCAGTAGAAGTCTCCTCTCTCGCCCGCTACTCCCCTCAGTAGTGTATTCAGTAGCTCTGCCTGTTCTGCTCCCTACTCTGTCTCTGGTGAATCCTCTCACCCCCCGCATACCTCTGGCCTACACCCCAGTTCTTGTATGCATACATAAGTAAAAATTACAATCTTTAAAAAATAATAAAGACTAATTGATTAAGTAAGATTTTCAGTATTTCTTCTATTGCTGTTATTACTAAAGTTAGGAATACATATAATTCATAATATAACATTCAAACAAAATATGTCAGATCTTCATATCTGCCTGTAATGTTACTTCTAACAGCCTAGATGTTAAATTGAGTTGGGGCGATCCATTGATGAGCCCTTAGGTTGTTTCCATAGCTATTGTAAGTAATGCTGCAATGAACTTGAGAGTGCAGATCTCTCTTTGAGAAAATGGTTCTCTTTCCTTGGGTATAAACCCAGAAATGGGATTGCTGGATCATATATATAGGGTAGTTCTGTTTTTAGCTTCTTGAGGAAATAATGCTTTACTCATGTACACCCCCACCAACAGTGTCCACGTGTTCCCTTTTCTTCGTATCCTTGATAGCACTCATTATTCTTAACTTTTTGATGATAGCCATTCTAGTAAGTGTGAAGTGATATCTCCTTGTAGTTTTTTTTGTTTTCATTTTCCTGATGTCTATTGATGTTAAGCACACTTTTGTGTAAATTCGGGTTATTTGTGATCCTTCATTTTTCTTAATGTACGTATTAATCATTCAGCCTCCCTCTTACACTATTGTTTCAACATCTAAATTTTGGTTGTTTTGTTTCAGTTGTCTTGAGATATTTTTTGAATTTTGATTCTTTGACCCATTAATTGTTCAGTAACATGTTTAATTTCTGCGACTTTATGAATTTTCTGGTTTTCTTCTTATAATTGATTTCTAGCTTCATGCTATTGTGATCAGAAAATAGTTTGATATGATTTCAGTCATCTTGAATTTATTAAGACATGTTTTGTGTCCTAGCATTATGTTTATCTTTTGGACTGTTTCTTCCACAGTTGAAGGTAATGTTTATTCTGTTTCTGTTGGGTGGATGTCCTCTAAATGTCTGTTTCATCTGTCTAACTGTTAGACAGATGATCTGTACGCTAGTTGAAAGTGCTGTCTCGCCATCCCTTATTATTGTAATATTGCTATCTATGCCTCAGTTCAATTTACATTGGATCTCAGGTGGCCCTGTATAGATTTTTTTAATCAACCCACCTCCATGTGCTTTGTGTTTTTTGATGATTTCTCCTAGGTGCTTTCATTGAGTTGTTTATCTCAATTCTTAATGTTATTGGGATTTTTTAAAAACATTTTTCTCCTCTTCCTCTCTCTAGATATTTTAGGAAGCACACAAGAGAGACTATTCTGGAGATGCTAGTATGATGTTACTTTGTATATAAATTCTAGAATTATTCTTAATTTTTGATATAATTGTTTTGGAAATGTAATAGTTACACTCCCATTCTTTTTGTCATTGTGTAATAAAAACAATTTATGGTAAGTTAGTCCCATCATTTTCAGAGTCAATTATTGTGATTTTCTATAGATTCAATTATAGATTAGTTCATATGACTATAGTCTAAATACTCAGTGACCTTCCAATAACCTTGAAACTTGATTTAAAAGAAGTCCTTGATCTCAGCTTGCTTTGCAGTCTTTTGCCTTTTGTACAAGAGGATAGCGAGCCGTGTGGAGCTGGATGACCTCCTGAGCAGTGTGACACTGTTAGCTTTCTGCAAAACTAATAAGTGAATCAAAGGCTGAGTCACCTCTCCCGAATGTTTTTTTTAACTCCAGAAAGTCATCATATTCTCTGTTGCCATTAGTGTTCTTTGATTTTTCACGCATTGATACATGCTTTATTAATATAATAGACCACAGTCAATTCTTTCTGAATTTTTATCTATTTTTTTTCCTGGCACAGTTTATTTATGGATTATATAGGAAGCTGTTGTCATTACTTTGTCATCCTCTCCTATCATCTGTCACCAATGCCAAGTAAAAATTGGCCTCATTTCTATTCTTGCCACTCCAAACCAAAATAATGTTTCTAGTTTCATTAATATCCTCATTTAAATCCTCACCTTCTTCTAGTATGTTAATATTTAAGGTGTGACTGTAGTATCAACCCTTCTACCAGTTCTGTGCTTCTCACAATTACTGCACATTTTTCCATTGTGTGGTCTAATTTAGTACCTCCTTGTTATTTCTCAATTGTAATGTCCTTTTTATCATTTAGACAAAAACAGGTATTGGTCTTAAAAGTGCCTTTCTCAGTCTGAACACCAGCGCCCCCCTCCCCATTTGTGATCCTTTCTTCCTCTTTACCTTTAATTCTAGGTTTCTTAAAGAGATATGACACTTATTACCTGTTTCCTCATTTCCCACTTCCTTTTTTCAGCTCAATCCAGTTTGACTACTTTTCTCATTTTATGAAACTTCTTGCATGGTCACAGTTACTCCAATCTGGATTTTGTTTCGTTTCCCTTCCTTACAAAATTTTCTTCTTCAATTTTTATGAAACTTAAATTCTCCTGATTTTCTTCTTTCCACTCCATCTTCTTTGGATGTTTATTCTATAATCTACTCACTCTAGATTCTTTTCCTTAGACAACCCAATTCAAATTATAACTTAGAAACCACTATTTTATACCATCCTTACAACAGTCATTTACAAATACACATTTAGTTTCAGATCATTTACTTCCTTATTTTCATTGTATTTATTACTGATATTTTAATATTTCATTTCCCACTTTTTATATCCCACTTCATACCAAGTTCCAGGATGTTGTGTAAGCCATTCCTTTCCCTTAAATCTTTTCTTCTACATATCATTCTTGCCTTTTGTGCTTCTGTGATTCTTCTTCATTTTGATGTTCTACTGTTCATGATTTCCGGTAGCTGTTACAAATCTGGTCTGCAGAACTGAGTGTGTTTCTGTGCATATGTTTCATTTGGCCTGCAAAATATTTTCAAAATTTGAATTAGTTGTCAACATTATAAAATCAAGAGGTTTCACATGAAGTTTGGACTCCTAATTTTCCTTAAAACATGCTACCCAGCAACACTAAGCCATATTCTCTCATGACAAGTTGCTGGAGCTGATTGGCTGTTGCTTGTATTAAGTTGTAACATAAATCACAATTTTTCAGAGAATCATTGAGATCACATTTTCTGTTCTTAGTGCCATTAGATTAGCAATCAATATTAAGCAGCCAGCTTTTTGGTTAAGCCCTTGTATTTGGAAATTTTGATTTATGCTTTTAAATAACTAGTGGTTAAAGAGGAAATCACAATTAAATTTGAGATATTCACAACTGTTACATAATGAAAGTATTACTCTTGAAGTGTTATGAAGTGTCGCTAATCTGATATCTAGACTGGAATGAGCTGAGCCTTCATCTCAAATAGCTAGATAAAGAGAGCAAAGTAAATATGACAAAAACATAAAAAATAAAGCAAAAAGCAGATACCAATAAAATTGGAAACATAATGCAGAGTATTGCCAAAACCACTTTGAAAATAAGTTAACAAACGATGGAAGCCTCTGTTAGACAAGCCAAGAAGAGAAAAAGACTCAAAGGAAAAGAAATTAAACAATGCTAAGGAAAAAAACCCATATAACCAGAACATGGCTACATATAGAGTATGTTGTTTTTGGCTCACTCTTCTCATTTTTACCTGATCCCTTTAGGTATTTAAATTTGGACCCCTGCTGCACAGTTTTGGTTACTGGTTGATGTTTTTTTTTTTGAGATGAAATTCACATAGCATAAAATCAATCATTGTAGAGTGAAAAATTCAGTGACATTTAATACATTCAGAATGTTGTGCAGCTGCCACCTTTATCTAATTCCAGAACATTTTCATCACCCCCTAATCAAACTCTACTCGTTGAACAAGTCAGTCCCCATCCCCCACACCCCCCTAGATCTGCAACACTGCCAGTCTGCTTTCTATCTGTGTGGATTTACCTATTCTGGATATTTCATATAAATGGAATCATACACCATGTTTTGTCTGACTTCTTTTACTTAGCAATTTGTTATCCAGGTTCATCCACATTGTAGCATATATCATTGCTCATTCCTCTCTATGACTGAATAATCTTCTATTGTGTGTGTACCATGATTTGTTTAGGTATTCAACTGTAGATGAACAGTGGGTGTCCACTTTTTGCTATTGTATATATATATTGTGAATATACCTATCTTGGTTTGAGCACCTGTTATCAATTCTTTGGACATTTACTTAGGAGTGGAGTTGCTGGGAAAGCTCTTTGTTGTTCTACTTGGCTTCTATTATTAGTCTTCAAAATGACCTTCTGGCAGGAGACACAATTTCCCTCATTTTACTGCTTGCAGCAGCTCCTATGGCCTACACAAGGACAGTGGTCACTAAAAATTATGGAAAGGACTCTAGGTGTTTGATCAGAGTATTGTTTTCTGGTGGGGTAGGCTATTCAGCATTCAAACCATTGAGTAAAGTATTGCCTGATATAACCATGGGTTTATAACTATTCTTACAAGTGTAGTTGGGTATTGTTAAGTGTTATTTATATCAATTTAAGGTTAACAGCTAAGTTAGGTAAGTTGCTCTTCCCTAATTTGGGGATATTTTGCCTGTATCTCCTTTTGCTAGGCTTCATAAGCAAAATTATTCTCTGCTAATCTATGCGAAAAGTACTCTGACAGATTGTTACCTTCCATATCCCGCCATATACAGTCAGTGTTTTAAAAAATAGTTAATTAAGAATGTCAACTCCTTATGCCAAGAGAAACACAATATAATCGTTAGGTTATTTTACCTGCTGACTGTTGGCAATATGTGGCTGTTGCTTCCTTTTGCTGTAACTGCATGTTTATGTAGTCATTTTAATATTTTATTATAGTTTTGAAAATCAGAAAAATAGTGCCACCACTAGTGGAAACACATTGAGACCAGATAGAAATCACTGACTACATTGAAAGTGATTCTTCTCTAGTCTTCATTTCACATTAGACTTGAGCCTGTGTGTTAATGTATAAAGGAAGAAAGCAAAATTAAATAATACATCTGAAATATTGGGAAAACAGCTTTAGTAATGGTAATTTCTCATAGTTATGTTGACTGTTAGCCATCAGATACTTTGGTTTCTTCATAAATATTCAAAAGATACATTTCATCAGTAATAATTTGTATATGCTAAGTCTCAATTTGATATAAATTCGAGTGGTAGATACTTTTCTGATGGTATCCCTAAGGTACATTTTTAATATGGTGGCTGGTATACCCAATATATTTATTCTTAATGTAGCAAAACTCATCCAGCAAATTGGAAGAGTGGGAGCTAATGTGTGGAGATGAAGAGTGCTGAGTCTATATAAAGAAACCCGGGAAGATGAACCCTGCTGGGACCAAAAGTAAGGGAGACTGGTGGTCAAGATAGAGGACCCTCATTTCCCCCCACAGTGGGGGGCAGAAGGGTGTGCTTTTCCCCATATGGTAATAGGGTTGGAGAATTGGTAGCAGCGTGGTGTTTGATGAAAATCACATTGGAGGGAGACTTACTTTTTTGAATATTTCTCTGCAATTAACTAGGTTTGGAAGAAAAACAGAAAGTGAACTGGTAGAGAGAATTTCCCTACCAGAAGGACTAAAATGTTTCAAGGACATGAAATCTGGTCATGTGTTAATGTCCAAGCATGAGAGTAGGAGTAAAGCAAACAGACTTGATTTTCTAGAGGAAAGATTTTTGTCAAACTATAATAAAAATAGATAAGCAAATGTCAAACATTTCCATTTCCTTAAAAAAGTACACTTCTATTTCTTTACTAAATTTCCTTTATTCCACCTAAAATGTAGTGCCTGAACTTTGATGACATGAAACTTAACAGGGGAATTTTAAAGTTGGTGACTTGGTTAAATTTTGACTCCTCTGATTTTTTTATTGCTTGATATAAAATTAATTCATTTTAGGTGTGACATACACAAATGTCAAGGAACTTTGAAGAAACTCAGTAATTTGAACCATAGATCTCTATTCTTAGTGAAAAATGAAAACACTCTGGAGGAGGTTTTATGTAAACTAGGTCTGGAAATGGTCTGTACTGAAAGACCTAATGGCCTTTTGATGTCTGATTCTTCGGTTTGGCTTTTTCCTTTTAAAAGGGGTGCTATGTGATTATAATTGGAAACATTTCAAGTTCTGTACTTGGCAAGTTAGTTGTTCCTTAGCTTGCTCTATATACTAATCATACTGTTTGAAATTACTACCAAGGAGATTCCCCTTGTTAGCAGAGAAAGTTCACGTTCATCATGAAACTTGTAGCACATCCATAATGCCCTTCATTATGCTGGTTGTGACTGTAATGTGAACATATATTTATTATAGTCTTAAGATGTTTTACTTTAATAATTTTCTGAGCAATTAATAGGAATATAGCAGTTTGCTTTTCTTGTGGCGCATATCATTGTATTTTAGTTGGAAATTATGGATACATTCCTAGACAACGCTACTGAAACTGTATTCTTTTTTATTAAGTGGTTTAAAAAGTATTCCATTTTGCACTGATACATATGTCTTATCTTGAGAAAAGTTATCCCTACATTTTGAAAAGTGCCTGAAGACTCTGAATAGAATTTTCTTCTCAAAAATAGCTTTCTTAAGTATCAATGGTGGTGGTGGGGGCCCATCTGTTCTCTTTTCTGCACTCTGCTTGAGCATCTGAAACCATTTTAAGTGGAGAGCAGTCAAAGTTTCCAGTTTATTGTGAGCATTCCTTAGCCCCAGTGAGCATGCTGACATAACCCTCCCTCTAAGACGCATGGTGCAAAGCTTGAAGAGAGGACAGAAATATGTGGTGATCTTGTTTCAAGTTGAAAAGGGAATTTCTATCCTATTAAATATTCCTTTGTAGATATGTCTTCACAGAACTCTGCATTTCTTTTCATAAGAACATGCTGCTTTAAATGAGTATAAGTACAATATGATTGTCATGAGACCTCTTATTGATGTAAACATTTATGACACTATTTCACACAATAGATTTAATTTATAACATGAGATTTTTCAGTTTATTGGATGCTTGCTTCAGGAATTGAGTTGCAAAAACGTTTTCTTTTTTTTTGCGGCTTATAAATTTTGCTTTGTGAGTTTTACTGCCATCAAAATTTTCTTTAGCTATGAAATGTGGTAAAATAAATGTAATCCTGGTGGGGAGTTGAGTAAGCTAATAAAATATAGAAGTACTTTAATGTTTCATTGTTAAGAAAATGACTTTGATATACATTCTCTCTCTCTTTTTCTGCTTACCCATGTAATAATTTCATTTGTTTTTAAGTTGAGGCAGTACTGGTTTACCATACTGTTATGATTTAGAGGTAGAGGACCACACCCTTCAAGGGTGTATTACACCGCATCCACCACTAAAGCACCTGTAGTCCTCCACCCTATCCTCCAAAGTGGTTGTGGTTGTTAGCTGCATTGTATTTTTTTATTTAATTTATTTTTTTAAAGATTTATTTATTTATGCATACAAGCTGGGGTGCAGGCCAGAGGTGTGGGGCGGTGAGAGGGTTCACCAGAGACGGTGGGGAGCAGAACAGGCAGATCTGCTAAAGTACACTGCTGAGGGGAGCAGTGGGTGAAACAGGAGAGGTCTGCTGCGCCATGTGGGAAGCTCCCTGGCTGGGGATTGAACTCTTGCTGCAGTGACTGGCGATAGCTTCATAGTGCTGTGACTCAACCCCTTGCGCCACCAGGGAGGCCCTGTTATCTGCATTTTAAAGCGAGAAACTGAGGTTCAAAGAGAAAAGCAACTCAACCATAGCTAATATGCGTCTGAGCTGGGACTTAAACTTAGGTCTTCTGACTCCTAATTCAGTGCTCTTTTCATGACTTTTACCTTTTGGGTCGCCAGTAGATTTCTTTTTATGCTTTTTAAATGACTTGATCCAAGCGATTCGTCAACAGCAGCATGCGTGCTGATAGGCTTGCCATTACTCACTCTTCCCTTCATTCCCTCATGTGAGAATGTGCGCTGCCCACCATGTCCTCTGCATAGGACCTGCTCTCTGGTCTGCTATGCTTCTTGGGTCTGGAGTGGACACCTGATCTACAGGCAGCAGATTCATTTTACTGTGAGGTACAAAGTCCAAGGTGACATAGCTGGCAAGTGGAGGTGGCAGGGGTTGAAATTGTGTGTGCTTGCCTCAAGTTCCTGTTCTTACCCACTGTGTTGTCTTGCACTCCCACATCATGGAAATTTGGAACAGGAAAACCTAGAAAATAAATCACTGCTGAGACTGACATCATGGGAAGTTACTATGATGGAGAGAGAGAGAAACCTAGAGCTTAATACTTATTTTGAGTTCTTTTTGTCTTAAGTCTGAGAACATCTGATCCAAATGTGTTCAGATTGACTTGCTTATTTCTCCCCCCCCTTATTTGTGATTATGTAATTATTCATTTCAAGTACCAATACATGTTTTTCTTTTTCTATTTCTATTTTATTTTGGGATTTCCCTTCCCTAATTTTGTTTAATTTGTTGAATAAATGGAACATTAACATAGTTCTGGAAATCAGAAAGGTCCTTCAGAAATGACATCATTCCCCACCATTCTTTCTGTCCTTTCTTCTCCATTCCCAACCTTCCTGTAGACACGTGACCTCATCAGTCTCTGATGAATCATTTCTATGTTTGTTTTTGCATAAGTGAGCAGATAGGTGTAGATCTCACACTTTGCTCTTCTGTTTTACACCTTTGATTTTTCATTTATTATGAATTGAGGGTGTTTATTCTTTTTACATCACCAGCAGTATGCCAGTATGTGAGTCATAGTCCATGCTACTGTTCTCCTAGTCTGCTTATTTCCAATTACTGAATGATGCTGTGATAAATAACCTACCAGATACAGATTTTTTTTGCTTTATTTGAAAAATATATATTCAGGTAATTTTTCAGGTATGAGGATGCTGGGTCAAAAGGTAAATGTATTAGTAGTTTTGCTATATGCCGCCATGTTCCCCACACGAGTGTTGCACTGATTTGATTTCTACTAGCTACACATTATAATGAATTTTGACCTGCAGCCTCCCAATGCATTGTTTTTTTTTTAATTTTGTAAATCAGATAGGTAATAAATAGTGCTTTAATATAGCTTAAACTTACAGTTCTCATAATAAGTGAGACTAAATGTGTTTTCACATATATAAGAGACATTGTAATAGCTTTATTGAGTTTTAATTGACATATAATTTTGCCTATTTAAAGGGTAAATTTTCATGGTTTGACATATGTATATACTTGTGAACCTATCTCTGGGATCCCCTGCCCTCTTTGTTCTTGGGGCTATTGTATCAGTGCCCAGACTTTCTCCTGGTCAAGTTAACCACACAGTCAGACAGGGGGCTTCTCACCGAGGACTGAAGTCCTGGTATGAGGAAGCATACTGGGAACTGAAACAGTAGGCAGATACCATGGCAGGTTAGCAAGATCAGCTAAAATACATTTCTTCTAAAGATTAGCAGAAAGTTAGGTAAGAATAGGGAATAGAGATAGTATGCTCTGATTAATGGGAACTATGAAGCTCCCTAAGCAATAGCTCCTGGTCACGCCACCCTAGCATGCACCAGGCTGTAACTCATTCCCATGCATGTATGTGCTTGTCCACTTCCCTGAACCTGATTCTAAATAAATAGACGCCTGCTCATGGATTGGGGGCTACACCTTCTTGGTATGTCCCTCTGGGCTTCTCACTGCTCCAACCCACCCATTTTGGACTTGGAGTAATCTGTCTCTTGTCCCATGCCGTCCCCAATACTGCCACTCTGTGAAGCGGCACCTATCTACCAAAAAGATGTCTTTGAGAACATACATTCCCCAAGACTCCTCAGGCTGTTTGTGATCTACCTACCTTTCTGTCTTCCCCATACGCAGGCAACCACTAATCTGTCACCATATTTTAATCTCTAGAATTTTAAATCAATGAAACAAACAGTACATAAACCTTTTGATCTTCTTTCCCTTGCCATGATTTTAAGATTCATCCATGTTGTACTGTATATCAGTAGTTTATTGGTTTTTGGTTTTGAGTACTATTTCATTGTATGCGTATATTCTAATTTGTTGACCATATACCTGTTGATGGACATTTGGACTGTTTTAAGTTTGGGGCTACTCTACATGGAGCTTCTGTGAACATTAGTGTCCAAGTCTTTGTGTGGACATTTCTTTTTTGTTCTCTAAGATAAAAACGTAGAAGTGAAATGTTTGGATTCTGTGGTAAATATGTTTAACTTTTTTCTGCTTTTAAAATTATTTTTATTATTCTTTTTCAATTGAGGTAACTTTGGTTTACAATACTGTACATGATCTAGGGGAATAGGTCCACACCTCCTCAGATGTATATCACGACCCACCACCAAAGTACCCATACACTATTGGGGTCCCCCCCTTTGTTTACACTTTCATCGATCGACTTCAAGAACCAGCATTTCGTTTAATTGATTTTTGTCTAATAGTTCCTGTTTCTATTTTATTGATTTCTGTTTATATTTCCTTTCGTCTACTTATTTGTGTTCAATTTCTCCTTTTTTAGTTTAGGAAGGTTAAAGCTGATGCCATTGATTTGAAACTGGTGTATGATCTTCTACTCTATGGCATTTAATAAACTTCTCCCCACATGCAACTTTGGCAGCATCTCTCTAATTTTGATGTTTTATGTTTCATTAAGTTCAAGACATTTTTCTAATATTAATTTTATTCCTAATCCGACCAATGGCTTCTATATCAATAGAAAAGTATTGTTCGGTTTCCAGATATTTGGGTGCTCCTCACAGATCACTTTTAATATATTTTTAAGTTAATTCTGCTTTGATCAGAGAATATACATTGTGTGACTTGAATTCTTTTAAATTTATTGAGAATTATTTTATGTTTCAGAATATAGCTTGTTCTAGTAAGTTTTCATGCACTAGAATCTTTTACAAGTGTCAGTTAGGTCATGTTGATTGAGAGTGTTATTCAAATTGTTATCCTTGTCTGTCTGCCTGCTTCTCCAGTCTATTCTTTGCTGCCATTTTTCTTTTCTTTGACCTTTGTTCTATTCTTGCCAAAAATTTCACTTTTACGTTGTAACCCAAACAATACATTAAATCATTTTTGAGAAACTTAAATATTAAAAATGCCTTGTATTTACCCATGTAGTTATTATTTCTAGTAATTTCCATCCCTTTGTGTATTTGCATATTTCTATCAATATAATTATCTTTCACTGAACAACTTCCTTCCTACCTTCCTTCCTCCTTTCCTGCCCTTATTCCTTTCTTCTGCTTCATGCTGATGAATTCTTTAAACATTTATGTCTGAAAAGTCTTTATTTTGAAAGATACTTTCACTGGATATAAGATCCTAAGTAGAGCATTTTTTCTTCCATTAATTTAAAGGTTTTGCTTTATTGTATTTTTGCTTGCCAGAAAACCCACTGCCATCCTAATTTCTGTTCCTCTTTAATTTGTCTTATTTTTTCATGCTTTCAAGATTCTTTTTTCTTTGTCACTGGTTTTGAGGTGAATAAATTATGCTATGCTTTGGTGTAGTTTTCTTTATGCTTCTTGCACTTGGAATTCTTTGAGTTGTTGTATCTATCTGTAGAGTTACAATTTTCATTACATTTGAAAATTACATTTTCAAAATTTACAGAAGCTATGTGTATCAAAAGGAAAAGAAGATAATAATGAAAATAAATTTTATTATTTCTTTAAATATTTTTCTGCTTCAGTCTCTCTTTTCCTGAAAGACTCTAAATATGCTTACATTATTCAGTTGCTGAAAATTGTCACTGATGCTTCTTTTTTGTTACTCTGTTTTTCTAACTGTGCTTTGTTTTGGTTAGTTTCTACTACTATGTCTTCAAGTTCAGTAACATTTTCTTTATCAATGTATAACTTGCCTCTAACCCCATCCATTATATTTTTGATTTCACACATTGCTGTTTTTCTACAAAACTACAAAAAACTATCCCTTGAATGAAATACAATCTTCCCCTTTCACAGCTTATCCACTTACTATCCTTTCTGATGAAATGCCCTTATCTTGTGTAGTATCTTGTATTTTCTTTTACCAAAAACACCTCATCCTTCACTTAACTCTAATATTGCTTCCTGACATCCTGACTTCTAGGTAAGATTTTTCCTGTTATACAAACCCTTAATACTCTGTATTCCTTCTTTGCTTATTGATTTGAATTTTCATTGTTTATTAGTATTAATTCAGTGTTTCTTTCTCTACTATATTGAAACTGCCCTTAGAGCAGGAACCAGTGATTTTTCTCAACATTTAGCAGGTGCCTTCCAAATAATGAGCACTTGCACATTTGTGGTAAATGAATTAATGGATACCAATTGGCAGCAAATTAATAATTTTTGACCTTGTTAAGTACTTGTAATATAATCACTGGAGGTTAGTATAAGGTGGGAAGAAGTGGTCAATGAAATATAGATAGTATATTTATAAAGATAGATTGGTATCTGAAAACCAACAGAAATTCAAGTAACACACTTTTATATACTTAACAAGAGAGTGTATGCTTTTCATAATCAGTAAAAATGGTTGTATGTTTTATAGAAAAACTTAAAAACTTAATTCTATTTTAAGAAATCTGTGGCCCTACCGTATTCATATTCCTCTTAAAATATTTCCCCCCACCTTTTTTTGTCTTTTTATTGAGGTAATATTAGTTTACAACACTGTATATGATACTGAGGTATGTTACCTCTTCAGATTTGCATTACCACACCACACCCATGGACCTCCACCATAGCCCATTGAGCCCCTGTCCACTTTGCTCACACCTCATAGCTTCAATACTATAGTCAGACTTCTAGGATTTGTTATTGCTTTGATGCTCTAGATTCCATATATATGTGAAAGCATCTGGAATTTTCTTCCTCCTTCTGACTATTTTGCTTAATATTATTTCCTCCATTTACATCCAAGTTGTTGCAAATGACAAGATTTCATCGTTTTTTTATTATGTATTTGTGTAGTATTCCATTGCGTATATGTGCCATGTCTTCCTAATCCACTCATCTCTCTTTGAGCACTGATGTGTTTCCATAACTTGACTATGGTAAATAGTGCTGTAACAAAAATAGGAGCGCACATATCCCTTTGAATTAGTGTTTTTGCATTCTTTAGGTAGAGTATAATTCCTCGATGGTATGGTAGATCTATTTTTACTATTTTGAAAAATCTCCATATTGTTTTCTATAGGGTCTGGACCAGTGTACATTTCTACCAGCAGTGTAAAGGGGTTCCTTTTTTCTCTACATCTTTACCAGCACTTGGTTCTAGTTTTTTGATATGGGTCATTCTCACAGGTGATTTGCTAATGAAAACTTGCTTAATTTCATGGAAAGTATAATACTAATAAGGAAAATAAAATATATTTTACAATTATCAAATGTCTTAAAAACATATGTGTATTTTATATACATATAGTTAACTTAGAATATATGTGACAATTTATGCCTCTTAAACATTCTCAGTGATGATTTTGCCAAAGTGACTCATCCTTTGTGAAAGTTTTCTATTGTATTCTGGGTAAAATAAATTCCTCTAGTCCTTCTTTCTTCATAGTTTGTTCATATTACCATGTAGCTTTCATCACACTAAAAATGGTAGCAGAATGTATTTTCTTTCCCATATTGGAAGCAGAGACAATGTCTTGATTGTTTCTGTAGTTTACCACCAAGCACAAATCCTGGCTATGATAAGCATTAAGCAAATGCTTGATAAACATTTCAACTTTCAAATGTTCTCAGAGTGATTTGGAAAAAAAAGATTTGATACGCAAATAATGTTACAGAAGGAAAAAGTATAGTAAGGACCTAGTTGTAAATTCAGTTAATGAACATCACATGGTGATTTAGTTAAAATTATAAATATTTATACAGATTTAAAGAAATAACATGATGTAGTAGACATACTTTGAACTTTGAAGTCAGATGGACTGCTTTAATTTCTTGGTCTGCCATTTACTAGATAAACTTGAGCAAATTACTTGACTCTTCTAAACATCATTCTTACAAAAAATTAAATAATAGCGTTTATAGTTTTAAAAGTGAAATGAGATATTAGGTTAACTGCTCTACACTGTAATGAACATAGTAAGCACTCGATAAATGTTCACTCTACTTCATTTACAAAGGCATTTAAAATTATGTTTATATGATGATTTTTAATAGCTTCCTTCACTAAAAACTGGGAACTACTATTTAAAATATATTTTATGTAATTTAGAAATGATTCATTGTATGCAGAAACTCTTCTCTCAATAATAAATATTATCTTTATATTTGGCAAATAAAGAAAAAATTTGCCTACTTAAAATTTGTTTCGTTTGTGCACAGTGATGAATGTAAGTGAGAATATTTTCTAGCTACTTTGAAATATTGAACCGCCCAGGGACAAGGCATGGATGATGTTTTGAAGGAAATAAATATTTCAGCTTCACATTTCAGCCTTTCTTCTTTATTCCTTTGATCTGGCTTTGGTTTACTTATCATTCTGCTTGAATGGCTTCACACTGCCTTTTCCCTCTCCCTAGCAACAAGAAGTGGTCCTGTACCTATTTCAAAATATTAGGCTTTGTCACTTTACAGGAAGAACATGCATTTTTCTTTACTATTTACAGATATAATCCTGCCTCTAAAATAAGGTGTATATGTATGTAGCTTGGTATGTATGATGTATAATTTATATATGGAACTTTTAATCAGTAATTTCTTAAATGTAGAAAACATAAAGGGGAACAACATTAGATCTGGGATTTATTTTGACGTTTAAAGAATTTAAAGATTTTAAAGGAATTTTTCCTGTTGGCTGTTTTATCTTTAAGAATTATTTTCTCAAGATTTTCCTATTTTACCACAAAGATTTGAATTTCTTTTCTATTTCCTGAGGTAGATTTATTTATAGACCCATATCCTAGGCAGAAGTTAGTTTAGCACAATAATATGTAAAACTTAAACTATTTAAACATTTCATTAAATTTACCTATATTGCTTTATTTTCTATTTTATACACAAATCTGATTGTTTGAGACTGATTTTCTTTAAGGAATCTCACTGCTTATTTCCATTTTTTTGTATTCCTATTGTACTTACAAATTGCCACAAAATATTTGATTATTTTCCTTGCATTTTCTTTTTCCTCTTAATTAGTTTGTAGGTTCTCCAAGATAACCATTTCTTTTGCTTATTCCAAGTTTTAGGCATTTTTTGACTAAGTAGTTCTTAGTAGGACCCTTGCCTCAGTTGTTAGTATGACTTAGTTATTGAGAATGAAGTCTGGAAGACTGAGGCCAGGATCAGTTTTTTTGAATCATAATTCAAATCCAGTGAATGTCAAAAGATTTATGGGCTTCCTAGCTGAAATCCTTATCTTCTTGAGATTCTTGGATAGTTGAAGATTGCTCATTATATCCAAAACTAACAGGCTTCAACCAGTCATGGTTCTTTGAGACTGGAGTATTAGCCTGGGGATATGGTTCTGTGGGTAAGCTTAAATCATTGACAATTAAAGGTGCTTGTCAGAGAGACTTCCTTTGGACTTTTCAAAATGATGTTACCATACCTCTTTTGAACATAGCAAAAGAAAAATCTCTAGCAATGTAGTACTGGATTATCATAGTGTCATTGAATCTTATTGAATGTTTGCCTGCAATGGCATCATTGCTGTTTAATTTGAGTCAGAATCATATTGCATGTACTTCAGACACTGAGGACTCTCTTTGTTCGACCTTTACTGTTGTGGTATGTAAGCCCATTCACCCCTGAGAGGCCTCTAAGAAGGCTGTTCTAATTCACATAGTGGGATGAAGATTCCTACAGAAGAGATCTGCTATCGACATACCTATCTTTTTCATTAAATGGAGTGGAATCCTTTCTATTTGATTTTTAAGACACTGTGTTCAAAACTTTGTTATAATAGAAGTTTGGATTTTTAGATTCCACAAAGAAGTGTGTTTCTTTCTCTGTCTGGCTTTTTAACTTAGCATACAGTCCTCAAGTTCAATCCATGTTATTGCAGATGGAAGATTTCCTTCTTTTTTTGGCTAATATTTCATTATGTGTATATGTATATTATTTTCCTTTCTCTATTCACTTGTTGATGAATACTTTCTGTTGTTTCATATTTTGACTGTTGAAAATGATGCTGTGGTATATATGAGGGTGCAGATATCTCTTTGAAATAATGATTTCATTATCTTCAGTTTTATATTCAGAAGTGGAATTACTAGAACATATGGTAGTTTTATGTCTAATTTTTTGAGGAGCCTTCATAGTGGTTTCCATAGTGATTGTATTAGTTTGTATTTCCATCAGCAATGTACAAGGATTCCCTTTTTTCCGTATCTTAGCCATCATCTTTTATCTCTTGTCTTTTTGATAATAACCATTCTAACAGTTTTGAGGTGATAACTCATTACTGCTTGATTTGCACTTCCCTGATGATTAGCACGTTTTCCTTTACTCATTGGCCTCTTTGGGAAAATGTCCACTCATGTCCTCTGTGCATTTTTAATTAGATTATCACAATTATTATTCTGCTATTGAGTTGTATGAGTTCCTTCTGTATTTTTGGATGTTAACCTTTTATCAGATATGTGATTTGTAAATATTTTATTGCATTTTGTAGGGTTTTTTCTTCATTTTGTTGATGATTTCTTTTGTTGTGCAGAGTTTTCATTTTAGTGTAGTCTGATATGTTTATTTTTGCTTTTGTTGCTTTCGATTTCGGTATCACATCTAGAAAATTATTGCCAACACCTTTGTCAGGAGCTTTTCCTGTTTTTGTCTAGAACTTTTATGGTTTCAGGCCTTAAGTTTAATTTGTAATCCAGTTGGATAATTTTTGTGAATGATGTAATGTAAGCGTCAGATTCTATTCTTTGGCGTATGAATATCCAGGCTTCCCAATACTATATATTGAAGAGACTGTCATTTCACCATTGAGTGTGTTTTACTCCCTTGAAAAATATTAGTTGACTATATATGCACAGGTTTACATCTGGGCTTTCAATTCTGTGTTATTGGTTTAGGGTTTTTTTTCTAAATGCCAGCACTATACCTTTTTGATTATTATAGCTTTGTAGTATAGTTTGAAGTCAGAAAGTGTGATACTTTCAGTTTGTTCTTATTTCTAAGGATTTCTTTCACTAAGCTGGATCTTTTGTGGTTCCATGTATTTTTTAGGATAGTGTTTCCTATTTCTGTGAAAAATGTCATCGGAATTTTCATAGAGATTGCATTTAATCTATAGATGGATTTGGGTAGTTTGGACATTTTGACAATATCGATTCTTTTTAGCCATGTCCATGGACTATTTTTCCATGTGATTGTCTTCTATAATTTCATTCACTAAAGTTACACATGTATCTCTCACCCCTTTTTAAAATTTATTTCTAAGCAGTTTATTCTTTTTGATGCTATTGTGAATGGAATTATTCATTTCCTCTTGCAGGTGATTTGTTGTTGTTAGTGTATAGAAACACAGCTGATTTTGGTGTGTTGATTTTGTGTCCTGCAGCTTGACAGAATTTTTTGATTAGTTCTAACAGTTTTTGGTGGAGTCTTTAAAATTTTCTATTTAAAAGATGATGTCAGCTGCAAACAGAGACACTTTTTGCATTTTCCTTTCCAATTTGGATGGTTTTTATTTCTTTTTCTTGCCTGATTGCTTGGCTAGGACTTCCAGTACTGTGTTGAATAAAAGTGGACACCCATGGCTTATTCTTGACCTTAGAGGAAAAGCTTTCAACTTTTCATATTGAGTATGATGTTAGCTGTGGGCTTGTCATATATGACTCTTTTTATATTGTGGTATGTACCATCTATACCCAATTTGCTGAAAGTTTTTTTTTCATGATCACATGATGTATTTTGTCAAATGCTTTTTTGTATATATATAGATGATTATGTGATTTTTATGTTTCATCATATTAATATATAACATCTATTATTGATTGCATATATTGAACCATTCATGTATCCCAGGTATGAAGTTCACTTGATCATGGTGTGTGATCCTTTATATTGCTTTTGATTTGACAATTGATACATTATTCATCAATTTTTATGAAAGATATTGAACTGTGGTTTTCTTGTGGCATCTTCAATTGACTTTGGTATCAGGTAATATGGTCCCATAAAATGAGTTTGAAAATGTTGCCTCCTCTTCAACATTTTTGGAAAAGTTTGAGCATGATTGTAATGAATTGTTCTTTGACTGTTTGTTGGAATTCACCAATGAAACTATCTGGTCCTAGTTTATTCTGTGTTGAGAGGTTTGTCATTGTTGATTCAGTCTCCTTTCTGGTAGGATGCTAGTTGTACTTTTCTGTTGGAAAAGGTTGCTGACTGAACTTTTTGATCAAGAGGGATCTCCATCTGTATCTACAGGTGGGTAGGGCTAGAGAATATGCTTTGCTATTGGGCAGAGACTCCCTCTTCTTTTTCCTTCATTGGTTAGAACATCAAGCTATCCTATAATTGGTGATTGGGTGGAGTCACTGGCTAGGCCCCCATAGGAGAGACACAATTTATAGTTTGAATTATGTCAACTTAATTCACCGCAAAAACAAATGATTAAAATCATCCATATGTATTGTTCAGAGGAAATTAACAAAATCCAGGACACTCTACAATGTATCATTCATAATGGTAGAAACCAAAATTATTTGACATAGGAACCAACTGGAAAACATGACATTTATTTTCAAAAGAAAATGTAATCAATAGAAACTGCCCCAGGATGAAGTAAACGCTAGAATTAGCAGATAAAAATTCTAAAGTGGCTGGTAGAATTATGCTCAAGAAGATTAAAAAATTAGTAACAATTAATGCAAAGCTCGGAAATCTCAACAGAAAAAGTTAAAAACACAGTATTTGAAATTAAAAAACTTGGCTGACTATAAAACAAAATGAACCAGAAGGGAGATCAATACAGAGTATAAGATATATGTAACTTGAGTCACAGAAGTAAAGGGGAGACAGTAATAGAGCCGGAAAATATTTGTTGATAATAGACAAAAATTTCCAGTTTTCATAAAATACATATATGTACTGGTTCAAGTTCTTCAAAGCCCAAGCAAGATAAGTAGAAAAGAAAACAAACACTTGTGATTATCTGTCTTTTTAAATTCCCTGTTGAGTCATAACTAGATATGTATACTAGCATCTCATTGTGGGTTTGAATTGCACTTTTCTGATGACTAATGATATTGAGCTTATTTTCATATACTTATTGGTCATTTATGTATCTTTGGAGAAACAGCTATTACGATTCCTCACCCGTTTTTAAATTGTGCTGTTCATCTTTTCATATATACTTGATACAAGTCTTTTTTCAGATATGTGATTTACAAATATATTCTCCCATTCTGTGGATTGTTTTTTTTGTTGTTGTTGAGATAATATTGGTTTACAACATTGTATATGACTTAGAGGATAGGATCACACCCTTCAGATACATATTATCACACCATACCACCACTTTTAGATGCTATCTGTAGCAGCACTAATGTTTTTAAAATTTGTTGAAGTTCAATTTGTCTTATTTCCTTTCTTTAATTTATGTTTTTGGTGTTGTATCTAAGAAGGTTTTATTTAGCTCAAGGTCATAAAAATTTATGTCTGTATTTTCTTCTAAGAGTTTTATACCTTTAGTTATTACATTTGGGTATCAGACCCATCTTGAGTTCTTTTTTTTTTTAAGATTTATTTATTTTTGCATACGAGCTGGGGGCAGACCTGCAGTGTGGGGCAGTGAGAGGGTTCACCAGAGACAGAGTGGGGAGCAGAACAGGCAGATCGACCAAAACACACTGCTGAGGGGAGCAGCGGGCAAGGCAGGAGAGGTCTGCTGAGCAATGTGGGAATGACCCCCAGCCAGGCATTGAACTTGCCCCACAGCTGCTGACAGCTCCACAGCACTGTGCTCAACCCGTTGCGCCACCAGAGAGGCCCTTGAGTTCATTTTTGTGTGTATTTTCTAGGGAAGAAATCCAACTTTTTTCCTTTGTATATGGATATCCAGTTGTCCCACCACCATTTGTTGTAAAGACTGTTGTTTCCCATTGACTTCTGTTGGCATCCTTGCTAAAAATTAACTGATTATTAATGTAAAGGTCTGTTTCTGGAATCTTACACCTATTCCATTGGTATATGTCTGTCCTATGCCAGTAGCACATTGGCGTGGTTGTTGAAACTTGTAATAAATTTTGAAATCAGAAAATGTGATTCCTCAACTTTGTTCTGCTATTTCAAGATTGTTTTGGGTCTATGGATTCCCTTACATTTCCAGATGAATTTTAGGATTAGCTTGTCAATTTCTACAAAACACCAACTAGGATTTTGATAACAGTTGTATTAAATCTATAGATTGATTTGAGAAACACTGTCATCTCTCCAATGTTAAAGACAGTACTAATTTCCATTTTACAGTGTGTTTAATGGTCTTTTCTGACTCTTGAATTTTAGAGGTTTGTGTCCATAGTATTTACCATGTAAAATATTTCTAAAAGAATTCAGCAGAGACTACTAGTCCTGGCAATTATGTGAAGAAGGGGTCAAAGTTTATTCATTTATCATGTTTAGTGAAAAGTATTAATTTTAGTGCCTTTTAAGTCATAGTTGTATCAATATTTTTGACTGACTCGCTCTGAATCAAGGACCAATAAGCAGCCATGAACATAGGTGATATAACTGCTTGAAAGTCTTGTTTTCCAGCCTAGCTGGAAAGCGAATGGAGGCTCTTCTAGTTGTTTTTCAGACTTGTTTGAAGTGTTTTGTTTTGTTTTTCTTGGAGTTTCCAGTGGAGATGCCAAGCTGGCAGCAAATAAAGTATACTGTAATGTGAAACCTTATAAATATATATTGGGTCACTGCCATCATTATCAAAAGTGCTGGTACACAAATGTGCAAAGGGAAGATTTTCAAATAAAGCTTGGCCTGGATATATAAGTGTTAGCTTGTAAAGCTCAAGAAATACTAAATTGTACTCTATTAGCCTCCTACATTTTATTGCCTTTTTGGAATAATCACGTACTTCAGTACCTCCTTTAATCTGAGCTGGCTTGTGGTTATATAAGTATGTTGCTTCTTTTTTCTTTATCTTTTACATATGCAGGCAAGGACAATTAACTGCATTTTATAAATAAATCAGAGCTGAAAACAAATTTTCATCCTACCTTTTTATCTTCTTGGAGGCCCAGCTTTAAGACACTTGAGTGATACATTTGTGCTCAGCCCCAAAACTAGTTCCACTGAAAGAAATAACCTTCAAAGTCACTCCTCCCTGCCCCCCTTCTTACAGGACACACTGTTTGGGATCATTGTAAAAAGGAATTCTGCCATGTTAGTGAGAAGTAGTCCTCTCTCTTTTTCAAAGACTCAAAATTTTCACTCATCACTTTGATAGATATTAAAATGGACTTCTCATTAAAATGATTATCATCTCTTTTTTTTTGAGACATTTTTATATTAAGAAGGAAGATTCCTAAATATTAGTGGAGCTCAATGTATTGCCATGGATTAACTGGGAAGAAACATTGATTTACATGGAGTAAGGCCTTCTTTGATATTTAACTTTATTACTAAATTAGCTAAGCAGGAGTATTAGGACTGGGAACTAGTTGGCAGATTTCACAATTTCCCAATGCTTGTTATTTAATGTAAAACAATACTTGCTCTTTGTAGATCAGGGTAGAAATGATCAATTAAAATCAATGTCCCTTATTGCATGGGGTTTTATTTAACACTCTTTTATATAGTTTCTAAAATATACCTAGTGGTGACTTTTCTTTATGTGGTCATAAGTTAGTTATAAAGTCAGTGAACTAAATTTGGCAGGTAATAATGAGATGATATAGAGAAAATATCTGTCCCATTCAATTGAAAGTGGTTATATTATCTAAATAGCTCATGCAAATTATTGGGCAAAAATGTAAAACAGTGGACTCATACCATAGACCAAGGTCAATATTTCAGCCATAGGTCATACATATTCATGAAATGTATTGGCAAGATTTTCTTTTGACTGATCAATGGTATTTACATCTTAATTATGCAATATATGCGTTTTTAAGTTTTCAAATATTGTCCAATGAAATTTCTATTTATAGACAGACTGACCGAGCAAAGGAAGAACTTTGAAGAATTATTACCTTAATTGTGAAATAGTCTTCCCAAGTGCTCCTAGGAGACCTCAAAAATGAACAAATAGGACAGAATGAACTGGTCACTGTAGTCCTATTATGGCAAAGCCAAAGCCCTTGCATTGCCTAACCCCAGCTCTCCACAGTGGGGCCAGTACTCATTTACCACAACAGCCTTTCCCTCTGAGCCTGCTGTAAGAATTCTTTCAATAGAGCATTCTTGGCAGCCCCTTCAGGTCAGTTGGGTCCATCACACCAGAGCAAATGTCCATTCATCATGTGTGACCCAGTGTTTGTGGCAGATGTCTGTCATATATACAAACCTACGTCTAGGTCAAAAGAATTTATATGACTTTGTTTCTCAAAAGAATTTATATGACTTTGTTTTTCTCATGTGCTGTTTTAATATTCAAATATTGATTATTTGAACAAAATATTCAATGTTTATTTCAGGATTACCATACATACAGTGCGAGGCTTCATGCTTCTTGGGCAGAATACTATCAGAAGAGTGAAAATGTCCAGTCCAATTAAAATGTCCTGTAGCCATCAGAGCGCCCAGTCTTTTATGCACCGGTGGCTCTTGAATCACTCTTCAGTGTGACCTCCAGTTACAATTCACCATTGTTATGGGTTAATACTAAGTGGGGAAATAAAACACTAATATTAAGGCTTTAAAATTTGGCAGCTAGTTAAGATTAAAGGTGTTTCATTTTAACCACATGTAAGAAAAAGGAGGACAACAGGATATTCAGCTTCCTGCTAAATAGTCAACTAAAGTGGACAAATTATAGAAAAGCTTTAAAAAAGCTCTAGAAGCCTGTGCTATGGTGCTGTAAAATGCAGTGCCGGGAGCATACACGTGGTGTGCAGCAGGGTCTGGGATGGCTTCCTCCCTCACAGGTCCTCACACACCTTGGTGCAGAGTATTCATAATGGTCATTGAAATGGTGGCCACAACTGTGACACAGAAACCTTGAACAAAAGAGATTGTGTGGAGAGACGGCTTTATCACAGGGGCGTATTGATTATTGCCAGCTTAAGACAGCAAGATGTATGGATGGATATGAAGATACAGACACAAGTGTTACTAAAAATGAAAAGTAAAGGGCAGATGGATACAGAATATATATGTTTCCAGCTGCTCTTTTGCAGATATGCCCAAACACAGGGGGGCGCTAATCTTACATACTCTGCCACCTTCCTTAGAAAGGGCCAGGAGAGTCCTGTTAAAGTAGAAAGTAGGAGACGTTTTTCTTGTCAGTCTTTTTGCCATTTAAGCTTTGAGAAAACTTTACAATTTGGGGGAATGCATTGGCATTTTGATGTTTTCTATGACATGTGTTTTTCTTGAAAAACCTAGAAATTATTGTCTTAGAGTTTTCAGAATCAGATCTGAATAACTCTAAAAAGTTCAATTGACTTTTGACCTTCACATTAAAAGACAGTGGCATTATTGTTTGAGAAATGTTTTCCCTAGCTCCCAATGCATTGTTTCTGTAGAATTTTATTTTCATTAAATCACTCCATCCTCCAGTATCTTCAGTAGAATAATGTTTTATAGATATGTAAACTTTCCCAAGTAGGGAAAGTGAGACAAAATAATCTTATGATGTTTCAGTCCATTTGGATTGCTATAAGAAAATATTACTGACTAGGTACTTTAAAACAACGGAAATATGTTTCTCACTGTTCTGGAAGGTGGGGCATCCAGGATGGAGGTATCATGATGATTATTGCTTGTCTAGTCATAGACAAGTCTCTTTCTGGTTCATATCTGGCACCTTCTTGTTGTGTCCACACATGGTAGATGGGGCCAGGGACCTCTCTGGAGCCTCTGTTATAAAAACATTAATCTCACTTGGGGAGGACACATTCAGACCATTGAATATGGCTTCTGGGAAATCGGAAAAGCACCATAACACAGTAGAGTGAACAATAGATGCTCTAGAAGCTGACTGGAGACCTGGCTTGGTCTGTTGCTTGATGTGTAGCCTTGGAAATATTCACTAGGCCCAGTTTTCTGTTCAGTAAAACTTGGGATATAATAATACTCTTATACAAGTTGACTGAGAAAATAAATGAGACAGGGCTTATATAATTTTTTCAGTGCCCAGCACCTAATCAGAACTCAGTATTAGCCATTATTAACTTTCATGCATTTCTAACCTAATGTCTTTACTTTTTTTCTTCTATCAACATGCAAAAATTGCTGTTGTAGCTTTTGTACTATATTATTTTAGCTTGAGGTATAAACAAGTGAGACGGTTGTATTTCTTTTCAGCAAGTCTGCTAGAGGATAGTAGAATAATTTTGTTGTATTGCATTTCTCACCCTACTGCTGTTAACCTACGTACTACAGATACTTCTATTGGCACATTTTTTTTCTAACTGAGATGTAGTTCGCATACTATAAATTCACCATCTTAAAGTTAAAATTCAGCAGATACTAAGTTATTCGCAAGAATTTGCAACCATTACTACTCTCTAATTCTACATTTTCCTCACCAAATAAAGAAACCCCATATCTAGGGCCTCCCCGGTGGCGCGGCGGTTGGGCGCTGCGCTGTGGAGCTGTCGGCAGCGGTGACGCGAGTTCGACGCCCGGCCGGGGAGAGTCCCACATGGTGCGGCAGACCTCTCCTGCCTCGCCCTCTCCTCCCCTCAGCAGTGTATTTCTGATCTGCCTGTTCTGCTACCCGCTCTGTCTCTGGTGAACCCTCTCGCCGCCCCACAGCTCTGGCTTGTACCCCAGCTTGGATGTATAAATAAAAAAAAATAATAAAAAAAAAGAAACCCCATATCTATTAGCAATCACTTCTCAACCCCCAGAACCTCAAAAGTCTACTTTCTGTCTCTATGTATTTACCTATTCTATTCTGTTTATTTAACATGATTGGAATCATCTAATCTGTGACCATTTGTGACTGCTTCTTTCACATGGAATTGAACTTTTGAGGTTCATCCATTTTGTAGCATGGATCAGAAGTTCATTCCTTTTTTTTTTTTTTAAAGATTTATTTATACATACAAGCTGGGGTACAGGCCAGAGGCGTGGGGCGGCGAGAGGGTTCACCAGAGACAGAGTGGGGAGCAGAACAGGCAGATCAGAAATACAGTGCAAAGGGGAGCAGTGGGCGAGGCAGGAGAGGTCTGCCGCACCATATGGGATTCTCTCCTGTGGGTCATGGAACTCGCATCGCGATGCTGCTGACAGCTCCACAGCACAGCACTCAACCACTGTGCCACCAGAGAGGCCCAGAAGTTCATTCCTTTTTAAAGCTAAATGATATTCCATTGTATGGATGTATGACATTTGGTATATCCATTCATCAGTTGATTGAGATACATGGTTTTAAATATTTTTTTAGGAAAATCTTTGAAAGAAATTGTGCCCGCATCATAACACATAGCATATGTTTATTCCACTTTTTCCCCAAGACAGATTATTTTATTGTCAACTTTTTATGAAATTTTACAGAATTTAGATAAAAACAATTGAATTCTGAATTTTATTTTTGAGAGGGTTAAATATTATTCTTTAATTCAGTATTTTTAAACTTTTTTAGTTCTGATGAGTTCTTTTATTTTATATCCTAACTTTGAAACTTTTCTGAACTTTCCTAGAGAAAAAGAAGAACAACTAACTCGTGTGACTGAAGTTCAGAGGTTGCAGGCCCAGCAGGCAGATGCTGCTTTGGAAGAGTTTAAGCGGCAGGTGGAACTGAACTCAGAGAAAGTCTATGCTGAAATGAAAGAGCAGGTGAGGAGGCCACGACTCCCCTTACTGAAAATCACCCAGTAGGGAGCTGCACTCTGATCTTAAATATGACTGAAGCGTATTTACTTTAAAAAATATATCTCAAAATTAGCCATACAATTAGGTCAGGGATTCAGGATGGCAAAGTGATATTAGACCTGACAGAAGGACACCCACCTCCAAAAGACCCTCAAAGCAAAAAGTAGCCCCGACAGTCAAGAACACAGGCTTGGTGAACAGGGGTTAGCTGGCAGGCTGATCTTTGACAAGAATTCCAGATATACTTGTACCCAAATATTCAAAGTATTGGACACTTTATAGATGTAGTGATTGTGCCAGCTGAGATCTGTTATCAACCTTTCAATGTGTCTTTATGTCATTTGGAGATTCTGAGGTGAAAGCTGACATAGCACTTCTGTTTTTTAATAATTGCAGCTTAAATATCCAGTACTTTTTAGTCCTTAAAGGGGATTTAAGGAAGCTGCTCATGATTACTGAAAGTTTCTTTCCATCTAATGAGATAGTCTGGTAATACCTAGTTGTGTATTAATAGAAATACTTGAGTGTGGCATGTGGCCCCTTGATACAGAATATGGGTTTCTCTAGAATAAATTCCTTTACCAAGTGCAAAAGTTGCAGACTTGCTGCTGGCAAGAGTGAAGTGAGTGGGTGAGGAAAATGATCTTGAGTGGGAACATTTTCTTATAGGAGTTCTGTCTGGATGAAAGTGTCACTGTAGGAATCAGGACTTCTGGGTTGGTTGTAGTTTCTCCTGATGGGACATGCCAACCATTTCTGGGCAATAATCTTGGCATTATTTGAAGTGGCAGGTAGGATGTCTGTTTTCTGATTTATTTGGATGCATAGCTGAGCCAATCAAGGAGAGAGTGAACGATTAAGTGAGAAACTAGGGATTCTCAGTTAAACCGAAGACTTCATTTGGCAACCAAAAATCTTAATCTCTTGGACCATGACCTATTTATTTCGCCTGAAAAGTATGCAATTTTTTTTCAGCAAACTTGTGTTGGAGGTAATGTTATTGAGGAATGAACTGAGATGACTATGTGGAAATGTGTTTAATGGCACACTGCACTAGAAATCTGCACATCAGCAGATTTAAAATTCCAACTCCTTATAACTTTTTAAAAAGTCTGTGAAATTATCAAAATGCACATGAATCGAGTTTTAGTATACTGTGTGATGGGCTGTTGAGGCTGTCTGTTGTACCATTTCTTTCTTTGAAGTCTCAGGCATGGTTTGGCAGTGCAAGAACTCTGTAACATTAACAAATTCAATAAAAAGTAAATATATGGAAAAACTAAAAAATATCCAGCTATATTTCTACATTCTATCCTTTAAATATAACATATTAAATTTTTACTCCCATGAACAGTTGTAAAACTCAGTAGATCATAAAGAAACAGTCAATATATTTCTGAAATTTGAAATGTCTGAGAGTACATATTTTTTATACCACAATGCAATAATGCTAGAAAATAAATTTCAATTAAAATTGCTACATTGGACTTCACCAAAATCAAAACCTTTGTTCTCTGAAAGACACCATTAAAACAACAAAAGAAAGTAAGACAAATCAAAGAATGGGCGAAAAGTGGCAAATAGCTCTAACAATTTGTATCTAATTTATGAAAGACATCTTAAGAAACCAGATAAAGAAATGTAACCTGCTGCCAAGCAAGTAGGAGAAGGGGAATAATAAAGACTAGAGCAGAAAGCAAACAAGTAGAAATTAGAAAAATAGAGTAAATCACTGAATCCAGAAATTCCTTAAAATGACCAACAAACTTGGCAAATCATATTCTTTTTTTTTTTTTTTAAAGATTTATTTTTTATTTATACATACAAGCTGGGGTACAGGCCAGAGACATGGGGCGGCGAGAGGGTTCACCAGAGCCAGAGCCAGGAGCAGAACAGGCAGATCAGAAATACACTGCTGAGGGGAGCAGCGGGCGAGGCAGGAGAGGTCTGCTGCGCCATGTGGGATTCTCCCCGGCCGGGCGTCGAACTTGCGTCGCCGCTGCCGACAGCTCCACAGCCCAGCGCTTAACCGCTGCGCCACCAAGGAGGCCCCCAAATCATATTCTTGACTGATTACAAATTGCCAAAGGAAGTAGTGACAGAGGAGAAAATACCACTATTGATCCTGTAGAAAATAAAAGATGATTTTCCAAAAACTTTATGCCAACGAGTTATACAATATATGTGAAATGGACAAATTCCTATCAAAATACAAATTAATAGCTCTATCTCAAGAGGAGATAAAAAATCTGAGTAACCCTGTAAAAGGTAATGAAATTTAACTAGCAAGTAAAGCTCTTCTTGCAACACAAATCCCAGAACCAGATGGCTTGAATTCCATCAAATACTTTTTAAAGTATTTAAATTTCCATCAAATCTTTTTTAAAAGATTTATTTTTATTTATTTATGCATACAAGAACTGGGGTGTAGGCCAGAAGTGTGGGGGGTGAGAGGATTCACCAGAGACAGAGTGGGGAGCAGAACAGGTGGGTCTATTGAAATACACTGTAGAGGGGAGCGGCGGGGGAAACAGGAGAGGTCTGCTGCACCATGTGGGACAGCTCCCTGGCTGGGGATTGAGCTCATACAGCAGTGGCTGGCAATAGCTTGATACTGCAGAGACTTGACCACTTGCACTGCCAGGGAGGCCCCGGAATAATTTTTTTTTCAAAAATGCTTTCAGAAAATTGAGGAGGAAGGAGCACTTTTCAGTTCCTTATATAAAGCTAGTATTACTTTGATATCAAAGACAAAAACAACACAGTAAAATTATAGATTAATATCTGCCATGAATGTAGACACAAAACCCTTAATGATATTTTCATGTTTTTAATCTAGAAACATAAAATTATATACCACAACCAAGTGGAATTTATCTCAAGAATCAAAGGTTGTTTTAACACTTGGAAATTAATATGGTATTAATTTATTAGTAGAATAAAGGACAAAATCAATAGAATAAAGAACAAAATTATATGGTCATAGAAGTAGAAAAAGCATTTTAAAAAGCTCAGCAGTTACTCATGATTGAAAAAAAATTCTTTGCAAATTTGGACTATAAGTGAACATACTCAAAAGGCATCTGTTAACATCCTAGGCTAATATGTTGAAATATTAATTCTTTTCTTTCTATCAGCAAGTAAAAGATGTCTTCCTTTGCCACTGCCACTCAACATTGTATTGGAGCCACTCAACATTGTATTGGAGCTTCTAGCAGTGCACTAAGGCTGCCCCCAACAATGTATATATACACCCATATTGACAATGTATGTATTTATACATACACACATATTGACAAAAAAAGTATAAATGTCTTCAGGTGACATGAGCTCATATGGTCAAAATCCATAAAAGAAATGCCAGCACTAATAAACGGTGTAAATATGTTTGTAGATAGAAGTTCAATATACAAAGTTCAGGTGTACTTACATATATTAGCAACGAAATTTTTGAAGATGAAATTAAAACAGCATTTCACAAATAACATCAGAAACAATAAGATATTTACAAATAAACTAATGAAACAATTTGAAGACAGGCATATTGAATGTTATAAAATACTGCTGAGAGGAATTTAGAAATATCTGAATAAATAGAGAGCTATTCTATGTGCATGGACTGGAAATCTTGGTATTGTCCAGATGGCAATTCTCCCTAAGTAGATGAAAAACATTTAATGCAATCCCTGTCAAAATTACAATACACATTTTTTTTTTTTGGCAGAAATCAACAAAGTGCTTACTTCCACTAGTAAATTTGTTAAAGTAAATTAAATCCCAACTAATGCTTAGGTAAAAGTCCATGAAGGCCCGAGGGAATATATATTATATATTTCAATACACATAAATATAAATAAATATGTGTCAATGCATGTATTTCTAGTGAGCATATAAAGTTGTATCAGCTTTCTGGAGAATTGCCTTAACACTGTGTATCATTTATACCTTTCTTCTCTTCTAGAATTTTGTTTTTTGGGGAATACAGAGTGTGTAAGATGTATGTTTAAGGATGTTTATTGTTAGGTTATTTGTTAATGTTGAAAAATTAGAAAATAAATTGGAATGTAGAAATTGGTTTAAAAAAGTTAAAGTTAAAAAAGAAGTCTGAGAGTTGTGTGGCACAACAGAAATCCTTAAATATAATGTCATCTCACAACCCATTATATTAAGAACCCTATGTAGTCACAAATTGAAATTGCCGTGAAAGAAGAAAAACCAGAATTTAAAGACAGTGTTTGTGTAATTGATTCTGGAAGAGTCCTTTCAATTGAACAGTCCTCATATCTCTGTTTGTTCCATGTCTGCTTCTAGGTCTGACTGCTATCTTGCTTCAGCAGCCCTAGCTGACTCATTTGACTCTCCTTCTTCTTTACCTTAAGCCTTCATACATTCTTCCCTTCTAGCTGTCACATCTCTATATAATTTTTTGAAGGATCCCCTTGGTGCCTGCCTTGGGATCCTCTTTTCCCCCCACTTACACTGTACCTTTGCCCTGTCTTTGTAAGATTTGTCATCAGACCTGGTATGTCCAGAGGTGCCAGACAGAAAGTAGCAGGGATGGCACTGTTTTCAGTGACGTCAATTATAAGTAGTTTTGCCAAATGCATTCGAGCTTCTGAGATAGAGAAAGCAACTTTGGTGTATATTTAATAGAAAGGAACTCCATTTATAATGGTACCCTTATAGCTAGGCGAATTAAAAGAATCAGATAATTCTTATATGGTAAATTTTAGCAAATACTAAATAAAAGATATATGTCAAAGCAGGATAAATTAAAAGTGTTTTATTCCAGATTAGCAGTTGAATAAAAGGTGTGACTCTGATTAGCTCAAGTTCTAAAAGAAAGTCAATCAACTGATTCATTATTTGGAGATCATGTTTTCAGATTTTCCACGTTCTATATTTGTAAGTCTTCCTTTTCTATTATTGTTTTGAGTACTCCTTTTACTGAATCTTTTGTGTAAAAACGACCAGAGCTATAGGGCATCCTTTTCCACTTGGAAACTGCTGTAGATAGCAGACAATGGGAATTCGAATTAAAAAAATAAAAGCTTTGAGTTTGTTTTTGAAAGAGAATTACTGTTTCAAAAATCAAGCCCAGGAGAGAAAAACGGAACAGTTTTAAATTTTTCAAAAAAATATTGCTTCATACTGTTTTTGTCACTTTGAATAACTTTTATCTCATTTAAGATTGCTTAAATAACCTAATTTTTACTCCACATGGTGAAATCCATCATAAGTGTTAACTGTCAGCAATTAGTTGTATAAAACATACTTATTTTATTGTGAAAATGAGTTACTCTGTTAAAATTATTTCTGTATGTATCAATCATTTTTAAAGAAATAGTATTATATATTTACCTATTCTCTGTGAAACAAATAAATGACTGAAAAAGACAGCTATGTCTTTTGAAGTATTGGCAGCAATTGTAAAGTGAAACTTTCTAATCTTGTAAACTGACTGCATGAATGTCAGTTAACTAGTTCCTCCTGGGGCTTTCACTAGCCACTTTTGTAGTTAATTTCTCTCCTCTTGAAAATACATCCTCATTAACAGGTTCTTGCTGCTAAATATTTGGCTTTAAATTCTATTCCTTTTTTTTTTAAATAGTCATCAACTGCAGGATATTAATTAGCTTTATACTTGGAAAAGCACTGGTTTGTCATGACAACAACATTCTGGAAACCACTGCTCTTGACGAGTGAGATTGCTTCTGGCTCCTAGTACAATTGCAACTGGTTAGCCAGATTCTTAATTTTTATAGTTTATAATTTAAATTCATCATTCTATTATTGCTGCTGAATTAATGAAAACCGTTCTCAACTTATAAGGAAGGAAGAATGCCATCTGGATGTATTTGTGCCATTAAGCATAGATGGATTACAAACAGACTTAAAGAATCATCATACAAACCTTTCTTTGTGACTTACACCTTTGTCCTATTGTCCTTTAAGGGTCAAGTAACTTTAAGTAAAATTTTTAGACCGGTTTTAAGATAATAAAAGAGTCAATATAAATGGAAGAATTTTCTCTCAGTTGCTTTTGGATGATAATGGGGAAATATCTCCACCCTTTAAACATTTGAAATTTTGTCTTTAAGTGAGCTCATGTGACAGAGGTAAAATCCTGGAATTGTATTTAAATGTTTTATTAGAAGCTGTTATGATAACTCAGCAATTCCAAATGATAACATCCAAAGAATATGTACAAGTGTTTGACTTTAAAAAACAAAATTAAACAGAAAAACTCTATAAACAAAACAAATAATTAATAAAAACCTTGACTTGATCCTTAAATGCTTAGAGTAGTAAGTGAAGCTGTTTTCTAATAATATTCCTCAATGACTAATCTCTTATGCAAACAAAAAAAAATCAAATGAGAGCATGGAACCTGTAAACATGTCATTCTTTATTTGGCAGATTTGAAGAGTTATTCATTGTAAAAATAGCAACAGTCTTGTTTTAAGACCTCAACTATTTTATTGGCTTACTGATCAGGGATTCTACAAACTTGATTTCTTCATTTACTAACAATTTAGGAATACTTGTGTTACACCAACCATTGTAGATTCTGGGAATACAAAGATTGTTAAGACATGTTTGTGGCTTGTATGATAAACCAATGCATAAAGCTATGTGGTTTAATAGGTGATATAACTAGTAAAATAAATAGGTCATTAAGAGAACTCAGAGGACAGGCGTGTGAGGTAACTCAGTGAGTCATGCATATGTCTACAGAGATTTCATCTTTGTGTAACTCTATTTCTCAAATATTTGCTTGTTAAAATGTTATTGGTAATGAATTTAGCAAGCTATAAACATAAGGTCAAATATACACATTAGTTTTATTTCTGTATATTAACACCAAACAAATAGAAAATAAACTTTGGAAAAAGTCACCTGTTTTATCCCATTTATAAAATTAATTTCAGCAGGAATGTAGATATACAAGTGGTAGGTAAAGTGACATAACTTTTTGAAGAAAATGTAGAATCATTTTAGATTGCTGAAACTAGGCAAAGATTTGCTTAATAAGAAACAAAAGAGTTATAAAAAACAAAATATTGTTAAATTTAACCTCATTAAAAAATTTTTCACCAAAAGAGATTAGAAAATGAAAAGGCAGCCTAAGAGTGGATTAAGATATTTTACAATTCAAGTATTGAACAAAAACAATCCATAGCCAGAATAAAGTATTCCTTGAATCAATAAGAAAAGGAAGACACTAAATAAAAAAATAAGCAAAACACTTGAACAGATGCTTCTCAAAAATTGACTTGAAAGTGCCCAATTAACATACAAAAAGGATCTTGGTTTATTTAGTCATCAGAGTAATGCAAAAATAAAATGACAGTGTACTACTACTATACAGCTACCAAAATGGCTTAAACAAAAAAGAGAAAATACCAAATGTTGGCAAGGATGTGGGACAATGAAACTCATGTACTATCAATGAGAGTGTAAATTGGTGCAACCACTTTGGAAAACTATTTGGCTATTTCATAAAATTGAATATATGCATACCCTATGTCTCACTCTTCCATTTCTAAAAATTGAATAGATAGTTTGCCAAAAACTACACATTGGAATATTAATAGCATTATTATTTATAATAGCAAAAAAGCCTGGAAACTACCCAAATTCATCAACAATAAAATAGATACATAAATTGTGGTATATTTACTCATGGAATACTGTCCATGGATACTGTACACACAATGGAAGACTGTAGAATCAGCAGTGTAGTATTTTACCTAACAATATGTTAGAATCTTTCAAATGTAGTGTCAAGTAAAAGAAAACAGCCACAAAAATCATAGTGTTTATGATTGTTTTTGCTATTTTGTTATCTGCTTCCATATATGTAAAGAATAAAAAGTGAAATTGGCAATACAGGTTACTCTTGGGTGACTTTTGAGGTACTATTTATTGCCTGGGTGCTACTTACATTGAGATGTTTGTTTTGAGAAGAAATTCACCTACATTTTCTTTTCTATATGTAATTACATATTTCAATCAAAAGTTTTTAAGAAGTGTTAATAATTTACTCAAAAGGAACTTATTGTTTTAATATATATGAAAGTATTTTAATTTATTTAAGTTTGGCCTAAAACATTGGTGATAGTCTGTATTCATCCTGATTGTCACAAAAGCAACAATAATAACCCATTTCATTTTACTTCCTTTTCTATATTAATAAAGAATAAATAGCCCTTGAAAGAAATATAAATGTCGAATGATCTGAAAGTTGTCAACTGAGATAAGAATAAGAAGCAATAAGCAATACCCTGGAGGGGAAAGAATAATTTGCTGGATATGTTAAACTCGTCATTTTGTTTAATTTAGATAAACTCCCTTATGTTGGTAGTAAATATAATGTATCTATTTCTGGAAATAATGAAACATTTCATATATTTTCTATTTCATACCATTCTTTCCCCATGACAATATTTTATGTCCCCAAGACATATTGTCTGTCATATAGATTAAATGATTACTTCTCACAATATAAATATAAATATATTACTGTATTAATTGATTTTCCCTTTTAAGGACATTATTTTCTACTGTGTCTTAGGCCAAGCACAGAAATAATTGTTTATCTGTCTTTCTGCCATCTGTATCTATCTGCTCCCCTGACTATATCTATTTATAATTTCTCTCTATGTATATACGTTTATTATTATATGTATATTCAGTACATGTTTATGTAAATTACAAAGATAAACCGTATAGGAAATTATTGTTATCTAAATATGTATTAAACATTGCAAAATATATTTTGAATTATACATTTGTATACAATTGTATACAATTGTAAATTATACATGTCAAATCACTCAATATAATAACACTATAGTACTTTCCAAAAGAACTAAATTTGATGGTGACAGCCAAATGTTCACACAATGTCCACTCCTACTTTGTTATTGGAGACTTTATTTAGGAAAACATTAGACAGTTTTAGAACTGTAATTTCTTACCTTGCAGATGGACCTTGCCACTTAATGTAGTTCTAATGAGAGATACAAATGGCATAGTTAATTTGCTATTGACATGACCTTGCAGAAAAGCCCCTCAAAAAGGCATTCAACTCAACTACTACAGACCCTTTGCCTTTATCCTTTAGTCCTAACTCTTTGCCCTTGCCTTCCCAGATGTTCAGAGCTGCTGAAAGCATTTTGCAACTATTTTGGGAAGGTTGGATTGCAGAGCCCTTAACCCTGACATCTTTAAACTGCCGATGTAGCAGCCTTGTTCTGAACTTTTTATTATATGAGGAAAACATAAAAGACCCATTTAAGCTATGGATACTTGGTTTTCTTTTACATGTAGCTAATGCCTGAAACCCCCTGGAAGGAAAATTCAGCATCTTTTTCACCTTTCTGTCTATTTTAAACACTAACCAGTCACAGAAATACACCCAAACCTACTTCTGCTTCTAACTTGACCACCAAGTTTTATTCTTAGATTTTTTTTGAAGTTATACAATAAAGGAATTTTTGTTTTGTTTTGCAGTTGAAGTTGAATGGAATATGGAATGATATCTCATAAAGCAGAATCTTTTGTATCTATAGCAACTGAAAATCCTGTGTTATACAAACTAAGTATTTTACAAGGCGTGTTTACTGATTTTTTTTAACTTGTGGAAGGAAAATGGAATGGGGTCTTGCATTTTCGGTCAGTATAAACTAATAACTTGTATTTCATTTTCTTTATCAGTTATTTACTTGGAATTTTTTGCAATGTTTGGTTATAAAAGATCTTTATGTTCTTTAGATTGCTTTCTATTTTGATTATACAAGATAATTACATTGTTTATAGGAGATACTCTATTTTTACAGACTGAACTACATAACACTCTTAACTTTTATTTTAAACATTTATTTATTTTTAATATTCAATCTATGATGAAATAAGATAATAACCAAAAATCAAATTTATAGGAAGATTAGTCCTGAAAGTACTAAATAAAAGCTCTTCCTTCTCTTCTTGATTTCTCTTCTTTTTCACTCTTGCTTTTGCCTACTCTTTCATTCATCCTTAAGAATTTAACAGACTTATTTGCATACCATGGCAGTTAATAAAAATACAAAAGAAAGAATTATAAGTCACAGTTCACTTGTTTGGGAGCTCATGATCTAGATGAAATATCTGACAAAATTCCTTGCACAATGGGCTAGGAAAACAGTGGTCCTAGAGCAGAGAGAGACGAAGACATCGATAAGAATAGTGGGGTTAAAGAGAAGACTCTAGACAACTTGAAGACTGATTGTTTGTATGAGGAAAAATATGAATATGAGGAGCCTTTCCAGAGAGTGTGAAAAGCTAAAGCAAAAGGCTATAGAGTCAGGTACAGCTGTGGATTGCTTGGGAAATGCCAAGATATCGTAGTGTGGGAATAGAGATGGCTGAGGTCAAACTAAGGGGCCTCCTGCTTGAGGTCGAATGTGAAAAGCACCGAGGGAGAATGAACTGCTGTCTTGAGTTAGAAATAAACAAAGGGGCTCGACTGTGCTCATGTAATAATTCTTTGGTGAATTTGCCCCTGGCCACAATACTGATTACCGATGAACCAATCATCTTAGAACTCTGATCATTGAATTTTGAAGCAGGTGACTTAGTAGCCTCAAGATTGCAGTCTTTTGTATTTGCAGTGACATACTTAGGTGTCAAATATTGTGTTGTAAGCTAGATACCCCAAACTTCAGTGTAACAACCAAAAACTGAAACATGTTCTTAGATGGCTGTAATGGGTAGTAATAAACATTTTGTTCTCAGTGGAACTGGTTGCCTTTCCTGAACATCTTTGCTCTAAGAACCTTAAGCTTAACCGTGTCTGAACAAAAACAATTGAATTGTTTTTCCAAACTTAACATGAAAATCTGAAAGAAGCTTTTTCATGGTTTTTTCCCCTTCATATTCATGTTACCTAATCTTAGTAATTACCAAAGGGTAACCTGAAAGAGGCCTTGTGTGTAAGTTGAAAAGTGGAACTATCAAGGGTTTGGTGAAGCAGAATAAGCAATATGAAGGTAACAGTGATAGAATGGTTTTCATGTAAGCTACCCATTGCCTCAAGAAAAATCATTTTCTATTATTAAATCTGGGTGGGAATACAAACTATAGCACTGCCTTGTTACGACGTGCCTTATTCACGTTACTTGTCTTTTACGTTACTATATGTAGGAATTTCTTTCCTGACACATCATAGGAAGAGCATCTGATAAGAACAAGCATGGATAATCTATCTTCTAGTGTTCCCAGTGATAGAAAATATTAGATTCAACACTATTTTATTTCATATTTTATAAAGAATTTGACACCATTAAATGTTGAAAATTGTCCTGAGAACTTCAAACCAGTATATGATCTACTACTGTCTTTTAATTTACTCATTCAACAAGCATTTATTGAGTCAGTATGTGCCAAGCAGTGTGCTGTTTGGAATACATGATTGAGAACTGGGTTCCATTCCAGTGGAGGAGTCAGACATTAAAATAATTAGGAAACAAATAAATTAGATAATGTACCTGAAGGTGAGTGGTTTGATGGTGAAAATGAATCACAAAGGAAGGAAAAGGAAGCTGGCAAGATAGGAATGGGCTGCATTTTAAAGAAGGGAGGTCAGAGAGGCCTCAGTCTAGGGGTGACATTTAAACCCAACATGAAGACTTGGAGTAAGAAGCCAGGTGAATATTGGGGCGAAGCTTCTAGACGTCAATGTGAGAGTGTTTCTGGCGTGTTTTAGATCTAGTAAGGAGGCAGGTGGGCTGGAGTGGTGGCTGATGGGTTGGAATGGTGGTGGGAGATGTGGTGGGTGTATACAGTAGCAGAGGTAACTGGGATTGTATTGTGTGAGGTCTCATTGAATGTGGTAGTGTCTTTTGCTTTTACTTTTTTAAGTAACAGTTGTATTGAGATATATTTCACATGCCAATAATTCTCTCATTGTAAATGTACAGTTCAATGGTTTTTTGATGATATTTTCACAGAATTTCAATATATTCACACCACAATCAATTTTAGATTCCATCTCTCCGAAAAGACACATGATACCCTTTAGCAGCCATCCCTCCCCACCAACACTCTTCTCATCCTGATCTACTTTTTACTATCTGTTTCTAGGCATTTGCCTATTCTGGAGATTTAATATGCGTGAAATTATGCAATACTTGGTCTTTTGTGTCTGCCTTTTTTCACTCAGCATAATATTTTCAAGATACATCCATGTTATAATGTGTCTGCCCTTCAACCCTTTATATGGCTGAATAATATTGCATTATATGGATATATTTTGTTTACTGATTTGTCGGTTAAAAGACATTTAGACTTTCTTCTTCATTGGAGATAGTGCTGCTGTGAACATTTGTATATAAGCTTTTCTGTGGATGTGGCTTTTCATTTCTCACTAGAATAGAATTCCTGGTTTCTATGATAGTTGTATTTGACCATTTGAAGAACTGCCAGACTCTTTTGCAAAGTGGCTACACCATTTTACCTTGTACAAGGGTTTTGATTCCTCCGTATCTTCAACTGTTTTTGTCTGTCTTTTTGATTATGGCTATTCTACTGTGGTGAGGTGACGTCATTTTTCAATCTGAAGTGCCTAATCACGGTGGTGTGGAATATCTTTTCATATGCTTGTTGGCCATTTGTTTTCCTTCTTTGGAGAAGTGTCTGCGGACAACTTCATAGACTGAGACTTAACCCATTGCACCACCAGGGAGGCCCAGGAAGTGTCTTTTCAGTTCTTTTGCTCATTTTAAAACTGGGTTGAAATCCCCATGTATTATTGAGTCATAAGTTCTTTTTATATTCTAAAAACAAGTCCCTTATCAGATAATATGTTTACAAATGTTTTCTGACATTTTGCACAGACCAATGACTTACTAAAATTTTGTTGAGTAAATATTCCCAATATAATGTCATAACATTACAATTTAGCCAATTTAAGCCATTTTTAACATCCTTGACTTGCACTATTAAAATACCTAAAAAATCAATGGATATGACTTTCTCATTTCATCATCTTTAAAATCACCGTTACGATTGGTGAGGTATATAAAATCTGTCATTTTAATGAATGGACAAATTAAAATACATAGAATATAATTTTTGTTTAAAACATTTAATATTTTATTTTTTTAATTTTGTAGATGGAAAAAGTAGAAGCAGATCTAACTAGATCCAAGTCTCTGCGAGAGAAACAATCAAAGGAGTTTTTATGGCAACTGGAGGAGGTCAAGCAACGATACGAACAGCAGGTTGGTCTTTCACTGATGATGCTATTTAACTTTTGCAATGCACGAATAATCTCACTTTTTAAAATGTCTTTATATCACGACATCTTGGCACCGTTAAAATATTACTAAGAATGTTGCTATCAGTATATCTGGAATATTTAAAATACGACTAGTTTCAATAAAATCCAGAAGCAGAATTTTAACTCCTCCACTTGACTAACAGTCCAACAGTTGACTAACCTGAATGTTGATTGAGACATTTGTAGTGATGGTTGAGTTCCTCTCTTTCTGTTGGTGCACAAGTTTGACTTATTCATCTATTTAAAGAGTAGTTTTGGGTATTTACTAAGTATTGGGAACTGTTATTGACTGGGGAGAGCAGTATTCCATTTCTCATGGAGATTACATTTTGGTGGATAGCCAGCCCATAAATTAAAAAAAACCCATAATTTTGAATGGTAATTTGTGAAGATGAAAGACGGTAGTACATAGACTTCAGGGACCACTTGTCTCAGCAAGGGGACATGTGTAACGTGATATGCCTGGAGGAATAATATCCCATGCTCGGGAACAGCAAGTTCAAAGACCTGAGGCCTTGTCTTAGCTGGGAGTGTTTAAAGAATGAAAACAGCAATCGGAGCCATTTTAGACAGAGTGTAGGGAGGAAGGTTCTAGCTGTAGGAGAGAAGAGAAAGACTATGACATACTAGGGGACGTAAGTTCAGATTTTGTTCTTAGTGTGCTGCCTCTTATTTAATTATAAAAATGGTCTTATTTTCAAATTAAAAAGAAATGTGTTCCTGCTGATCCTTGAAGATTTAAAGTGGCTATTAATTTTTACTTGTTTGTCCAATTTACTTGCTTTGTTTCCTTAACATCTGGAAAAATGTTAATATCTTAGTCATTCAATTAAGAAATTTTTTTCCTAAAGGTCATTTTTGAACATTTTTATTCTAGAAATATGAATATATTATTTGGCATGGTTATATTACTAATCTATACTAAGTGGGTACAACATCAAAAATGAATTAATCCCACCTCCTCCATGATAGCAATTAGTGGCTCACTTGAGTTTCAGGAAAACAAAGTCTGATTTAACATGTGTCCTTATAGTTGTTATTTTTATAAACTTGAAATATTGGCTGTAATATTGGTAAAAACACCTTGTTTGAGTTACTTTCATAGGGATGGTGTAGAGGCAAAATAGTTATCAAAGCAAAAGCATGCAAATAGGCCTCCCTTTGTTACTTCACGTTCTGGACTGTCATGCTCCATCTGTCTAGGCAAACCGTGTCGTCATTCCAGACTCATGTTCCAAGGCTCCCCACTAATTTTACATGACCTTTTCGCACCACCCCCATCTCTTTTTTCCTCTGAAATTACTGTGTTGATTATTATTCTGTACCTTTTTCTGTACATCTGAGTTAATCCTTGTAAGAAAATACAGAGCTGATTTATGCAGAACAGAGTTTAATCTAAAAGACAAGATGACAGAAACTTTGCCTGAAATTTCTTTCAACCTGTGTTACATTCTGTGAGTGAGTTGTTACTAGAAATACAATTCATTATTACTGAATTGATTTGAGTTTTGATCAATATATGTCTGTCTACTCGATGTGTATTGAAGGCAGAAATTTCAATGTTCTTGATGTGATCATCAATGAAAACATCACCTGTTATCGCCTCTGGTTTTATGTCTGTATGTGTGTGTTTTATTTCTCAAAGAAGGACTTACATGACTGACATTAGTAACAGGTGGTGAAATAACTTAAGATCACAAGTGAAATAGTTTAGACTTTTAAGAAGAGTCCAAGGTTCTGATTTTTCTGGCATTATTTTCCTTTTGCCAAAATGTCTTAATGGTGTTTCTCTGGTACTATCAGAAACATATAGATCATTTTGATGACAATTTTTAATAGTCATATATGTAAAAAAATATGTAAAAGAAATATGCAATTACTACAAACGTTCTTGGCACCACTTTTAAATTACTTTATTATGTAGTAAATATGAATATTTTATACCATAAATAATTTAAGGAAGTTTCAAACTGAGTGAAAATAAATACACAACACCAAAAGCTTATAGGTTATTGAGAAAGTGGTGTTCGGGGGGAAACTTAGAGCGTCGTCTGCTTATATTAGAAAAGAAGAGAGGTCTTAAGTCAATGATTTAAATTTTGACCCTAGGAAACGTGAAAAAGATGATCAACTTAATCCCAAAACAACAAGAAGGAAGAAAATAGCATGACAGCAAAATTCAATGAAACAGAACACAAGTCACAGAGAACATAAACATGTTGCATGAAGTCACACTCCTAGTAGCAGAATAAACCTAAACTTTCTGAACCTGAGTCCCCGACTCACAAGTGCTCTGCTACCCTGCTGTTTAACTTTACCACAAACAATTTTGAGGGATTCTCCCAGACAGTAGCATCCGCCAAGACACAGAATAGGTGAGGCTGAGTGAAGCATCTAGATGAACACCATGTCTGGTTAGGAGTCTAAAGAGGGAGAGCAGGGGACTAAGGAGAAGAGAAATTATTAAAGCAACAGCACAAGACAATTTCACAGAGTTGAAGGAGAAGAGGATTAATATACCTCTGTGACATTTGAGTGCACAAGGACAAAGGGAAAATCTTAAATAGGGAGATGGAAAACTGATTTCCAGTGAGATCAAGTCCTCAGATTTGTTTTGTTTGTCTAGCCCCAGGTTTTTGCAATCAATTTTTGAATGAGTTGTCATCTTTTAAAATATTCACAATCTTAAACAAAAATGTAAATTTAGGCATATCTTGCAGCATTAGTAAATCTGGCAGCTATTAACCTAAGTCTTACCATAGCAATAATCAGTTGAGCCCAGAGACATTTCCTTCTTTTGTACTCGTCTGTTCACTGTACCTTCTTTCACTCTCCGTGTCTTTTACAGACCCTGCTTCACATAGTTATGTTATAGGCTTGTGTTCTGTGGCCCTATGAGTTGAATCCTTACTAAAATCTACAGAGGAAAAAAGTATAAAGCCGTTCACCATACATACTGTGATTATAAAATATAGAAAGTGTGAAAAAGGAGATGATTCTGGAACTTTATTCTAGAAACTTCCTCACAGAGCACACACACATGTTTCAGCATTGGACAGTAGAAAACAAAATGCAATCCCTTAAAAGAGGCTTTTCAGTCCTCGTGACAGTGAGAGGCCATTTAGTGGTGTTCGAAGTTCAGAAATAATGTATGGTTGGAGGATGGGACGTAAGTGTTGGCAGCTTGCTATTTAATGGTAAGGGGAGGGGAGACGTAGGCCTGGAATTGGGAGAAAGGGATGGAAGGAGGGAAGAAGGGAAGAGGGAGGGGAAATTGAAAGCCCTGAGGTGTCAATATCCTGGGTGGTCTTAGTGAAATGAGGCTTGGATGTTTTCTTAAAGTTGCAGGGTTCCCCAGTGGAGGAACCAAGAAGGGGGATATAAACATAGTGTGAAGAGTGGACAAGAGGAGGTAAGGGAGTCTAAATGAGCCAAATTCCCATTGTCATGTGTAAAGTAAACAATGTATAGATTTGATAAATTAAGAAAGAGCTTCACAGCTTATTTTTTTATTATTTTTTAAATTTTTGTATAGAAGAACTGTATAGACCAGAGGTGCGGGGTGTGTGTGTGTGTGTGTGTGTGAGAGAGAGAGAGAGAGAGAGAGAGAGAGAGAGAGAGAGAGAGAGAGAGAGAGAGAGAGAGAGAGAGAGAGAGAGAGAGAGAGAGAGAAGATTCACCAGGGACAAAGAGGGGAGCAGAATAGGCAGAAAAGTCACCAAGAAAAATATTAATTTTAGTAAACTAAAAATTATTTTAAGTTAAAAAATGAAATATTTACAGCAAATGTAATAGGCAAAGAGTGACTCTCGATTAAATTAATAGTTGTAATAAATACAAATAATTAGCATATAACATAAAGAGCAAAAGAAATAAGAAAATCATGAATGTCCAATAAATGATCTGGCAAAGGAAAGAAACAGATAAGAAATGAATCGAGTAAATAAGAGGTAGAAATATCTTTAGCCTCAATGTTAATAAAAATGCAAATTAGAATTCATAATGATGGACCATCTACAGTTGGTGAAAGTTTAGTGAAATTGGCACTTTTATACCTTGCTGGTGGCATTATAACTTAATGCAACCTTTTGGAAAGGACTTTATTAAGAGTCACAGAAAGTATTTACAGCTGCTGCCCAGTTACCCTTAACCTCAGAGAATCACACAGACATTCAAACTATTATGTTAATTCTTTTGGAGATGATGGAATTATGGTTGATACTTTTTCAATCCTCCTGCTTCCCACATTTTGACAGTGTCTTTTTTTAATGTGACAGTCACTTTTTAGTGTAAAAATACATTCAAATGAACCTTTTTGAAAGAATGTTAAGTTTCAACATCTTTTCTCAGAATGATAGTTTTTAAAATCTCCCCAATTTTTGTCTTTGTATAGTCTTGTTCAAAAATATTTAATAAGGAAAATTGATTAATTCTTTAAGGAATTGATATTACTAAAAACCATATATTACTGCATTCATTTTTTTGTGTCTCGTTTTCTTTCTTTTTTTTTAAAAGGTGTCTTTATTTATGTATACAAGAGCTGCAGTGTAGGCCAGAGGTGTGGGGCCGGATGTGAGAGGATTCACCAGAGACAGAGTGGGGAGCAGAACAGGAGGATCTACTGAAATCCACTGCTGAGGGGAGCAGCGGGCAAGGCAGTAGAGGTCTGCTGCGCCATGTGGGAAGCTCCCTGGCCGGGGATCGAACTCATGCTGCAGTGGCTGCTGCTAGCGTCAGAGTGCTGAGACTTAACCCTTTGAGCTACCAGGGAGGCCCCTGTATCTCATTTTCATGGAAAAAAAAAAGATAAATAATACAAATGTTACACGAATGTAGAGCAGAATTTAAAAAAATAACCCACTTAAGGACCTCTCGGGTTGGTGTAGATTTTACCCATTTTATTCTCATGTCCAAAGGCCAGTTCATTAGATTGGATGTTGAGAATAAAGTTCCCAGACAGTAACTTGCTAAGGAAAGGTAAAGACAGGATTATGAGCAAGACTGTATTATCAGTGTGATACTATACAAATTTTGAAAGTCTTTTTTCACTATAAATTTTATTAGCTAGGACAGTATTCCCCTGGTCACTCCCAATGAAGGTTTTTACTGTGAAAGTCTGGCATGAGAACTAACAGGCATTTAGTGGTGTTACCTACAATCCTTTGCTAAAAATAAAGCCAATTAATCTAAGCTGATTTCCTTTTTTAAACAGAGTGGTCAGGCTAGTAGAGACAGAAAGAGGAAATGTGGGGTCCCTGGATGAGCCATCTGACAAGGTCTTTCCTGAAGGCATTATGGGAAATATGGTTTCGACAGTGGTACATTTATGTGTTACGAGCTAGTTCAAAAGACCATCTTTGAATGACTAGTGTCAGCGTGAGTGAGATTTCTAAGTGTGTCACTAGATAGTGACAAAAGTCAAAACTTTCTGCTTGCTTGGAGTTCAGAGGATTAGTTAACAATGTGGGCTATAAAAATGTTTCCTGAAGCTTTAAAGAGCTAAAATGAAGAATAAAGTTATTTGAATCGAATATAAAATTCTTTGCTTTAGTTTAGAAAATCATCTGCAAAAAGCATGAGTTGTGGATGCGTGCGTGTACGTGTATGTGCACGCACGTGCCTGCGTGGGCGTGTGTGTGTGTGTGTGTGTGTGTGTGTGTGTGTGTGTGTGTGTGTAAGTGGTGGGGGTGGCAAGGAACACAGGAGGAAACTCTCAGACAATGGGGTAAAGGAGGCAAAAGACATGGTCCCGGCGAGCATGTTGTTTACATACCGGGTCACAGAAGGAATATGTCACACTGGTTACCGCGTTCGAAATAGGACACTGACAAACTCGAGCATGTTCAAAGGATAGTTACCAGAATATAGGAGGGCTTGGAACTGTGCCAGAGGGAATATTTTAAAAGTATAAGGATGTTTTGCCTAGACAAGACTAAAGTGAATTGCATATCTACTTGTTTCCCAGTTCAGAATCTGGTATCTGGGAAGTGTATGATTGTACTGTGGGATCATTGCCATGGCCCACAATTCATAGCACCTACCCTGGGCCAGCAGCCATTTCCACATGCCTCTATGTGAATTTAGCCACAGCCCGTCTTCACGGTAATCTTATGAAGGAGGGACCACTATTTATTACCTCATCTTCTGGTAGTGGAAACTGAAGCACATCCAGTTAAGAAAGGTAACCTGCCAAAGGTCCCACACAGGTCATGGAATCAAAACCTGAACCTTAGCCAGGCTCTTAACTTCCACTCTTAACAGACTCCCTGTGGAGATCCAGGGGGCAGAAATTGAGCCCGTGTGTAGATGGAGCTATAAAGAATATTTTGAATCCTTTCAAAGTCTTCTTTCCTAAAAAATTATTCATACATCCAGTGGTTTATCTTTTAAGAAGCAAAGTTCCCCAGCCTGAGCTCTGGAGTTGGCCATCGGCAGAGCTGTGGAGAGATGCGCATTCAGGGTAGGTGGCCTGCCCCTAAGGTCCCTGCCAAGCCCAACGTCCTGCGTCTTCCTGTCCCTTTGCCTGGTGAGCTCCTCAGCCCCTCTGAGATCTCAGAACCTCCACCTACCTTCTAGCCACCAACTCAAGTTCAAATGTGACAACTCTTGTATTATTCTGTCCTTTCTCTAGAAGGCAAGATCTTCAATGCTGTGGTGATTCACACCGGGGAGGAATTTAGTTGCCGGGTTACCCAGTCCTCAGCTTCTCAACTGGGGTCCGGGTCCCTGGCCCAGTGAGCATGTGCCAGGGTGTATGTGAAGCTACATGCTTCCTGGAGTTGCTGGATAGATTATTTTATGGGAAAGCAAAGTAGCTTTACTATTGAGGTAACATTCATATTAAAACAAACACAGACTTTCCTGTTTTGTAAAATGCGAAATTCTCATGAATTTTTAAGAGAAAATGGGACATATCAAAGAAACTTCCAGCTTGCAGAGGCTGCTTCAGGCTATGCCCTCACATCCCCCAGGGGGTACTATTCATTTTCACTGCTGCTAGGGGCACTTTGGTGGAGAAGTTTCAGAAGTATCCCCAGTCTAGCGAACACATTTCATAATGAGGGAAATGAAGGAATCAGCATCCAGAGGAAATGGATGACTTCTGCCTTCTGGGCCTCTTTGGTTCCTTATTCCATTTTAATTTTTGAGCCCCTTCCATATAGAAAGCATCATGCCAGGAACTGTAATGAAGTGAAAAAAGCAAAGTGGTATTTTTAAATATTTTAGCCAAAATGCAGGCATAGAGTGTGCAGATGTGGAGGGAAAACATCAAACACATGGGATAAATACTTACACAAATATCCTGTAAAGTCCAAGCTTTCATCAAGATTTCCTGTTTCTTTCCTGTATAACCCATTGGAACAAAAAGACAATTCTAATTGTCTTTTCACAAACCTCATTCAAGTTGGAAACAAACAACAAACCAGGCATGCTAGGATTTCCTGAACTCTGGAAATTTTTTTGGCAATCCTTTCATATCATTCTTTAGCCTTATATTTTATATCTTCTCTTTTCACTACAAAGCCTTAAGGGAAATGTAGTTTAACAGATAAACAAGTGGCCAGCTTCTCCAGAAAGAATAAATACTTATTGTTGATGATTATAAAAACACTGACGGGCCAACTCCTTATAGTAACATTTCCATGATGATAGGAAACTTAAAATATTATATTTTGGTAGCAAGGACAGCAGTTATGATAAGACAAAAATTATACAAGATAAGCATGTTGGAAATTTTAAGTTCGATTGAGATATTTAAAAAGTAGATAGCATGCAATTCTAACCTTTTCTTTGGAAATAGTTTGTAGTTACCTAGATTTTTAAAGTAATGTAGCATGTAAACATCGACCTCGTTTAAAGTAAATTATTTAGTCTACATTGGAAAAGGATAGAGTAGAAACCAAGAGACGAAAAGGAGGGCAGATGTTCACTAGTAGCGGTTCCCAGGAAGGGGGGTTGTGGGCAGGACCCCCAGCCCAGTTGGAGGCGCCATCCTTGGAGGGGTCGGCCGGAGTGAATGAGAAGCAGTGGGGAGGACAGATGCACAGAAGTTGGTTGATCTGCAGTAGGAAATGGGACATTTTCATTACTGGAAGTTTTTCTTTATGCGGCAGGAAGCAAAATCACTTGCTGAGACGAGAAATGATATGGACACGAGCGCTAGTAAAAAGGGGAATTGTTTGAATTTATTCTGTTGATGGCATTACTGGTCTGACAGAAAAACGTGATAAGATTTCCCTTTGTCATTGAGGTTCTCGATGAGGCTAATGACCATGATTTTGTGGGTCTCCCTAAAACCTCTTCAAAATGGGTTTCCATATGGTTTATGGAGGTGTAAGATGTGTGCACTTTGCTGTGCAGCTAGTACATGCCTGCATTTCTCTTTGCTCTGTCCTTCTTGCTCCCCTTATCATAGTCCTCTTAAAAGGTTTTTCTTTTTGACTTTCCTTTTACACTTTGTAAGAAATAGTTTTTGAGGCTTCACTATGTGTCTACCATGCTGCTCCTTGGTGGTTGGACAAATGCACCCTGATTCAGTGATGCTCCCCGACTTTTAGACTCTTCCTTTCCGCAGCTTCTGCATCCAGGGAATGCAGCTGGGCTACCAGGGCCAGAGAGCTCCTCCGGGCAACAGCCATAATGCCAGTTTCCTGCCCTGTCAGGCTGCCAGGATCAGAGACCCAGGCCATGAGGCCATAGAGCCTGGCCATAGAGACTTCCGGGCCAAGTTTTTGGAGTCTGGGTTCCTAGAATGGGCATGGACAGTGAATGGCGCTCATGACAGGGCCCCCTCGTCCTCTTTTTTCTTCTGGCTTGGGACTTTTTTCACTCAAGTTAAAACAAATGGCACCTCTATCTTGCTTGGGAATTAAAAGGGTCAGATGTATATGTTTTGTTTTAAAAATGTTTCCAAACTAGTGATATGGTTGATGATTCCCAGTTTCTAGATACCTTAACAAATCTAAATTCAAAATAACGTCTCTTCAGTCATTCATTCCTTAGCGCTTTTTTTTTGAGCAACCACTTAATGTGTCATACTGCTCCAGGCGTGTAGGATATGGCAGAGAACAAAATAGAGGTCCTGCGCATACAGAAGAGAAGATGATAACACCACACGCACCCTTGAGTGCTCCCCCAATGTAATGTAAAGTTGGGTGATGATAATTGCTGTGCAGTAAAGCAGCATAAGGTGCTTGTGAGTGCAGGGCCTATTTTATGTACGTCCAGTGTTTCACATAAAGTGTTCATTTAGACCAAGTCCGGAAGGACTCTGAATTAAAACTTTAATAGAGTGAAGAAGGAAATTATACGAAAACTTGGGGTAATGAAAGGACCACTCATCTCCTGAGGCGAGGGCATGAGCCAGAGGGGTCAGTGGCCAGAGGGGCATGAATCGCGTGAGAGCAGTGGCCTGAGGTAAAGCAGACAGAGGGCAGATTCTGTCAAGTTCTGTAGGCTGTGGTGACAGTTTAGACTTTATTCTGGGGGAGCTGGGAAGCCCTGAGAGCCCTTGAGCAAGCTGGTTTGCATCTTGAAAGGATCCATCTTGCCACTGTGTGGAGCGGTGGTTGAGGCAGAGGTGGAGAGGAAGCTGGGGGCTCATCAGGAGGATGGCAGAAGGCTGGCAACAGTGACCGCTCGGCCTCGGGTGGGCGTGGTGGCATGATACAGGGTCAGATCTGGGGTGTGATTTGCAGGCTGGACTGGGTATGGATGTGAAATGAAGTGTGAGGGAGAAAGAGGACTCAATGACTCACAAGTTTCCAGCCAAGCAACAGGGAAATGGTGATGACGGACACTGGCATGTGAAAGGAGGAAAAGAAGGGCGATCCCAGTCCAGAGCTGAGGGGGACATGAACAGAGATGGGAAGGGGTAGAGGACGCAGCTAAAGAGACTGAGGAGCAACCAGGGAGGCGGAAGGAAACACTAAGGTGTGATTTCCCAGAAACTGTGTGCAGAAGTGTTCCAGAAGTGAGGACTTAAATGGGTGCTGAGAACTGACCCCTGAATTTGACAAGCTGGTCTTTAACCACCTCAGCAAGACCAGTTTCAGCAAAAACTGGGAACAAAAGCCCGAATTTTATGGGTGAAGAGAATGGGAAGTGAGCAACCCTTTTGAGGGATTTTTTTTAAAAGAGGGGTAGAGAAATGGGGTGTCAGCAGAAGGGCTCTACTCCCTACTCTGTCTCCGGTGAATCCTCTTACCCCCTGAATTTCTGACCTGCAACCCACTTCTACACAAAAATAAATAAAAAAAAATATTTTTAAAAAATGAGATAGAGGGTCTCCCTGGTGGCACAATGGGTTAAGTCTCAACACTATGAAGCTATCTGCGGCCACTGCAGCACGAGTTCGATCCCTGGCCAGGGAGCTTCCCACAGGGCGCAGCAGACCTCGCCTGTCTCCCCGCTGCTCCCCTCAGTAGTGTGCTTCAGTAGATTCTCCTGTTCTTCTCCCCACTCTGTCTCTGGTGAATCCTCTTACCACCCCATACCTCTGGCCTACACCCCAGTTCTTGTATGCATAAATAAATAAATCTTTTTTAAAAAATTAGATAGAAATGAGAATGACCCAGTGGAGAGAAATAGGATTGCACAGAGAGTGGTGGGTTCATGGGGAGAGTGAGGGGTGTGGTTTGGCCTCAAGGGTCTACAGCCCTCCAGCCCTCAGGCCACAGGAAAGGCAGAGACAACAGGTAGGAGAGTCAGTTGACTCAGAGGAAGAGGAAATGCTTCTCTTGTCACTACTTTGAATTGTTTGTTTCCTCCTGAACACCACACATTGCATTCAGAAAGATGAGTCATTGCCAAGTGTTGCGGTGGGTGAGGGGAGAAACGTCAGATATCGGAGACTTTACAACCTGGCTCATGTTTGTTCTAAATTCTGTATCAGCTGGGAAAAGGTAGTTTATATATTTCATATTCATTCCACATCAGCGGTGTACTAAATTGAGATAAACTGAGTGCGTTTTAGAGAACCAGATGGACGGCAAAATAAATTGAAACTAAAATATGCAGTATGCAGTTAGACATGTTTGTTTCCAAAAATGTTGAATTCTAAGAAGGTAACTGAGGTTAATGAATTTCCTCAGTTTCAGTGACTTGAGTTAACCATCATAAAGTCTTAAAGAGAAACCTGGAAGCCCTTGAGTGTCTAAATCCTTCCTGAGTTTTAATTGCGCTCTGATGAAAGTGCAGAAAATAGTAACTAATTTTTCAGAAAGTTTTACAAGCTGGGGATGATTGCATTCACTCTCCACCTGTACTGGCAGGTGTTAAGTGGGAAGGAAAAGTGCAATGAACAGAACGTGCTTCCAGCACATGCGTTGCCTGTCAGCTTCTCTTCGCCATCAAGGTGGCGCCTCGGCCCTCAGTGCTGCGTGAGTTTTGGGAGCCCCCACAGGCACTCAACCCTGATTACTGATGGTTGGTCAGGAGGAAAAGGATCGAAGGAGCAGAAGGCCTTGTTCCATCTGCATTAGCATTTAGCACAGTGTATTAAACATTTAAGTGAAGAGAACTTTCCTGGTTAGATTGAACTGTTGATGCGCAGAGATCCCAGGCATCGCTCTTTCTTTTTTTTTTTGTACAATTATCCAAGCTTGGAGCCACGTGGACACCCACAAATGACAAATTCTATTTCTATTACTGACACAATGCCTACTTTTTACAAATTGGGGGGGGGGGGTTCTGTGCCCATTTCTAGTAAGATGTTCAGAAAGTCAGACTATAGTGTTTTTCTGGGTTCAAAAGTAATTTTACTCTAATTTTCAAAGGCTTGGGGCTGAATTATGTATGTCCTTGAATTTATCTTATTTTTTTTTTATTGAGGTAACATTGGTTACCTCACTGAATATGATTCAGAGGTCTAAGTTCATACCTCTTCAGATGTATGTTAATACACCATACTCACTACCAAGCCACTCAAAGCCCCAATTCTATAGTCAGATGTGTAGGGCTAATATTGGTTTGATTTTGTCTGACCCTTTGTTTTGTTTCTCTGTTCCACATATGAGTGAAATAATTCAGTGTCTCCTTCTTTCTGACTTATTTCACTTAGCTTAGTCCCCTCCATCTCCATCCACGTTGTCACAAATAGCAAGAGTTCATCTTTGTTCTTAATAACAATAGTATTCAGTTATGTGTATATAGTCAGTCTTCTTTATCCACTCAACTGTCCTCAGGTACTTAAGTTGTTTCCTTAACTTGGCTATGACACATAGTGCCACAGTGAACATGGACGTGTATGTATCCCGTCAAGTTCATGTTTTTATGTTCTTGGAGTTGAGACCTACGGGTCAAATTACTGGATCATGGGGGAGACCTATTTTTAATGTTTTGAGAAACCTCCATACTGTGTCCATAGGAGTTAGAACAGTCTATATTTCCACCAACAGTATAGGAGGGTTCCTTTTTCTACACATCACTTCCAACACTTGTTATTTCTGGTCTTTTTAATATAGCTCATTACATCAGCTGTGAGGTGGTAACAAAAAACCCAGTCAATAATTGGGCAGAACTGCTAAATAAACACATCTCCAAAGAAGACATGCAAATCACTAACAGGCACATGAAAAAATACTCATCATCTCTTATCACCAGAGAAGTGCAGATCAAAATCTTTAAGTTTATCTTTAAAGGGAGTCTTTATCTCTCACCTCATGGAATGTCCATTATTTCATTTTATGTCACATAACAGCAGTTTAAAAAAAAAACAAACCTCCAACAACTTTAGACTAGGCACAGTCTTATGAAATGGTGCTGACTTTATCATAGACTGTCCCACTGGAGCTAAATTTCTGGAGCTTTAAAGAACTTGATAGCTTATTTTGACATGTCAAATGTGCTATTTTGCAAATGCAAATGGAAAACTGCTCAGAGATATGACCTGATAATAAGTCTATATTTCATTACATAGTAAAAACCAGGGCAGGCTGCAGCTATCTTTTAATGTAGATTTTAATACCACTAATCTTATCAACTGCATAAAAGTAGTACTAAATCTCACATCCAAGAAGGGAAAGTTTTTCACAGGGATCTCTTGGACGAGATGCAGGATGATTAGTGTTACCTGACAAACCCTGTAGAAAAATCCTTGTCTTTGAGTGGCTAGCACTTTAAAAGCAAAATGCTCTTTGAACTATTAGCCCAACGTGTATAATTATTGATGGCATTCACAATGCTTGAACTGACTTTGTCTCTTTTTAAAAAAAACTGTGGCATATTTATAATAGTTTGTGACTTTACTGGGTAGAGGTCTTCCCTGTCGTTTCAGTCACATTGATCTGAGGTGGAGATGCCCCCTTGCGTAGTACTGGAGAAGACCCAAGTCCCAGGAAAGTAAGAATAGTAGAATACACTGATTCTTTAGCCTAGGTAACCTACCTTATGCGAGGGTCATCGAGATAGAGCACTAAAGTGCTGAGGAATGTTCTGATAATGGAGACCCGATATCCCTGAACAGCTCCTTTCCTTTGCTAGTCAGGGCCAGCAGTAGGAGATGCTGTACCTAACTAGGGAAAGTACCATTCCAGAATTTCCTAGTTGTCTAGATTAAAATACAATTTTTTTGGGAAACAGAACCATGTGATATTTGCCACTTTTATTAAAATATTTGCTTTTATATGAAATTAGATGAAGTTGAAAAAAGGTGGAACTTTAAGGAATTTCTGAAGTTTAGCAAAATGTTTCTTTACCTTATAAGAGAGGATTTCTTAATTAAATACATTGATATTAGAGTCACTTTTAAAATGTGTGGTTCAATTTTGAGAGCATTAGTTACTCCTATTAAAAAATAAAAGTAACATGCTTATACTTTCTTCCACCCACTCCTACCGTTGTATTTTGTCAAATATATTGTCCTTTATAAATTGTTGAGATTTATAACATCTTTTTCTCTCCATAATCCTAATTCTCATATACACATAAAAACACATTTGTATATATGTATATTTCTATATCTTCCTATAAATCATTAGGTTTTAATTTAAATCAATTTTATGCTCACCACCAGGACATTTAGTGTAACTTCCCCATATCTAAGCATTCTGATTTATCTATTGATTGCCCAGATTTCATCAAGTATGTTTTTTTTTTTTTTCCAAGAAGAGCATATTGTTGTCATATTCGCTATGTTTTTGCATATTTGGGCATCACACTATGTTCCCTTGTTTATGACAGATGGCTTGACTGGGTGTAAAACTCTCCTTTTCCCCCAAATACCTTGCATACATTGCCCTACTGTCTTATTGTATTAAGCTTACTCTTAACACAGCTTCTTCAGTCATCTCCTGTGTGCATGAATTTCATCTTTAAGTACTTTTTTTTTTTTATCCTGAGTGGTTTGGGTTCTGTAGTTCATGAGTTTGCCCATGCTTGAGTTTAGTTATAGTATTCTGAGTCATCCATTTCCTCAAGCTGTATCAGTTTTTCTTAGACTGCAGTGTGCTTTTCTGATATACACATTCAACTCTTCCTTAGTTCAGGGAAATTTCCTGAATGCATATCTGTGTATACATGGATTTTCTTTTCTGTTTCCGCCGTATGTTATCTTCTTTTTATCTCCTTCATGAAACCTTGTTATGATTATCTCAAATCTTTTTTCTGTGTCAGTTATTTTATTTTCAGATATGTTTATCCAGCTCATTGTTGTTTCTAATTTAAAATTAATTTTATAATGGACGTATTTTGATCCTGAGTTAATTCTGTTGTCTTTGAGTTCTTCTTTCATGATACACTTGTTCTTAAGTTCTCCTATAATTCTAATGATTTTGACTTTTGAGATATGTTTCCTCCCTTTGAGAGTGATGGGGCATCCTCAAACCCCAACCACTAAGCCATCCAGACCAGTATCTCTGACATGGCTTGCAAATCAGTACTGCCTATTGGAGGACTCAGTTCCTATCTAAGTCCATTTCTCCGTAGGGTTTCTTGACGTCTTTGCATGAAGAACATTTTCTATTTGTCTGTTGGCTTTCTGGATATCCTCTTTGGTGAACTGACTATTAAGGTCTGCATCTCAAAGGGATACCAGATGCTTGCACATGAGAGCTAATTACTTCCTTTGTTTCTGGAAGACATGCCAATCTACATTTGCATCTGTAGAAGGGCACTATGTATATAGTTACCTAGCCCACTGCTCACTACTATTGAATTAGGGACCATGAAGTCTTCCCTCCTCTATTACAAACAGCTCTTCAACTGGTCAGCAGGGTCTGGTGTTGGTGCAACCTCGTTCCGCTGTAGCATAAACTGTGGGCTCTAACTTAGACTCCTCGTTGGCATTCACAAGCACCCTTATGGGTACCGGCTACCTACTTTTACATCTTCCATGATCTACCACCTCCTGGTCACCATTAACACCATTAAACGTTATTGTGGTTCAAGCAAAAACAGGAGTTCAAGGCAGAGAGATGTTATTTCATGCTTTCCCTTGAGATGTGACCACAAGTAAAGATAAACTGGAAAACCCCAAGAACTTTTGATGTTTACTTATATGGAAGGTAATGGGGACCTTGAATTTTAACAGGGTCATCTGATGATGGCATTTTTGGTTACAAATACCATCATTAAGATGTCCCCAGAATGTCAGAGTTTTTCCTCTTGGACTCATATTTCATCCAGAGAAGACACCCAAGCCAGAAGCTGCTGACAGTGAGGAAATCTAGGCAAAGACCTGCTAGGGTTCATAACATCTAGAAAGTTAGTCAAGTAATACTGGATCAAGCAGACAAGCCTGCACTTTGAAAGCCTTTCACTTTAGAAGGCTCCAGCAACCTTGAGATTTGCTCATTAACTGGCATCACTGATCAGTAGGCTCTGGCAAAATAAACTAGTAATAATTTATGACACCTATCTTGAAATTCCATCATATATCTATTTCATTTGTTCCTGATTTTGAAAAAAATGAGTAGACTGCAATGTGAACATGGGCAGGGCCATTGATAGGTCTACCAGTACTCTTCAACTGACTCAGAGAAGTTACTACGGAAGTACCTCCTTTCCTAGAGCCGGAATAAGGGCGTGCCATTGTTTACAATCTCATAGTGAAGTTCTGGCCTGGTGTCATTTTGGGGAGAAAACTTCTATAATTCTTCTGTCTTAATTATAGGCCAGTGGGCTACTTTGCTCTAGAGTGTTGAATATTATTTTGATTTCTATCAATTAAATCACACTGAATCTCCTAATTTTTCTGAGACTTTTGAGAAGCTCTCAGTAGACCTTTCCACCTCCTTCTATTTACTGGGTTATATATTTAAATTTCAATTATATATACTTAAATTTAAATTATATATTTAAATTTAATATACACACATGCACACATACACAATATATAGTATATATGTACATTTATATAAAAACACATTAAATTTAACTAAAATTGATAATTATGTTATAATGAAGATTGATAGTATAACACTAAATAGAAACAATAACTTACCTAGACCTAAAAATATTCTAACTTAGTAATTCATATACTTGGCCGCCTGAGAAAAAAAGTGACTTAGCATGAGTAATACCAGTAAGATTTTACAGTCTCTCTTTTGGGGGATTGACATTGCAATTGTGGGACTACAGACCAAAACATGCACATTTGTCTTAAATGATCAAAGAAAACTTCCTTCACTACTTCTTATTTAATTTTTAATATGGCATAGTATATGAGGAGAAAATAATAATATTTTCTATTGCCAAGAGTAGAGTATATGGAAGAAAGATTCCTAAATTTTAAATAAACATAAACTCACTAGAATGTATGCATCTATGTCGTCAGATGCAAAATAGGTTTTTCCATGTTATTTTTATTATTATCTTGTTGTGATAAGTGTATCTATTCAGGATTTACTATACTTCCTTCTAAATGGTATAATAAATTTATATGTGATCAGAAATTTTTTGTTGATTTTCTAACTCCCTAAATCACAGTAAGAAAACATTTTGAAATCTGTGTTTAAAAACAAATCTTTTGGTATATTTGATTTTTAGTTTGCAATTAGAAGGGCAAGGATTTCAATCGCAAAAGAAAATAACTTGAAATTTAGTGCAGCATGACTGCCTGGAGAAATGAATGCTATAGCTTTAAGATAAGGTAGTCTGGTGATTCATTGCAGGAAACAAGATCGATTTGGAGCAGGCTCCTACTGTTAGCTTTTTTGAAGATGGATTCTCACGCTGCAAATAACACAACATATTCTAGATAACAGCAGTTTTTCCCCCTGAAATCCACCAAAACTGAAGAAAAATCCAAGTGACTGTTCTTAGCAGCTGTGTGGCCCGGAGTTCACTGGGGAAGCTGGCTTCCTGCAGTCCCCTATTCATCACCTGCTTCAAAGACAGCCTGGCTGGCTATAGTTTGCAGGCCAGGTAGGGTGCCATTGTGCACAGTCTGGGAGGATTAGTATCAAAGCTGCGGCAACCAGGCCCTTGGTCTCCGGCTGCCATTCAGTCTAGCAGGGAGAGGCTAAGACTGGCCAAGGTCACAGTCTCCAGTGTGGAGTGGACTGGGAAAGGATCCTGAGAATTGAATGCTTTTTATGAAATCATGGCGCAAGCTTGCAGCACAGCAGGTGCCCTTCTGGAACACATAACATCTGTTTATGTTGGTATACCGTAGCTGACAACGAGATAATAGAGCTTTGAAATTTATCATTTTATTTTCAAAAAGACAACTGTATATACAATAATCCAGATGCGTATTTGGCTGCGATCTTTTATTTGGAAACTGACCGATTTAATTGCTGCTTTTTTTCCGTGTATATATTTAAGCAAAAAGCAACGTACTGACTATTAACCATTTATGACCATGGCTGATCAGTGATACCCAAATTCTTGGGGGGGAAATAACAAGCATTCAACACAGTTTTTTTCAATGTTCAGGCATTTGTGCCAACAGATTACAGCAGGATTTACTGAATATGCCCAACTGTTGTGAGTATTAGGAGGTTTGGATTAAAATCCCCCCCAAAATTAGAGTCTTTCAAGGGTGAGGTAATAATGACGCAAAAATAAAATTTCCAACTTGGACAAATTAGAGAAAAATTAAGCTGTCCATGAGTTGTCATGACGACAAGGATGTTCTGTTGATGAACTGTCCTCCTCATTGTCCAATCAGATAGTAGAGCTGAAGCTGGAGCACGAACAGGAGAAGACGCACCTATTACAGCAGCATAACGCAGAGAAGGATAGCCTAGTCCGAGACCATGAACGGGAAATCGAAAACCTGGAAAAACAGCTCCGCGCTGCCAATATGGAGCACGAAAAGCAAATTCAAGAGTTCAGGACACGAGACTCACAGGTAATTATCAATAATATTTGATAAAATGGGTACCTATTTTTAAAAAGTCATCAGCGTTGAATGTTTTCTTATTATTCTTGTTGATGCACGCTGTTTGATCATTTGCAAGACTGACATATAAATGTGATTATTTTTGTTTTCTTCCCCTCCTTTCCACCCCCTCCCCCCTCCCCCCCCCACTTTGGGGATGAATAAGGCTTTAACTACAGAAACCACAGGTAGCCAGATTAAAAATCCCATGGCGCGCTATAACTTGGCCCCTTTTTTTATAATCTTGTCTCAGCTCCTTTCATGATGGATTTTTTAAGGTAACTGCCCCTTACCCCTCCCCTCAGCCTTAGCAAATCCCTATGAAATATATCAGCCTCAATCCTTGCTTTTTGTTTTAATCTCTGTAGGTAACCAAGCAGCTGTTTTAATATTTGCTTTTCCTTCCTAGTGTTGCTTTTTCCCCCCATTAGACTCGATATTTGATTAGATCAGTCAGATGGTAATTGATAAAAATGACTCCAGAGAAGGGCTATTTCCCATCAGTCTGTTGCTTTTTCCTACATGCACACACACACGCCTCCTAGCCTCCATCTCTGTAGCCCCTGTTGGAAGCCATTTGGCAGAATAACCTCCAGCTGTGGTAGCATTTGACTCTTCAAACTTATGGATGAAATGTGCACTGTCAGCATGGAAAATTATCTTTATAAATTTCAGATGAAAAAAAAATCGTATTGGGTGTGTGTCTTTGTGGTACAATACATTCTTTAGGGTATATATAATCAAAGGCCTTTAGTGTGTCCTCTTGGGAAGATTACTGTGAAATTCTGTTAAAGAAAATTGAAGAGCAATTGATAATAATAAAAAAGATAATTTTCTTTTCTAATATAACCATATCATATATTGGGTCTAAATACTTCTTTTCCCATTGACATCTAACCACATTACCCACACCATAAATAAGCTTCTTCCTGGCTATCCTTTTCCAAATAATACAATTTCCAAATAATAAAATAAAGCTGTAATAACGTGTGTTTAGACAATTTTATGATGATCAAAACGTAAGAATACTTCTGATTAAATAAGACCTTAATTCTTGAGTGGAGGGCGGGAGGCGGTAAGGCAAAGAATAGGAGTTATTGGTAATTTTTCATTTGACCTTGAGTTGTCTTTTACCTTTGGCAAATGGCCAGAACAATTTAAATATCCTCAACACAGGTTTGTTTTTTTTTTTTTGTCACAAATATGCACTTATAGAATTCTTTTCAATTTGTTTTATGGGGATTTGCTAACTAAACAGGTAGGCATTGTAGTAGCCAGGGGACTAGAATAGTCAGGTGGTTCCTGTCAAGTCAGTGTGCATTGTGCTTTTGCCACAAGCCTCACTAGACCCTTTATAAAACATAATATGATCTTTGGACTACTAGCCATCCAGTTTATTAAAATTTTTTTCATACTTACATTCCCCTTCAAACATGATATGAATCCTTACCATTGTTTTCTATGCTATGATATTTGGGTTCTGAGTTAGTATAAGGTCTGTTTTCATAGTAAAATTGAATAAATGCTGCAACAAAATACATTCATTTATGTAACTATCTGCTATTTTGGTGCCGTTGTGGAAAATCAGCTCAAGTGGAAGCCAAATTTAGAGGAAATCTTTGTGATTTGGCATGTGTCGTATCTGCCATATGTAGGGTGCGGTTCATCGAATGATTGGAAAAAGAAAGGGAAATTGTAGAATTATTATGTATAATAAGTATAAGTATAATTAAGCCACAGGTTTAGTATAACAAATTTACTAATTGAATTCCTTCTAATTGAAATATTAAGGATGAGGCCCTATGTTCTCTTAAATGTTGTTGCATAGGATTATATTTCTCATGTTTTGTCATACTTGGAACAATTGTAATCGTTGTCACAGGCTAACTCGTTAGCATTGTAAACATAGGCTAAATGCATCCTTGATCAAAATGAGAATGATTTTCTGCTAATCTATACGTACTTGTCTTTAGAGACTATGTATATATTAACACTTGTTAATATGTTACATTTTAAAAATTCCTACCAAGCATGCCAAAATGCTAACACCTTATATTTATTTTTGGTTACTCATTGAGGATATTAATTCAGAGTTTCCTTCAGGTAAGTTCTAAATTTTCCAAATGCATCTTCTTTTCATGAGCACCATCTAAATAGTGTAATGTATAATACCTTTTAAGTCCTGAATTCCATTTATATATGTTTTAAAAATTATTTTTCAAATCCCTGTTTTTTGGTTTGAACAAATCACTTGGTTAAATGTTGGATTATAACATTTTTAATTTTAGTTCCAGGGAGACATTTGATTTTCAGATCCTGTTTGGCTGCTCCTGTTTAGCAATGGAAGCCATTTTGTAAAAAGGACTGTTTGAAATACTACTTAACCAAAAAGGACCAGTGAAATATATATTTTAGATACTATGGCTTTGTTTGCTCTTTTCTTCCTTCCGAGTCTTAAAAGAAGAAGACATATTGAAAATCTACCTTTGGCTTCTTTCAAGTAATGTGATATATTATATATTAATAAAATCATTATAGTAAAGTATAGTTACCTCCCTTAAGGTGAAACATATCAATTAGGACCCATTTTTTGGGAATTGTGCTATATGGGGTTATTATAGACTAGTTGTTATTCAAGTAATGCCCATCTTATGGAGAAATCACAACATATAGTAAAGCAGCTAAGGACAGTTCATATTTTCCCTCATTTTATTTGGTGAATTTAGCTAATTATCCTGTGCATATATTTTATTTTTGTCACAACACCTTGATTTTTCAATGACAAGATATATTATGCACATTAAATCTTACTACCCTCATACGAGATGTTCAGTCTGTCATCTCACTAAGGCATAATGTTTAAGAAAAAGTGTCCAGATTAATAGATAGCAAGACATCTAGAAATTCACTATCTCATTGTCAGATGTTTTCCATTTGCTAGATCCCTGTGTTGAAATTATTTTGGAAATGACTTTATTGAGTCAATAATATTTTTAAATATCAAGAAAATTTATATATTTATTTTGATTGTCTTGGGAAATCTAACTTGGTAGTTCTACGTATAATTCTTTTTTGCTTTTGACCTGCAATGTAGTAAAAGAATGTTTATAGTATATCCATTTGAATTCCAGGAAAAAAACAGAATAAAGTTTCCTTGATTGCATATGTCTTCTTTTGGGACCCTAAACCACTTAGTGATTGCTTATCTTTTGTGTATGTTGCCAAAGTGTGTGGTATCTATAAATACCCTTCACAATTTGCCCCAGAGGTGGTGTCACCAACCTATGTCCTCTGTCTATGTGACCTGTTGAGGCACAGACAAATCAAGGAATGAGGGCAATAGCCATTAGCAGAATGCAAATTAGATACAGCAGACTTGTTGAAGAAGGTTATCAGCAAAATCTGAAAATATGTTAAACTTCGAAATTGAATGTGGTAAAATGAGTCTTGCTCAACATGGCATCTTGATGCCTCTCCTGATTCCCTAAACTGAGACTGTGAACATGTTTTGCATAATAAATGAACACAACATCTTGATTTTACCATATTGATTCATAGTAAGAGGCTACACCTACCACTTACTCTCAAATGTGGAGTTTTCAGAAGTCCTCTTTCCCTGTTCTAATTGCTTTTTAAATTTTTGATGCACAGTTGTATTTTTTTCAATTACATCTCACTAATGTTATTTTCCATGAATTTGGGAATCTGGGCACACGATAAAAAATCTCCATTATAAACTGGGTGTGTGTGCGTGTAGTGAATTAAGCACTGGCTCTACTTCAAAGATTACGTGAAGGGTGAATTTAGCAATATTGTGTTCTGAATATTATTGTTAAACTTTTATGTGGTCTTTAGACTTTTGGGGGTTAGTGATTTTTCTATTGAAAACATTTGATTTTGACTTCTTTACATGTGAAGTACATTCCAAAAGGATTTACAGCAGCATTTCATAATAAACACACCCTTGAATAGGTAATATATAACTGAAAAGAATAGTTGAGCAATAAATGATACTAACCACATTAGAAAATTTATGCTTGAAAAAATGTTACAGTTAAGTTCAAATTTTAGTTCCAAGTTTGCCTAGTAGCCATAGTGAAGAGAAAAGGTGGTAAATTGTCTAAGTCCAATTACCTAATGAAAGAAATTATACTAGTTCATTTTTTTTCTTGTTCTCAATTCTGAGAGAAATTGATGACCTCAATTTTTAATATATGGGACACTGACCCATATAACTCATGATGTTCTGTATTTGTGAAAAGATTTGAAAATATAGTTTGGTGAGAAAAAGTTAAACTCCTTAAGTATTTTCATAAGGTGCAGTTAATGGGTTTTATTTTCATGTGCTAAAATTTTACTTTAACGTATTGAGAATACCATGATTTTCAATATCCAAAACCATGGCTGCCTTAAGAAATTTAATTTTGTAGATATTATGAATTAAAATAAAATATATTTTAAGTCAGAGTCCTAGTTAATTCTAGTATTTGTTATCCAGAGGACTGCTCTGGAAACCCTTACAAAATGTCTCAAGAAGTAAAACTTTGAAACAAGGCTGAGATGAGAAATGGCTTTAAAGTTAATGCCCTAATATTAGTTTCCAGGCGTGTTATTCTCTTTCTTACATCTGATTGTTTTGTCCTCTGAGTTTATACTATGGAAAACTGTAAGATTAATAAAATCAAGTGGTAATTTGGTCCGGGAGTAAAAGATGTTTGTACTTATACTAAAATGGTTTACATCCTTCCTACATAACCAAAATAGTATTCCATCATCAATATTTACTCATTAATATCATTTTCTTGGTTCTGAAGTGGTAGCTTTTTTTATTTCTTTGTGTCAAATTTAACTGATGGCTTGGAAAAACCAAACTATGTAAACTACATTTCCCCCCTACTATAATGAGGCTGTTGCTGTTAATGTAACCCTGCTTTTTGTTCCCCTCTTCTCCCTGCTGACACACACAGCCACATCAGAGTGCTGCCTGGCACACCAGCTGTGTACACAGCGCACTGTGATACCTGGCCCCCAATACACTGCCTTATTTGTACTGGAGGGAAGGGAAAGAGGAGGAGAATTAAGTGTATTTTAAGTAGTAAGTGGGTTTTGCTGCCATGGACATAACATTTAAAGTCAGACATTAGAAGAGCTGTTGGGGAAATATTTTTAACAATTCACTTTAATATTTTATAAAAAGAAAATATGTTTTTAGTGGGTCTGTGGAAAACCACACATCACAAGTTTCAATTTTTTTAGATGAAGTTTCATAGTATTATCTCTTTTAAAATACTTTATTAATTTGAGATGAAGAATTTTCTGTACACATTTAAAACATGAACAGAGGGTTTCTTGACTAAGCCATTTTTAAAAGCCTGTGTGAGAAATACTGTTTTTCTGACACCAAAAGCATAAGTTATACAGAATTTCTAAACAGGACAAAAGTCTTTCCCATATTTTGACATAGGTCTTGTTTGACATGTGAAGAATGTGAAGATCTCATTTGATCAGTGCCCAATGTTCATTACATATGAATGTAATAATATATTTGTATTTCTATATTACATATATTGGATAGAAAAGAATACTGCTTATTAGATACTTAATTAGGAGAAAATATGGGAAGATGCCCTTTAAAATAAAGTTTACGTTTTTTATAGTTTACCGGCTTTTATTTTTCATTATAATTCTAAAATTCTGTTATTATTTTCATCCTGTAAACACAGGAGTAGCATGTAAGCCTATAATTAAAAATTATAATGATTCAGCTTGATCCCTATCATGGAAAAAATTATATTAAGTTTGAAAAACAAAAGTAGGCTGAGACACAGAAATTGATTTCTCTAAGAATGGTCCAATTGTAGAAGTATTATACAGTGCATCCTAAGTCCTGTGCATAATTTTCAGATGTGGCAGTTACCATGGAAACCATGGCATGTAGTCCACTTTTAGATAAAGGATATTCTTTTTAAAGACAAACCTTTCAAATAATAACCTATAAAGTATTTCCTTCAAATCAACAAGTTTATCAATAATGATTCCTTTAAAAATATCTTTTGTTCTCATTATACAAATAGACTTATTTACAAGTATTAAAATTGTTCTTGAGAAGTCATTACAAAATGCTGGAGATACTTTAAATAGGGAGTTTAATGTGATCACTCTATAGTAGTAAAAATTGGAAGGATTGCAAGAGAACACAAGTCTGCATGTACAATATGTTCCGCCAGGCAAGAAGCTTTTAGTCATATCAAGTGTTTATGTATCCGGCAATAATATAGTCAGATTGAGTAATCTAACGAGATGACCACATCCAATTATTTTCAACTTACAGATAAGGAACCTGCGGTTCAAGGACATTATCTTGCCCAAGGTCACAGAACTCACAAACCAGGGTTTCCTCATCTTAATTCAGTCTTCTGTCTTTATCTCGCAGCCTCTTCCAAGATAGATTTTTGGAGAAACTTAGACATGGCAAAACAGGAACAGGGTTCTATGGGAATCTTTGCCTAGCATGTGAGAGAGACACTAGTGCTCTTTGTTCTCCTTCCTGACATTCTCATCACAATTTGCATTTCTTTCAGTGATTTGCCATACTGGATGTTGTTGCAAAGTCATAATTGAATCATGCTGCCTGAGTTCCACTTTTAGTAAGCAGTACCTCCTAGAACAGCACTGAATTTTTATGCTTGTGTGTGTTTAATAGCAGCAGCAGCAAAAAAAAAAAATTATTGTATGCTTCCCATGTGCCAAGCTCTCTGCTAGGTTCTCTGCATTATCTCATCCAACCCTTCCAATACCCTGTACTGATTGAATTTCCTATTCAGAAACCCTGTTTTGACCTTCCTACCTGGTCAGAGGACAATTGTATGTATTTCACATTATTGATGAAGAAGGGCCCAGAAGGAGAAAGTAAATTGCCTAAGGTTACATAACTTGGAGTTAGTGTAGCTGAGGCTCCTGGCAGAGTCCCTTCCCCATATGCCCGCTTATGTATGAGCTCGTTGTCTCTGCATTTCATTTATTCTGCATGAATTCCATTATATTTTCAATTTTGGATTGTTAATACATTGTTAGATTTGAAATACTGATACCCATAACTCAGGATATGTAAATCCAAATCAAGTTTAGCCAGTAGTTCCAATCTTTTCCAAAGCCACAACCCATGGCTATGTCTCTATTCTGAGACAAATTAAACTCTGAAGAGATACGCATTTCTCAATATTTTATTTGGAAGACAATTCCATCCCACAAATTTGAGAATTTGTAGAATGGAAAAATTAATATGTTTTTCAAATGGGTTCACATTGTTAAAACAAGAAGATATGGCCAGAGTGAGAGTCTAGCAGGCTTTTAGGTCAGTGGGGAGTAGCAATCTTTATAAAAAATGGCTTGGGAATTTGCATTTAGGATGGGTGAAGTTTGGTTTGTCATGAATCGTAATTAGAGGTGGATATCTCTTATAGTCACACACTAATTTAGAATGTTATGTATGAACCATTCATTTTATGGAGTCTTTAAATCTCAGAGATGTTAGTGATAGATTTTGTTTTCCCTAGAAGAACTGATATAAGGGTCCTGTTGCGTGACAAAAGCCAGTCAAAACCTTTAGGAAGTGAGATCAAGGTGGTTTAGTAAGATGGAACCTGGATGAATTACATGGAATAATTAGAAAATGTGTTTCTTAGATTTCTTTTGAATCCTCAAAAACAATTTATGTTGATGCAGTTCAGCTTAATTCTAGAGCTATTTTGGTCAAAATGAAGTTTTCAGATGAATTCATTTTTTTCAGCAAATTGGAGATAAATTGTTACTCCACATGCCGAATGCCATTCCAGTTGATGTAAGAAAAAATGCCTTCAGTTATTTTTAGTGTGTTACACTCCCCTCTCTTCTTCACCTCTGCCTCAGTGAAATATTGAGAAATGTTGGCAGAAATGGTCTTTGAGGAAATATTGGATGAATAACTCTTCTTCCTTGATGTCTTGGAAAAGCCATTTTTTTTTTTTTTGGATTTCTAAGTCAGTTCTCTAAGACACAACCTTATGCCTTTATATTTGAGGTAATTTTTTATGACAGGAGGTTGAAGCCAAAGTGCAAGACATGATTGGCAAAATGATGATATCATCAGATGTTCAAAGAGCTGGCAAATTGAAGCTTATTAAACTGTCATTTTGTCTTCCTTCAGGACTAATTGGAATCATGCCTACTTGTATGATATGAAAGATATTTAACACCTGAGCATTTATCATGAGAAAAATGACAGAACTTGATGTCAAGGAGACCTAAATCTCCTATTTGAGGACAAACAAGACATTACGTAAAAATAATAGTCCACTTTCAAACTACTTTAATATTTGCGTACAGATAATATTTGAAAAATACTGTCATTGGGAGAAAACTTCTAGAGAATAAAAATTGCCTTAATTAAGTGAACCTTAAAGCATTGAATTTGTTGAACTAATGTTAAACTTGAGATAATTCTCAGTTGAAGCAAATATTAAACTTCAGTGAAAATTTATTTTTTCATTTTTTTAAGCAATTATTTTAAATTGTTACCTGACCTCTGGGTACTTTTGGGTATGTGTGTGTTGAGAAGTTATGGAACTATCACAAGAAATCAGAAGGAAAAAAATACTTAATTAGACTTACAGCATTTGAAAATACATGTTATTTTTCCAATTGATTTTGATTTGTTTTGCTGAGTTATGAAGCCCTGAAAGTATTAGTTAATAATTCAAAATGAGCGACTGTTATCCTTAGAAAACGAAATTTATGGAAGTAGGTGGCCTGAATCTGGGGTTTCTCCCGTGTATTTAGGGGCAGTCACAGTGCAGCACTAGCCTTGGGGGTATGTGGGAGGGCATGGGTGTCCCGTCAGCAACACCCTCTGTGGTGCAGCGGAGCTTTTAGTGAATGTGAACAACAGCCCAACCAGGCCTGCACCTCAAAACAAGGGAATTTTCCAGTGGAAAAAGACTTGAAAGTCAGTCATAGCTCCTTAAAAAGTTTAAAATTAAACTGGTGATTCATTCATCTTAGGTTTACTCAAGTCAGTATTTATTAATGAAACAAACCCCAGATCCCCAGGGTCAAGTAGGACCTTATTAATTTTGTTATTTGCAAAGATGTCATTTAATGTACAAAATGCATGTGTTCACCAAATGTTTCCTGAGAAGCTAATTTTTTGTAATGTAAATGTTATCCTCACTTGTTGGGCAAATTGTTTGATAGCTCCAGATACAATGACGCTGGCATGTGCAGCGAGAGAAATGGAGTGTGAGGGTTGAAAACTTTTTGTTCTTCAGTTATTCAGAAATTACTGCCAAAGCTGTCGTTAGACAAAAGCCACGAGTTCAAGAGGTGCAGAGTGTTCTTGGCTCCCCTATTAAAATCAGTCCTGGCTGTGCATGTCGGGACTTTAGGAAATGTGCAGATGGCTCTTGTGCTTCTCCCACTCCCATCATTTCTAGTGGCCTGCAGTCAGTGTCACAGGTTATTGCTATAAAGCTGGTCTTTCTTGAAGACATTAGTTAATTCAGAACTAAGAGTAGTAAGAGTAAATCATCTCATGAAAATCGTAGTTACCATTAACTATTTTCACTGCTCTGAAGCCTCATTCTTCCAGATTGATGCTGACAAAATGGGGCACCGTGACTTGAAAGTTTTGTAGTTGTGACTTTTGGATAATCTAGACATCAAATTCATTTGCATAAAAGTTTTCCTGTCTGTGAAAATTAGGTAGAATTGTGAATGTGGGCTTTCCTTATAACTTGGACTTTATTCATCTTGACTCTCTTATTCAATAAAAATATTTTGAGTGTCAATTCTGTGCCAGGCCCTGGGGCTTAGGGTACATAACTTCAAGAGGTACCTTTCACACCTTGATATATGTGAATGTTGTCCCAGGGTTGTACAGGGCATGGCCTCTATGAGCCAGGAAGGTTTCTGCTCTGGTACAACCAAGAACAAGATTGACTAGTGCTCTGCTCTAAAGAAACTTAATTTGATGGGGGAATACACATAATAACATAAAAAGCAAATTAACAAGGAGGGCATCATATCGCTTGTAGGCAGAGAATTAAAATGGAAAGGTATGTTGCAGTGACCGAACATGTTAGCTGGTCAGCAGAGAAGTCCCTCCAAGGACGAGCTAACTAAGCTAAGATCTGACTGCTGAGAAGCCAGTAGAACTGGGGGAACAACTGGTGCAGAGACCCTGTAGGAAAATACACTTGGTGTGTTCAAGAAATGAAAAAGGAGCCCAGTTTTACCTGGGCGTGGCAGGCACAGGTAATTAAAAGACAATTAGAGGCCTTTAAGCCGTTAGGTGGCATGATCTGCTATGTGTTTTTCAAAGGCCACTCTGGCTGTTGAGTCTGTTTGACATAGAGCTTACTGGTGAATTAGGTATGGAGAGTGAGGGAATGAAGGATTCTTTAGAATTTTGGTTTGAGTACCTCTACAGAGGTGTCAAACATGAGACTGATTGGGAGGGAATAAAAGCCAAAGCAAGAGTTCTACTGTTGCCAAGATGGAGATGTATCAGACAGGGAAATGCAGGACAAAATTCCAGAAACAGGAATTTGGACATCACTGGCACATCAGTAATAATTAAAGCATGGGCCTGGAGGCAATTACCAATCTCTTATCACATATGAAGACAGAGATACTAGTTCATGGCCAGTGTCTACTACTTCCGGCTCTATAAATCTCAGTAACCCACTTCATATCTCTGATCATAAATCTCTGTAACCCACGTCATATCTCTGGTCATCATTTTCCACATCTGTTATATTTGTTCATTCATTTAGTGTCATCTGTTGAGCGCTGTGTACCAGGCACTAAAATAGGACCTGGGATAGTTTTAAAAAAAAAAAAAAGGATCAATCCCTGCCCTCTGATGTATAGTCTATGGGAAAACAGGCATTGAGCATCTGTCATAAAAGGACGATGGTACAATTCATACCAACAGAGAGGAACAAAGAAAGCTTTCCTTTAGTCTAGACAAAGGATACCTCTCGCCACTATTAATAGCTGCATAGACTTGGAAACAGAGTAATAACCCCTGGAACTCCTCTCCAGGCCCACAACTACCCATGAAAATATCCTTTTACCAGTGATACCTCCTGATCAGTGTGTTAATTTAATCAGGCTCTTTAAGATACTTCCTTCACCATGCTAAGGGATGGTGGGAGATTAATATTATCTTGGTTCATTTCTGCTGTCTGGAAACTTTGCCTGCATGTCTGCCTGCCTACAAAGTATGTAGGTGGTGGTAACAATACCAGCATAGCAATGGACAGTTATATTCTGTGGCCTCTTCTAGCAGGCCCAGACAGACAGACAGACAGACAGACAGTAAGATATCAAACTGCAACTGTGTGATAAAATTACTTCTATCCCAAGTAAAGAAGATATGGCAGTCTTGAAATGTTGGGGACTAGGACCTGAGGAGGTGATCAGGAAAGGTTGCATTAAAGAAGATAGTGTATACATTGAGTTTTAAAAATGAGTGGAAATTTTCCATTCAAATTGGGACAGAAAAAGCATTAAAACAGAAGGAGTAGCGTGATCAATATCTAGAGAACTCTTTACACCGTGTTGAGAAGTCTTGATTCGTTCGCCTTGACTTGTGTTTAGACTTGGGGTTTATACCATCTGTCTGCGCTTCTATTTCTCTCTGCAGTGTCTCTTCCACTACACCTACATTTACAATGTACAACTTGTAGTGTTTATTACCCCTCTGGTAATTCTTTAATGTTCTCCCCAGTGGAGTTCACTAGGTTATACCAAGGTGCAGGGTATAAAAAAATACATTGAAATTGTATCGGCTCATATTTGTATCTCATCTTTTAAAAATACCTGATGTGTGCATGTTTTGCATAATTTGTTAATATAGTGATGTTCAGATTTACACAGGTGCACTGGGTTGCTTGCCTAAGTTTTTGATGATAAGGGTATCCGGTAAAGAAGTTTAGAGATCATAACTTCGGAAGTCACTGAAGATATTAAGCAGAGGATAAAGAATTGGAAGACAGCCTGGAGGCTTGGTGACTAGCTGGGGGTTATCTCAATGAGAGGTGGTCAGGGCCTTAACTAATGCATTGGTGGGGGAAAGGTGATCTGGCAATGAGGGAGAGAGAGTAGTTTAATTCAGGTATCACTTAGGCAAGTGGATATCAAACTAGAGTTCAAATATAGGACATTAGGCTCTCCTTTGGACATAAAGATTTGGGAGACACATGGATGGTAATGGATACAAAGGATGAAAATGAGATCTCTAAGGAGGGGGAAATAGAATGAGAACAGATGACACTTGTTGCCTCATCAAGAGGGAGGAAGTAGAACTGGAAAAGAAGACTGAGAAAATGGGCCAAGAATGATAGGAAGGGAACAAAGAAAAAGTGGTATTTCAGGAAGAAAATACCTAACACCTGGTTGTATTTGAAAGGGGCAAATCCTTTTGCCTTACCCTATGAATGTTAGTTTACTTTCAAGACATGAATGTGGCTATGCCACATAAATGAGCTACTGTCCACAGGTCTATGAAGACTGAGTCCACATTGCATAATCCTGCTGCTGGACGTGGACTTTGAGATCAGGGAATCCATTTTAGAGATGGAATGCACGAGACCCTTGGGCAGTGAGTGGCAGAATCAGACATGATTTGGTGGCAGCACTGAACCAGGCAGGCTTCTGTAGTGATGTGGGAGGACCAGCTGCACAACTGCAGTCCCTCTGCAACTGCTGGGAGCTGTAAGGGCTCAGATCCACAGAAAAAGCAGCGTTGCTGGGTTGGATAGAAAGAAAGGTCTCACAGCTCACCTAGAGAAGCAGGGATTCATTATCAGGATCACCCAATGAGGTAAAAAGGAACACGTTTTGCCAGCGCTGATGTAAAAGCCAAAAGTTTTAGGAGCTGAGATCAGAGGGGGAGCATTTGGTCAGCTGACAGGAGATGGAGCAGTCACGAGCTGCTCTGAAGCGCCTCTGAAATGCCTGGGTTCTCAGACTGACTCACTAGGCTGTGAGAACGCTCCAGAGGCGTCTACCATCACACCTGGGCCCTACCATTGCACTGCCTGAGAACTCTCTAAGTAGAATTTGTCAAGGCTGACTCACGTTCTCTCTCTTGCTTGTCCTTTCTTGATTTAATTAATTTGCCTTGACTAAGTAATTTATGCAGCATTTAAAAATTCAAAATGGATAAATGTATACGATAAAATGAATTCTTGACTGGACAGTTGATGAACACTTCAAAAGTAAATGAACAAAGATAAATGATACAAAGAAAAAACAACCTCTCTCAAGATGGACATAGATCTTCGAGGATTCTTTCATTTATATGTTTGCACCATCTTCATTTACTGAATCCCTTCTGGTGTTTGGAGAAGAGATACAAAATAAAGAAGACAAAGACCTTCTCTGGAAGAGCTCAGAGTTTCACCAGGCAATTTAGCAAGTTCATAAAGCTTTGCAAATGAGATAATTGCAATTATCTGATTATCTGCCCTGCATCCCCAGTCAGAAGACTGTGACCCTGAAGGAAGTGGGAAGTCTTCCTAGAAGGAAGAGCTGAGTGATATGGGCGTGCCGTCCCAGCTACCACATCCAAAGTTGTTTCTAACCAGGTTCCTCTCGTTCAGCTGAAGCCGTGACACTGAAGAAATGGGAGTCTTGGAAAGAAAGAGTATAAACGGGGAAAGGAGAGATTTGCTGGAAGATGACTTCCTCGTGGGATGCTATCGGGGGCTTGGAGACAGCCTTGCTTGAAGGAAGCCCACACAGGGAAGCAGGAAGACGCAAAAGGCAGCCTTGACCTGCTTCAAGAGGCATGTAGGGTTGAAATGGTTGAATTATAGTCACCCAGGGACCCAAAAGAGGAAATAGCTCTCCTTTAGGAAAATAGACCCCCAAATTGAGAAGGTTGCCGGTCAGCTTCTTCAGGCCTTTAGACATGTGAGGGACCGGTTCTCTCTGGACTGGGGGCACTGCTGACTCCTCCTCTCTATCTCAAGTCTATTGCCTGGTCCTACCTGAGAATGCTATTCCCTGTCCTGTACCCCAACCCCAGCCCGGTTACCCCCATCAGCTGTCTGTGTGGGTGTCCTCACAAACTGGGCTAAAGATTGGCTGTCAGAGCAAACAGCCTTGTGGTGAGGGGCTGACCATTCCCAGCCATGTCAGAGTACAGCACCAAGGAGGTGCTTTTGGGCCTGGAACTTGGGAAATTTCAACATCCACTTTTAAAAAAGGGTCATTTTCACTAAAATGTGATTTTGTTGTGTATAGAAATCAAACATTTCAACTAGAAATGACCTAGTTTTAATTTTTCTGTGCATGGTTTATTTTAGGGAAGGAAATTGAGCATAGAGTTAGATGCTTTCTGGGAGGAGGTGGGTATTAGATCAGATTTTACAGAAGGGAAGACAGAGCCAAGCGGTATAGCTCTTACGTGAAAAGGCTGGGATTTGAACCCAAATCTGTCTGACTTCAGTCTGTGAACTCTCTCTCCCCCGTACCGCCTCTTGAAGTAAATTATAGGCGTTGGTGGGAAAACCATTTTTTGCTACTACCCACTAGTGACTTGTGGTTAACATTCATGAATATTGTGAGGATAATTTCACAGAACAAATCAAATTGACATGTAAGAACTATTTAGAAGGGCAATAGTTTGGGGACACTCTGAGTCCCTCCCCCCAATCCTGGCAAAGCGTCCCCTGGTACTTTACATGCACATTGCAACTCTTTTCTTTCTGAGTAGGCATTCATGTCATCTGAAGCTAGAGCTGCAGCTTTTCCCTTCAGCAGCTCCCTCTGAAACCCTGCAGCAGCCCGTGGTTGTTTAGATGGAGCTCAGGAATGTTTTCCAACATTAATTTGGTTTGACATGACTTGGTGCACAAATTAATTATTCAGGCACATATTGTTCATGTACATGAAAAGAATGAAACTGTCGCGAATGGCGTTGTTCTCGCTACCACATGTGAATTGTAATGTTACTAGCAATCAGACCATTAAAGAACAAAAGCTGGCAACATACAGTAACTCTGAATTTGGCCAGTCCCACAAAATTAGCATAAATATGTGAAGCAATCAGAATAGTTTAGGGCTGCCTAGCGAAGTGTCCCTATTCTTATCTAGTTCTGAAAGAATGTGGAATAAACTATTTATTTAACCAACTATAAAAATATGCCTGTTATGCAGTTATAATCATGTGTCATTAATCAGAAAATACTGCAGAAACTCTGACAAATTAAAAACACAAGGATGTGTGTGCAAGGGTTTTTTTCAGCCATTAGAAAGCCGCTTCACCTCTCAGGCGAGCCTCTTTATGGCAACTCCTTGCTTGCTGTACTGACATCTTCAAAGGCTCTGACATCTGTCGGCCTTTGAACTACCATTAAAAAATATTATCCCATTTCCATTCTTTTATGCCCATTTTTTTAATTATAGCCCTTCTTTCAAGTTGGGAACATGGTTGGTTTAAATGATGCTGTCCTTTCGTTTTCAGCCACCCAGCTGCGGTTTGAATAAATTGATGTAGAATCAAAGGCGGGACTTTAAAGGAAAAAGGTTTGATGGACTTGGACTCCGAACCAGATGAGGTTTTATGATGAAAAGGGTTTAATCCCAGCACAGGCATTGCTTCTATCAGTTGAGCAGTACAAAGCAATTCATATATATAGGTTCACGCGAAATGATCTATTTTTTTTAACAGCACAGATCTCTTCAGGACTTGCAAATGTGGCATTAGCTAATATTCAGAGAGCTGATTTCCTTTCATCCACCAGAAGCTTATGATTATAGTACAGTTCTCGAATTGGAAATGAGAGCTGCAACGCAGATTTAAAGCTGTGCTGTCTGATTTGTATTCAATATACATGTCACTGCGGGACAGGCTAGTCTGGGCCAAGCTGGTTCAATACAAGGAAAAACAGTTTCATCATCTGAGAGTCTTAGTCCAAAATATCACCAGTTAATTAAAACAGCAGTCTCATGACGATTAGCGAGGTGCTTGGTTGATTGGTATCTCTTAAAATGTGACAAGAAGTGTTTGAAAATGCATCCTCTCTTTTATTCCATATTCTTGCAGTGATAATGTGTTCAAGTGCATTGCAGGGTGATGAAGTAAATTGAATCACTCAAACCATTTTTCTTAAAAAAGAAACTACATAATTTTGAAACAATGACTTATTTTGCTTTAAAATATTTCCCATCAGCCAGTTGTTGACCTGGGAATCATTTATGTGAGCGGAGCCTTTACTCAGTATACTGTTGAATGATAAATATTATCTTGAGCCAAGTACTTACATCACTAGATAAGTAGTTCAGGATAATTACAAACCTAGAACATAGATCTAAGTCCAATGTAAAATAGTAGTCTCAATTCCTTAGAAAAATTTTATAAGATAATATGCACCTGTTTTACAGTAGAAATTTAAAGTCTGCTTTCTTAGAATAAAAGTGGTTCTTCCATTTACTTGGAAGGTTTGGTACCATTGTACAGGTTTTGGCATTCTTCACCACTTTTTTTTTCATCCTCAAATAGAATTTTTATTCTAAACTACCATTTGAAGAAATTTTGAATGTGTATACTTTTTAATTAGCAAAATTGAGGAAAAAAGGAGCAACACCTTAATTCTTTCTTGCAATGGAGTCTTTGTCCACCTCACAGTCTAGTATGTTTTCCCTTTCTTATAGTCTCCTTAGGAGAAAACATGAAATAAAACACTTTCATATAGGATTTAGCAGGAAATTCATTTTGCGTGCACCTAAGATATTTTTTGTACATTCATAAGCGTTTGCCGAGTTCCTTGGAAGAAGTTGGATTTCTCGCACTGTAATCATCATAACTTTCACTCTGGAATCCTATTTTAGCTCCACTTTTTATTATACTGTGACCAGGCAATCTTTCACTGCTTTTAACCATGTGGTCAGGTTTTCATCACTGAATATATCCCTTTCACTTTATCCTACTGAATTATGTCTGTATCTTCTCAATTGGGCTTAGTTTTTCTCCTGCTCCTCCCACTTCTCCATCTGGGTTTCGTGTTTCTCTGTTGACTCCTCTACATTACCCTGAATGTTGAATTCTGGCCACTTCTTTTTTTTTTTTTTTTTTAGATTTATTTATTTATACATACAGCTGGGGTACATGCCAGAGGTGTGGGGTGGCGAGAGGCTTCACCAGAGACAGAGTGGAGAGCAGAACAGGCAGATCAGAAATACACTGCTGAGGGGAGCAGCGGGCGAGGCAGGAGAGGTCTACCGCACCATGTGGGATTCTCCCCGGCCGGGCATCGAACTCGTGTCGCCGCTGCCAACAGCTACACAGCGCAGCGCTTAACCGCTGCACCACCAGGGAGGCCCTGGCCACTTTTTTTTTTCTCCTCTTCATTCTTCTGTTGAGTGATCATCCTCATGTCAATGGCCTTAAATAATAACTGTTTGCTAATAGCCTCAAAGTTTCCCTTTCTCACTGGAGAACTGAACACAAATATCTAGCTGCCTCTCGGTATGTTCCCATAGCCAGTTCACAAACACTTCACATACCCAGAACTGAAACCTTCACTCATTCCCCCCAGCCCCCATCTTCTCTATGCCTCTATGTAGCATAACTATGTACTCAGTGCTCAAGCCAGAAATTGAGTCTTTTTTTTTTAAAGATTTATTTATTTATGTATACTGGGGTGTAGGTCAGCAGTGTGGGTGTGGTGAGAGGTTTCACCAGAGACAGAGTGGGCAGCAGAACAGGTGGATCTACTGAGGTACACTGCTGAGGGGAGCAGCGGCTGACGCAGGAGAGGTCTGCTGCGCCATGTGGGAAGCTCCCTGGCCAGGGATTGAACTCTTGCTACACCGGCTGTGGATAGCTTCAAAGGCCAAGAGTCAACCTGTTGCACCACCAGGGAGGCCCAAAAGTCATTTTTTAAAAAAGATTTATTTATTTATGCATACAAGCTGGGGTACAGGCCAGAGGCGTGGGGCATTGAGAGGTTCACCAGAGACAGAGCAGGGAGCACAACAGGCACATCGATGGAAATACACTGCTGAGGGGAGCAGCGGGCGAGGCAGGAGAGGTCTGCTGCACCATGTGACAGTCTTCCCGCTGGGCTTCGAACTCAAGTCGCCGCTGCTGACAGCTCCATAGGGAAGCACTTTAACCTGCTGCGCCACCAGGGAGGCCCCCGAAAGTCATTTTTGACTGGCTTCTGTCTCTTAATCCATTCATAAATACTAGATTGTCAACCCCCAAATACATCTGTTCACTTCCTTCACTCCTATCTTTCACCTTGACCTCTACAGGGGCCTCCTAGTAGACAGTCTTGCTTTCTCTCTTGTTCTTCTCAATAGCCATGTGAAATTGGTTTAGTACAACAAGTACTGAAAGCTGTCATAGTTTCAGGCATGTTGCTAACTAGTCATGTCACTGTGTATTGGATTAGAAAACTAAAACCACTCTAAGTTCATGCTTAGGGTGAAAGCCAAACTTCTTAGGTTGGCCTGCAATACCCTGTTGTGGCATCCCCACATTTCTCCAGCTGTCTCCCCTCACCCTCCGCTGTCTATGCTTGAATGACACTGGCTTCTTTTTAGTTGCTAAAATATACCGTACTTGATCTTGTCCTCCAGCTTTGCCCATACTGTTCACTGGAACTGGGAGACCTTTGTTCTAACCCTTTACATGACTGTCTTCTTATTCTTTGAGCCTAATCACTCAAATAGGCCTTTCTACTGACTCTTTCTAAACAGGTCTCCCCCTGTTCTCTACCCAGAGCACCTTGTTTGCAAACTCCCTAGCTCTTTTTCAGCTTATATCACATGTTTATTAATTTTTTGTCTATTTCTTCAAGCAGACTGGAACAAAAGGGACTTTACCCATTTTCTACACTTCTGTATACCCTGTATCTCAAAGAGCGCAGGTACAAACTGTGGTCTCAGCAAACATTTGTGAGTATCTGTATTGAGAAAGGCCGATTCATGGATCAACAAGAGCAGAGTCATAGCACAGCCAGTCTGGGCCCCTCCACGGAGCAAGTAGTGACTTGAGAGTTGGCTCAGGTCCCAGGGGAAGAGGCTGACGGGCACCACCCTCTTAGAGAAGCCACTGGTTCATTTCAGTTTATTAGTTTAGTTTGTCCTCTGCTAGATAAGATTGTCAGGTACTTAACGTCCCCATCTCTTTGATTTCTCAGAGAATTTCTAATACAGAACAACACAAATACATGTACAGGAAGAGGACTATAGTTACTGTAATGTCATTATTATTTACATGGCAGTGTCTTCCAGAGTTACTATACCGAATCTATCTTTGCACCCCAAGAATGTGCCAAAGAGCCTGGCCCAAGTACTGATGCTTAATCAGTGAATGAATGAATACTAGTTAATAAATTTAAGTATTTTCCAGGGTTTGGTCTATGTCTTGGCTTTGCTTGTTCCATGTCATATCTTTTCAGCTTCAGAGTTCTAAAATATGCAGAGGCTGTTTATTAACTGTCCAAATAATCATGACTTCAGAGGACTGGTTACCATTTTGGTTATATGAATAAAATCATAGACTGTGCATCCAACATGTACCGAAAGCCTTCTTAGTTTTGGGTGTGTTGCTAACCAGTCATGTTACTACCAATGGTGTGAAAATGAATAAGACACACTCAGTCAGAAGGGTGAAAAGCAAAGAAACATAAATCAAAAATAATAGGCCACACTTTGTATTACAGACAGAATGAGTGTCGCTGAGCTGTGAGGAAGGAGACCTCAGCCGCCCTGGGAGGGGCAGTGGGCATGTGGCCATCCTGTCTTTCAACAGTGCGTGCTCTTGGGCACTGCCCTTGTGGAGTTTTCTCACGATTGAAAAGAGTATAATTTTTCTTCTTTCTTCTTTCTTTAATTTCTGTAATAAATGCAAAATTATTTTAACTCCATCCAGTTCTTCCTGCAGAGGGTACTGTGTCCATATGAAGCGGGAACTTAACCAGCAAATGTTCCTTTGACCTAAGGGTCAAAGGCACCATGATGGGCCAAGGGGTGAATTATGCTGCCAATCCCATGGTATGGAATAATCCTTTATGTTAAAATCTTCCCAAAAAAGGGGCGGGGGGGAGTTGGTGTAGAGAATGTCTTTCCCTTTGTGATCTGGTAGTTGTCATTGAGATTTGCATTGTCTATGTTAGAGGGTTTCTAGGTGCTTTTCTGGTACATAAGCTAAATTTAAAAATGTAGAAATCCTACCTTCATGCCATTGAAGTGTCACCATGATGAGGACAAATGTGGTGACTCTGTCCTGGCGATCTGTGTATGACAGCGCCATGGCTTATTCTTTTTATCCACGGCCAGTGGGTATGATGTTATAATTAAGGATAGTTAGTTGGCAAGGGGAGCACAGTCTGAGATCATCTTCAGGAACTTCTTTAGCTCTTTTCCAGGCAATAAATTAACTTTTAGGGGGTAAAATAATAAGACAGTTGTTTGAAGCTGTGTCTGATGGCCGGGGGGGAAGCACACACATGCACATGCGTGTGCACACACGCAAACACAGAGCCTTTGCTCTGCTCTGCCTCTGAAGTTAATGTGTGAAGTTGGCCGCATCTGTTCTCATAAAAATGACACAAAGGCGAAAACGCTTCCATAAAGTAGCCCAGCTCTGTGCTCCAGAGGGCCTTCGACTTCCTATGTTTTGTTTCTACCATAATCATAAACTTTCTCATCTGGTGTTGAGTATGGAATCAGTAAATACTATTCACTAGTCAAAGACTGAGATTGAGAATCTGATTTTATCACTTGAATAAGAGAAGTTTAGACTTTTCTGGGATTTTGTCCCAGCTCCATGTCTCCCTGTGGTCAGAGGCCTGCAATCCTGCCCAACTCCTCAGCCCTCCCACCCCCAGGCTGGCTCACACCCTAAATCACAGGCCTCAGAAACCCTTTAGGCTCTTGATCTTTTTCTTAGAAATTTTTCATCATTTTGTCTTTCACTTAGTATTTTTGTTGATTTTCTTCCTTTTTTGCTGAATTTTCAAACTCTAAGAGATCTTTTTGTACTTTTTCTTGTTTATTTTCCAGAGTATCTTGTTTTCATTTTGTAGGTGTAATAAATTTCCCTCTTTCCAAAATGATGAATTAGAATTTTTTTTTTTTTTTTTTTAGTTCCAGTGCCTGAATTCTCTCTCTCCTTTGGGGTTATTGTTTGCTTATGTTTCTATTTCTCCTTCATATTTATTTCTCTTGACTTTCCTTCTATATGTGGTGATTCTTACTTTCTTTTTATATTAACATAAGATGAATGGTGTATTAGTTTCCTATATTGCTGTTGTAACAATTTACCATAAAATTGGGGACTTAAAATAGCAGAAACTTATTTTCTCATAGTTTTGAAGGTGAAAAATCTGAAATTAGTCTTGAAAGACTAAAATCAAGTTGTTGGTAGGAATGGTTCCTTCTCATGGCCCCAGGGGGCAATATGGGGACAATATGCTTCCTTGCCTCTTCCAGCTTCTGGAGGTGACCTGCATTCCTGCGTGGACCCTTGTCACATCACTTTCCCCTGCCGCTCCCATTGCCACCTGCCTTCACTGTGCTTCTGACCCTTCTCCTCCCGCTTGGCCGGCCTGCGATGACGTCAGGCCCACATCACACTCCAGTCTCCTGTCTCAGCATTCTTGATCACTCTGCAGCAGTCCTATTACCGCGTAAGGTTAACACATTCACAGCTTCTGGGATTAGCACGTGGACATCTTTGGGGAGGGGAGACATTATTCAATCCACTGACTTGTGTAGAGAGAGTCTCTCTTTCATTCCATCTTCTAAATATGACTCTTCCTAGGTGGGGAATCCAGAGTGAGTCTGGGATGCAGTGGGGTAACCTATATACTGAAAGATAGGTTAGGATCCACACCCCTTACATGCTGAAATGAGGAGCGCTTCATCCTGGGCAGAATCCATTCTAGAAATCACAGGTTTCTCCTGTTGCTCATTCTTTATTTTTGGGGGGGAGTGTGGGAGTTGAAGATGGGAAGGAAGAGCCCTCTGTTTTCACAAGAACTGCCTGCGGTCTGTAGGTTGTGGTGCTGCCCATCTCCTCTGCACACAAACCTTCAGGGCTTGTTTTACCATCTTCACAGTACCTGGGTCCCAAGCCTCCCAAAGGGGTGTGATGGATGGATGGATGGATGGATGGATGGATGGAAGGATGGACTCGCGGTTCTGTTGATGCCTCCCAGTGTCAACAGAGTCTTTCACAGCCCATCTTATCCCTCAGCATCTCAATATAGTCCTGTCCTAGTCTCGATCCACCAGAAATGTATTGAAAGCAATTCTCAGTTGTGAATGTCTCTCACACATGCCTGCTCTCATTCTCTTAGCTTCTTTTTGTGCATCCATAGCTTTATTTTCTTCAAAGTCACTTGTTAACAATTCACTAAATTGGTTAAAGGTCACTGAAAGCAATTCTCAGTACTTCTAAGTAATCTTCACTTAAAGATGTAAAAAAATAGGCATAAAACGATTAAAATACTACACTCAAGGAATGAATTATTGGTCAAAGTTCTTTGCTAATTTACATCTCATCACATCAAATAATTTCATGCATTCTAATTTTTAAACTAATGGCTACTGAAATTTACTGGAATGAAGAATAACTAGACATATTAATAGAAACCCAGCCTGCCCTTCCTTTGCAATTTTACATTACAAAATGATGGATAATTGCAAAACATATTATCAGTTTAGTTGTGTATGATATCATCATGGTTGGGGTTATTATAGAAATAGCACTGATACAAGAATTATTCGATAGGTGGTTTATTGGTAAGGGAATTCCACAACTTAAGTGAGAGAATAGGGAGAATGAGACAGGGAAGGAAAGAGCTAGTTACAGGTGTCTTGTTGAGTGAGTTTAAAGAACAAGGGAAACTCCCTTCCACTAAAGACCTGAAATCTTCTTGAATACACCACAGAATCATCCCATCAAAAAATGAGTTCTGGAGCATATCCATGGTATCCCAGCCCTTTTGGTCCAAGGATTGGAATTGGGAAATCACAAGCCTTCAAGTACTGTGTACACTCCAAGCCCCTCTACACATTTGGTTTGTTTATGTGTATTTTAAAATTTTTAGAAACGCTGAGTAAAAAATTTTCATGAAGAATACGTTTTGTCAGTAAAATGGGAGACTTAATTGCTACTTGCAAGGTTTAGAAAGTAAGAGATATCTTAATCCATCTTTTAGCACGTCCATTTTATCAGTCTTATTAGAAATGGCAATAGTTAATAAGTATTTCAAGTAAGGATGTGTAGCTGCTTATAAAATGTTGAAGCATGTAGAATACATACACACACGTTCTTCCTTAAATGCAGAATTGATGTGCAGAGGATTATGTAAGCAATGTGGTTTGTATTATACATCACATCTAAATTAATAGCATCTACTTTGTTATATACATGCAATTGTAATCATACAAAACTGGGGAGAAAATCTTTCCTTTGGTTTATGATATTAGTATGTGGTGTACACCTACATCTTACTGCACAAACAATAAAAACAAACAACAAGCTCTTTATATAATTTTCTGCTAATAAAAATAACATATACTTTCTGATCTCCTTGATAATATCCTTGGTTAAGTTTCTGCTTCTTTATTGGCTATTTTGCTTTGGAACTACATAGAATAAAACTAAGGTCATAGAAAGAGTTCTGTATCCATAGCAACGTGTATTTCTGTTTCAACACTTTACAGGTATTTATTCTTAGTCTAATAATTTATTAGGATTTACAGGCTCTTTGGGGATTGATGGCTCAATAAATGATCTGGCATTAATCTAATAGCTCAGTACTTTTGGAGATGGCAGAAGGAATACAACAGAATCTCGGTAGCTAGGTATTAATATTAATATGAATCATTAATTTTTTGGAGGGTCAGAAATCCAAGTAGGTCATTTTTAAGGATAATGAAGTCAGATCAAGAGTTCAGAAAAAGAGCTTTGACAGTCCAGGTAGTTAAAAGGAGATAAAAAGGATGTAGCCACATAAATTCAAAAAACTAATCACAAAGCCACATCTGAGGAGGAGGCGGTAACCTCGTCTGAAGTCCAACCCCCAGATTATGAAGCAAACAGGTATCAGAGTTGGAGAATAACGAGAGGTTTAGTCAGGCAGACGAGCCTGATAGGCCACGACCAAAGTTCATGGCTGTCAGCCTATCTGGGAGGTAAGATCTATTTTGGCTCGAGCCTCTTGGGTGTGCCCTTCCTTCAGCAGGGAATGAACCTGTGAGTGGATGGGCAAGTGCAAGCTTGTGCTTGAGGGTAGATGGGAGGGAGAGGATGAAAGGACTTTCTGAACCTTTTAGGTTAGCAACAACAAAAAATCTCATAAATCATCAGTGTCATATAATGTCAGGTAACTTTGTTCTGTAGACTAAGTACAACAGACAACTAGGAGGCTACCAGCAATTTCATAGGCAGTGGGAAACTGCTGCAGACTGAGCAGTGGAAGTTTTAGGTAGTTACGTGGGCACAATTGTTTCATCTCAGTATGGCTAAGGCAGCGCTTTGCGTTAAATTGTGAAGACCACTTAGTGAACAAAACTCAATTTTAGTTAGTAAAGACAAGCAATTCACATATTTTTCAAGAATGCTAAGCTAATTTAAACACACTTACTTTTTTGTTTTTGTTCATCTTTAAATTTCCCGACAGCATTTTTCTTTGGTTTTGAAAATCCACAATCTTGATCTAGGTAACTTTTCCCCAGTTTGTTTTAAGAGTTATAAGTAGGATTGGTGTGCCTGTGACTAGGTGCCTGACTAGCTAAGATGCATAACTTAGATTTCATAATTGTCTAGTTTTACCAGATGCCAAAATATCTTGAAGAGTTTAGCATTATATTTGGTAAGATGAATCCTTTAAAATAACAGTCTAAATTCTTCTATAAATAAAATCCTCCTTTATTTTATATTGTAATATTGTTATGAATCATGTTTCTTGATCTCAGTTTTGATAGAACTATTTATGCTTTTGAATATATACTTGAGTATATTTAAAAACAACCTTTTTTATGCCAACTCTTATGAAGCCTCAGCTAAAACCCCACAAAAATATTTATATAATTGAAAGTAATCTTAAAGTGAAAGGCTAACTTATTTAAAAGTATATGGTTTATATTTGTAAGCATAGGCACCTTGGGTTTTGTTAGTGCATTTTTTCCTAGTTAATAGCATTGTCCTTCCCCAAACAATTTCCTTTTATATTGAGTAATTGGAAACTTCATTTTATAAATAGGGAAATAAAAGCAGCAAGTAACAGATAATGTACTAAAGTACAAATTGTTCTAGTAAGTTATTACTGCACAGTCTCCTGGGGTTGCTGTGTTGATGTCAAAATCATCCAAGATGCTTTTTCACAATTGGAGTGGATTGAGATCAAGGTGACCGCCCTCTCTGTCTTGAGGCAATGCCCTAAATTTAAGACTGGGTGTTCTGACACTGAAAGATCGTGAGGCCTACCTGGACAGTGACGCTGTCCTTGAAGTTGGTTGGGGAGGTGCTACTGTGCTGGAGATATTTACCAGCACAGCCTTCATGGCATTAGAATGGATTCCTTTGTGTGTGGATACTTATTTTGAGCTTCTTTTCAAATTCCTAGAAATAGATCTACCAAGAATCATAGTGTTTTGTACAATAAATGAAAAGCGATAGATATTAGATTAGATATTCTTAATTGTAATCTGGTGCTTGCGGTTAAAAAAAAGACTGCAATGTTAATACTCATTTTTCAGATTTATTCCTTTAGACAAGATTATTGACTTGTATTTTTTCTACTGCACACTTAAATTGCAAATGTGATTCCATTTTTTTTCCCCATGGCACCAACTTAAAACATCTCATGTCATCCTTCTGCATTTGAATAATTAGTTGCACAGGCACGAACAACACATAAGTGTACAGGGGATGGAGTTGCTGTTAGAAGCACTAATAACTGGGGTTGCTCAGCATGTCCATGCTGATGGAGGCGGCCACTGAGTCAGCTTCGACTAGGGCAGGACTCTCCTCCCTTTCATCAGCTCATTGTTAAAAATGTAATGATTTTTGCTTTGGCGTGCTCAAGATTTTCTTATATTTCAGTAAGCGGTCAGAACTTCTGAATACCTTGCTTTAGTAAAGTCCTATTGTTGTTGGCACAGTAATTAGTGTTTTCTGAATGGCACTAGGAGACCATGTGGGCTCTTGTGACCTAAGTGTGCATAGAATGTTTGGACAGAGTGGCTAATTCAGGACTGGCAGAAAACTCAGGTCAAAATTCTGCTTTCCTGGAAAGGGGAAGTAAAGTAAATGGATAAGAGTGTTGAAAATTCACTTTCCAATTACTTGAATGTCACTCTTACAGAAGAAGGTTGCTAGTAGAGAAGAATTCAGCTTGAATTTTATCCTTCTTCCAAGGCCAGAGAGGTCACTGGTCACTCCTGGAATCACTCTGTCAAGAAAATAGTTTTAAGTGTTTCTAGATGCTGCAAATAACATCTTCCTGACATGTAGTTCTCGTGTTCGGTAGCCCTGATGTTGCACCAAAGTGAGCTATGGATAATGCATCTGGGTTGGCTTTTTAATATCCGTATTTTGTATTTTTCAAGATGAGATTATTAGAAGTGCTATCTGATGAGAGTGTCTTTTTAGTGTCATCATTCTCAAGTGGAATATTTCCATTTGAATCTAGAAGATAAGATACGGGTATTTTTATATTTTGTGCCACTGTTACTTACTTATGTTGTTTAACCTATAAAATAGAGGCTTAGGCCTAATCATTTAAAGTGTGGTAGACATTTAATTTGCAAATTTCCAAAATAAATCAATGTGCTGTGAACCTCTTTCTTCCCTTTTAATTTTAACTTAACCCAAAAGCAAATTTGCTATGAGTTTTTACTCATTTTCCTCAAGACCTATTTTCAATGAGATGACTCTTTTAGAACAAAACTGGAGATCTCAACATCAGTTATGAATTTTTAGCAGTGTAGTCATCACTCACAAAAAACAAACGCAACCATGTTTGCCAGTTCATGTGACTCATAAAATGTTCCACTTCTTTTGAAGTTTTTCCTTCAGATCGGCATGGGAATTAATGAGTGCTGTTCTTTCGTACTTTCACCCTATTGCTTTGTTTTCTCTCCCTAGAGTTCTCTCTCCTTTTGAAGGTAAAAATACTTTTTTTTTCTTGACTCAAATCCTTTCTAGTATGCACCAAAACCGAGTATTAACTGTTCTACAATTTTTAATCAGATTAAAGTTTTCCTACTTTTCCTATATGTTAAGCTCTGTCCTCTCTTTCGTCATACAAGTTGTAAAAAGTACCACATTTAAATTCTGTGTGTAGAATGCCTTCCCGAGATATACTATTCTTTTGGAATGGGGGGGAGGATTTAAGCCCCCCCTCTCATCATTAAAAGTTACAATGGAAATATTTTCACTGAATCACATGGTAGACTAATGATTTTAATTTTAATTACTAGGTGTAGTAACTAGAATAAGTTTCTAAAAAAACAAATGCACTTTGACTGTGTTTGCTTGAATATATACAGATACGCATACTAGAACTCAGTGAGGTTTCTAAATTACTTGTAAAGGTAAATCTGCCAACTCTTAATTCTAATTATCTCTTAGTCAGTTCAGGGATTTAAAAAATATTTTCCATGTAATAGGACATAGGCATTATGAGTCAAGAAATTTCTATTTACAGCTTAGATGCAGCAGGTTAAAAATAGAAAATCTGCTGCCTTAGGAATCTGAAGACCTGATTTTGTACCCAGACCTTTATGTGACTCTCCCTGTGCCCCCATCATTTCTCTTTTCTGCTTCTATCAGTTCTTGTCTTTCCTTTGGCCTATGGGGTACACTTTGAAAACTTTAACCCTAAAAAACTACTATAAAAACAGAAACTTTTATCCAAACACTCAGCAAAATAATAATAATAATAATAATAATTACCTCACATATAAAATAATTTATAACACTTGACTTAATTTGAAATTACTCCTTTATGATATGAAAGGGTATGTTATGTGTCATAATTATACGGTAAAATATTGTCTTTATTTTAACTGTTTAGGTTAATTTCAGTTTTTAAGTAACAAACATAGGACCTCATATAAGATATACAGTTTTATGCATGATATAAATTCAACTCTATAAAGTAAATTGACACATTAAATTTTTCCAAAATATTATTTTTTCTTGATCTAAGGTATTTTCTTAATATATTCCACTATTGACTTTATAATATATGTACTTCCCTTCTTTAAAATCTGAATATCCACTTTCACACCCATTCTCCATATTAAATAAAATCCAAAAAATTCATATTTTATTCAGTGTATTCAGAATTTCATTTCAAAATAAAAGATCTTTAATTTTGATCAGGTGAGAATTCGAGAAGAAAAAGAGTCAGATCTTTTGCTTCATAAATACCTTTGACATGAGGAGTGCTCAACAACCAAATAAAACAGCAATATTTTTGTCTTTTATTTTTAATTTTTATTTTTATTATTTTTTTAAGATTTATTTTTTATTTATACATACAAGCTGGGGTACAGGCCAGAGGCGTGGGGCGGTGAGAGGGTTCACCAGAGACAGAGCGGGCAGCAGAACAGGCAGATCAGAAGTACACTGCTGAGGGGAGCAGTGGGTGAGGCAGGAGAGGTCTGCCGCGCCATGTGGGATTCTCCCCGGCCGGGCGTCGAACTCGCGTCGCTGCTGCCGACAGCTCCACAGCGCAGTGCATAACCGCTGCGCCACCGGGGAGGCCCTATTTTTAATTTTTAACGTATACCAGAATTATATAATACCACAATTACATAATAATATAAACTAATAGTAAATGTATTATACATTATAACTAGCAATCTGTATTTTTAAACCTAGTTGTCAGCGTTTTTAAAAATTATTAAAAAAAAAAAAAACCATGAGGGCCTTTCTGGTGGCACAGGGGTTAAGGTCTCAGTGCTATCAACCTATCACCAGCCAATGAGGCATGAGTTCTATTACTGGCCAGGGAGCTAACTGATATGGCACAGCAGGCCTCTCCTGTCTCTCCTGCTGCTCCCCTCAGCAGTGTATTTCAGTCTATACGCCTGTTCTGCTCCCCACTCTGTCTCTGGTGAATTCTCTCACCCCCAACACCCCAAACACTTCTTGTTTGTATAAATAAATAAAAGTAAATATTAAAAACCCACCAAAAAACCATGAGTTGAGTTTTTCACTCTTTTTAATAATCTGGCAACTGCCAAAAGTGAAAGTTACCTCCCAATGTTTTTCCTTGACAAAGAACTCAGTGAAATTTTGGGGACATATATAGTCCAAATTTTGGATGATTTATATAAAAACATTTGACATAGGAAATATATAGAAATAAAGCTAAGCTATTATATAATGAACTACTTATTTAGAATCTAAGATGAGTGGAAAAAACTATGGAAAATTTAAATGTATATGTTCCATAAATGCAAATACAGATAGCTCTAGGATTAATGTTTCCAGAGGACTTACAGGATATCCATTGGTCACCATAGATTAACCCCAATCCCTTAAACCCTATGCATTTATATTACTTTATAATGATAATTGGTATTTATAATAATGACCTTGAATTATTTTATGGTCCTGGAGAATTTTCAAAATCTTCAAAGAAAGATTAAAGTATTATATGTGTATAAGCAGCAACTTGCCTTCCTCAGAACAGTACACTTATTTCTTGCTATATGTGATAGTTAAAATGAGTTAATTATCTAATTTATGTACAAGCGTGGAAGCCAACTGCCCTCCTCCTTCCTGTATGCCGTAAAATGAAAGGACCAAGTAAATAAAAAATGAAAAAAAAAAAAAGCTAGAAAACTCCTTCACTGCAAGGGCAGATATAGGTGTACTCTGACATCTTCTTTTTTTTTTTTTAAGATTTATTTATTTATACATACAAGCTGGGTTACAGGCCAGAGGCGTGGGGCAGCGAGAGGGTTCACCAGAGACAGAGTGGGGAGCAGAACAGGCAGATCAGAAATACACTGCTGAGGGGAGCAGCGGGCGAGGCAGGAGAGGTCTGCCGCACCATGTGGGATTCTCCCCGGATGGGCGTCGAACTCGCATCGCTGCTGCCGACAGCTCCACAGCGCAGCGCTTAACCGCTGTGCCAGCAGGGAGGCCCCTACTCTGACATCTTCTTCATGACATAACTGATCAAGGAATTAGATGATCATTTCTTTAAACCTTTACCTTCTGGGAAGTTTTTTTTATTACTGGGGCATTTCAGTGTAACTTCCTTGAAATGATGAAATTTTGGACAGTGTTTTACTACCCATCTCTGCACCCGTAGAGATTAACAGGCACAACTCATCCTTTCCACTCTTCACTCACCTACCATTCACATAAGAAACACAGGTGTGTTTGAATTCTGGGACATCTTTTTCTCTCAGCCTGTATGAAGCAATTACAATATATGACCAAATGTCATCCACTTCCATAATGTTCTGCTTCCTGATTCTAACCTTTGTATCCAGACAAAGAATGTCTAGAAGGCAGGAAAATGCTGTAAAAGCCCCCGTGGTAGGAAATTGCTGAGGAGGAGGAGGTCAGGAGCTTGGATGTGATCTGAAGCCATTTCCTCAGAGGAGCTCTCCTCCTTGATGAACCTCGCATATAAATTCAGAAACAGACACTGAAGGCCCATTAAGAGAAGGAGCTTCTAGCTCCTTAAAATATCATTTGACACGGTAATGGATATTTAGATGGGTGGACACAGCAATGTAGAGACTAAGTAACGACTGACATAGCCGACCAAAGAATTGTAAACTACTTAAGGATCAAAAGTCTTGAAAGATCTGAGACCTAGAACAAAGCAAGAGCTCACCTCCAAGTAACACTTCTGCCTTACACCATTCTGAATTCAAACCTTATTATCTTGCCTTTTCACCATTTTGTTTTTTTCTGTTTAATCCTGTGTATCCATATTATCTGATCATACCGCTCCCTGAACTGTACTGTTTACTGTGCACCAGTTGTCCTGCTTCTAAATAAAGTTAATTAGCATTTAGTCTGTTAGAAACACAATAATCATCTTTATTCTGGTACTTTTATTTGGGTATAAAAGGAATGTTTTCTAACAGGGTTAAATTCCATGTTTATCTCTGTACATTTTATATTCAACTTGTCAAGGTTCTTGAGAGCGTTTGTTGAAATAGTTATTGGATTTACCTTGATGCTATAGATCAGTTTGGAAAGAACTGGTAGAGAGACTCCATCACCATGATATACTTCTCAGTTATTTAGATCTTCTTTAATGTCTTTCAGAAAGGCTTACAATTTTTCTTTAGACTTTTACCCATCTCTTGGTAAACATTTCTTAGAATCTTTAATTTGTTGTTTTAGATGTAATTTTCTTGCCAATATCTTACAAAACATTGACCTTCTATTTAGACGCCTATATAAATTCTTGCATTATGTCTAATAATTTGTACATTCATTTTGCATTTTTTCCATAGGCAATATGAACAACCATGAATGAAGACAGTTTTGTTCTCTTATTTTTTTCTTGTCATATAGCTCTGAATACAAATAGTGATAGTATGCGTTCTTTTCTTCATCCTGACTGTCAGAGGACATTTTAAAACTTATCAGTGAGGAACAACTGAAATATACTTGTTTTTTGGCAAATAATTTTTATCTGGTTAAAAATGGTCTCATCTATTTCTATTTTCTTAAGCATTGCCATTATGGAATTTTATCAAATGTGTTTACATGTATTGAGCCACTATAAAGGCTTTTTCTTTTAAGCCTTTAAAGGAGTAAATTTATCTAATGTATTTACATGTACTGAGATAATCAAAAGGTTTTTTGTTTTAATGCTTTAATGAATTAAATCATATGATAGACTATTTTTCTAACATTATACTGACATTATGTCCCAACCTATTTTTTCATGATATGCTTTCTCTGGATTCATTTTGCTAATTATTTGCTAATAATTGTTGCGAGATTATAACCTAAGATTTGTTCTTTTTTTGGACATAGTTTTAAACTGATATTATGCTAGCTTCATAAATTATGTTGCTGAATAATCCTTCTTTCTCTATCCTCTGAAAGAATTAGTGAGTGAATTATTTGTTTCCTAAATATTTGGTGCAACTGGCCAATAGAACCATCTGGGCTTGATATTTCATTTCTGGAAAGATTTTTGAGTACTATTTAAATTTTTCTAAAGGTTATAGGATGATTCACATTTTCCAGTTTTCTCTAGAGTCACTTTTAGTGAATTTTTAATAGTTTAGCAATTTTTTCTTTTCATCTAAAATTGATATTTATTGGCATTTATAGATTATTTTAGAAATGTTAAGCTGCCATGACATTCTCTGCAACTTGGTGATTGCATATTTTATTTTGATACATTTCTGGACTTGGTTTCTAATAACTTATTTAGACTTTTTTGTTGTGTTTATAAATGACTTGGCTGATAAATTTTCCCTTCATGTTTCTGTTATTGGTGTTGATATTATGAGTTCTGAAGAAGTTTGAGCGTATTTTCTTTTTCACTATTCTCTGAAGAGTTTGTTAATTCTCAAACAATCTGTTTTGTTAGATCTCACCTGTAAAATGACCTGAGCTCTTTGTTCTCTTTGAGGGAATATTTTAACTATTCTTTAAATTTTTTGATTAGGTTGTTTGTCATTCTATTTTTCTCTTTTGGCATTTTGTGTTTCCCTAAGTGCCTTTCTATTTCACCTGGGTTCTTCAATTGTGAAATTGTATGACTGAATTAGAAACCACTGAATTAGCAACAGGAAGGTTATCTATCTCATACTTTAGCATTAAGTGAGGGATTGTCTCTGAAAAATCTTAACTATAACCAGTTCCCATGAGGATCTGATGTCTAAATTCACATTCACTCAGACTATTCTGAAAATTTTGAAGGTTGGTTACTATTTTAAAGTTATGCAGAGATCCTGATATCTCCAGTTATCTATCAAAATTATGTGATTGCTAGAGAGCTCACTTTTCATTTCAACAGATAATGTTTTAGTAAGTATGAGGCAACATTTAAAAAGAGTATCGACAAATAACAACATAAGAAAAACAAGATACCATGAACCAAAAGTCTTCAGAAATTTGGAAGAGCAGAAGTGAGATCTTCAAAGACTTGACATAACCGGCATTAGCAGTCACAGAATAGAAAAGTCATATATTTAAAGATTTTAAGGGTATTTTAAATATCAAAATAGCCAGGAAGTTAAAAAAACTTACCAAATATATATGAAAAACAATAAAACTTTTAAAAATAAAAACAAAACACTTAACAATTAAGAGTAACATTAAGAATTTGGATGGATTTGAGAATACCTTAGAAGAAAAGATGCAGAATATAGGAGAGAGGAAAAGATAGGTGAAAATATGAGCAGTTAAATAAAATCATAAAAAAATCTAATATACATCTAAATGAATTCCATAAGAAGTGGTGAAAGACTGAAAACAGCGACATTCAATGCTATGACTAAGAGTTTTGCAGTCTCATTAACTCATTAATTACTCCTCATATTCAGAGGAGTAACATGTCGTATCAGAATAAATAAAACATGTTTATGTTTCAAGGAACCAAATAAACAGAAGAACACAAAAGACAAAAAGGAGATCTTAAAAGAAGGCAGAGAGAATAAAAAGGTTATCTTCAAGTATACAACAGCTGACTTTTTATTGAAACCCATAAAAATATTTTCAGATCAATAAAAGCAGAGTGCTTGTCACTAAACTTTTAAAAAAGATTGTAAAGGATGCACTTGGGCTAGAGGAAAGTGGTTGGATGGGAGGTATCAGAGTTACAAGAAGGAATGATGAATAAGAAAGTATAGGGAAAGACATAACAAACATAAGATCAGAAATTAATGAAATAAGTAACAAAAATTACAAGAGTTCATATTGGGTGAATCTCAGAAACATAATGTTGATATATTTGAAACAGCAAGTTACGGAAGAATACATGCAATATGCTAATTACATAGCTATTAGAAAGAAACAAGTAAGGTTGAATAAACTGTGTATCATACAATGTGCTAGGTAGTATTTTACCTCTGAACTGGGAGGGATCGGCATGGGATTGGAGAATGAGGGAAGGAGAAAAAAAGGAAAGGAGACTGGAGGAAGGGAAGTAATTGTGTTTATTGACTTTTTGTAATTCTTTTGTGAGTTTCGTATTTTCTGACCATTTTCCATTTTTAAAAACAAGGTTATTGCTGACATGGAGGCGCAGGTTCACAAGTTGAGAGAAGAGCTCATTAATGTGAACTCACAGCGGAAACAGCAGCTGGTAGAGCTTGGTCTTCTTCGTGAAGAGGAAAAGCAAAGGGCTGCGAGGGACCATGAGAACACTGTCAGCAAACTGAAGGCTGAATCAGAAAAGATGAAAATCGAGCTGAAAAAGACTCATGCTGCTGAGACAGAGATGACGCTGGAAAAGGTAAGCTCTCTGCCTGGATTTTTATAGACAACTGAAGCCCATGTTTGATAATCACTTTTGCTGTCTTTGGAAAGCCAGTGGATGTAGAATTACTCTTCAAATTTAGAAACTATTCAAAATAATGTAAGTATGTTGCTGTGTGCCTAAGCATTACTAAAATAATCTAGGAAATTTCCTCACTTTTCCCTTGAATTTCTGGAATGTCCCATTCCATAGTAGTTAAATACATGTTATGATATAATATTGTCCAGTGTTATACTGATTAGAAATACTTGGACTTGGGCCTCACTAGTGGTGCAGGGGTTAAAGTCTCAGCACTGTGAAGCTATCACAGTCACTGCAGTGTGAGTTAGATTCCCCAGCCAGGGAGCTGACCCGCATGGCGCAGCAGACCTCTCCTGTCTTGCCCACTGCTCCCCTCAGCAGTGTATTTCAGTAAATTTACCTGTTATGCTCCCCACTCTGTCCCTGTTGAGCCCCTTCAACCCCCTGTACCTCTGGCCTACATCCCAGGTCTTGTATGCATAAATAATTAAAAATAAATCTTTTAAAAATATATGTAAGCTAAATACTTGGCCCTAAATTTTTCTAGATTAAGATAGGTATCAGATCTTTTATTGATCGTCCACTCATAACTTCTAGGTTTTGCAGTTTGTTTGTTTTTTTATAAGTGTAACATAAATGATGACATATTTTCCCAGTTTATTTCAGATTAGGAAAAGTTTCTTTAGATTATATATATTTGAAATAAATATCAATGTAATGTTTACACATTTGGGTTAATTTATATTCCATGTACAATTTCAGTTATTCTTTCTTTTGGTAGTCTGGAGAAGTAAAAATGCTTTAGTTGAGTAGTCAGTGTGAATCGTTGTTAATCATGACAACTGTGTGTTGTCCCTTGAACTCCTTAAAATCAAGCCATATCTTGAATTCAAGTTTTTGTAACCTAAAACTTTAGCAAAAAGTGGCTATTTTGCTGACAACGGAGGTCTTGGAATGCTGCTGGCCAGCAGGAACAGCTGCATCTCTGTATATTTGCTGCTTCCTATGTTTTAAAGGAATGGATGGGCTAATAATTTTTAATTTTAAAAGATTTCACTAAAAATCCTACCTAATGATCAGGAGAGAACATGTACAGGTTTCCAGTATTTTTTTCCTGTTTTTGCTTATTTCTTCCCCCCTTCTCCAGTTTTTAAGGATGATGTTAAAATAAATAAATAATAGATACACACTTTGACTTGACATAACTTGGAAAAGATAAGTTAGGAATCTTCTAGTCCTGTTTTATTTTTCTTACCCCTTGTTCCTCATTCTCAAGTCACATTAAACCTTCATAGAGTAGACACCACATCCCAGGCACTCTTCCAGGCACAAAGGTTGCCAGTCTGTGGAACTTAACTCTGTAGTACCTTGATTTACCACCTATTCCTATTTCAGCAGACTTTGCTCTTTGTAGGATAGCTCTGAACCCAGAAACAAATAGAAAAAGGACTCTAAAAGGCAGGATTGAACCTTACTTCTTGGAGAAACAACAAGAAGACCAGAGTGGCTGAAAAAGGTCCCTGAGCAGGAGGACGTGATGATGTTAGGGACAAAAGCTCAGGGAATGGACCAGACCTGGAGTTCCGGAATTAGCTCTGCTTTGGCCCTCTGTGAGGAAGGAGGCCTGGTGGGTTTTGAGCAGAAGAATGACAGGACCTGACTCACATTTGAATGGATCTCTCTGACAGCCCTGATGAGAACAGACTAAATTGAGCCAAAGAGGGAAGTAGAGAGATTAGGTCAAAGCTAATGCAAATTTAGACAAGATAGAATAGAGGCCTGGACCTGTGGCGTAGCAGTGAAGATGGTAAAACTGATCAGATTCAGGTGTTGTTGTGACAGGTTTTGTTATTGGTTTGGATGGGGGGGAGCTGAGCATGTATGTGCAAGTGTGAGAAAGCAAATGAGCAGTCCAGGGTGATTCCAAGGTGATTTGCTGGAGCAGGTAGAGCAATGAGTGGAGTTACTCTTTGCAGAAAGGAAGAAGACTGTAAGAGAGACAGGTTGGGCCATTTGGCACATTTTTGGATTAAGATGCTCTTTATACATCCAAGTAAGGACATTAGTGATAACTTCAACAAAGCAGTACAAAATAATGTTTTGATGCTAAAGTATGCTGTTTCAAGAAATAGGGAAATTTCCTTTATAAGGAATAGTTTTAGACTTCTGATAATAGCAATAAAAGGCTGACTGGTAGAGAGTGATGGTGTTTGCTTATCTTTTCTGATAACTTACACCTCACTTGGCTTTAATCACCTCTGCCAACAGTTGAAAGTATTTCTAAGTGAATTCTCTTAAATGGTACAGATACCAGTGCATCTTGATTTAAGAAAAGTAAATATACTTATGCAAGACATAGAACATATACAATTTAGTTCTTAATTTTCTTGTATTATATATTCACATTTTAAATGTTTCCTCTTGCTTTTATATGAACTTTTTCAAACATACATTGATATGTGTTACTAGTTGGAAAGTTTCAGATAATTTTTTAAAATTAGTATAGAAACCATTAGTAAATATATTTGGCAAGTACTTCTGGAAATGCATTATCCCAGGCACTGTGGTGATACAAAGAAAAAAGAAAGAAAAAAGACACTGTCCCCAAGGAAATGAGAAAACAATAGTGACCATGAGACATACATTCATACACAAATGATTATCATGCAAGGTGAAATAGGAATTGGGGAGACATTATCTATCTTCTGTTAAAAAAAATCTGCGAAGACTAACTGAAGGAGATATCACTTGAACTAGATATAAGTATTATGTAGGATTTTTTGATGTAGAAATGCAAGATTCTCAGCCAAAAGAATAACACCACCATCAGCAAACAAAACCGTTTACAGAGCTTAAAAGGTTGACGTAGGGGAGTGGCTAGTGATCAAGCTGAAGGACAGCTAGGTGTCGCTGGAAGTCTCCGAAGCTGTGATAAGAATTGCAGCTTCACTGGATCGACAGTGAGAGGCTCCTGAAGGTCTTCAAGCAATGAAGTGTTAAGATTCAGGAGATTACTAGGAAAATCTGCCGGTGTGTACATGATGTCATAGCAGTAGTGGTTGGCGCAACTGGATTAATCCAGGCAAGAGGTCCTGAGGTCACACATGAGGGGCATGAAAATAGCGAGTATAGCAACGACAGTGGGCCAGAGGAGACAAGTCTAAAAAGCATGATTACACTTTCATATAAATACCACCCTTAATAAATTGGGAATATAAGAGAAGTTTCCGATTTTGCGAGCAAGATGAATTCAGTCAGGAACTTGAGTGTGAAGTACCACTGCACACCCAGCCTTGAGTTTCACTTGCTATTGGAGGGATCTGGTAGTCGTAAGAGAAGGCAAGACTGGACCAAAAAAGCTATGGGAGTCCTCTACAGAGAGGGCAGATAACAGGTAGAAAAGGAACAGCTGTGAAGGAAGAATTTCATGGAAGTCCCAGAGGAAACAGTCAGTGAAGGGTCATCAAGGTAAGAAGAAAATGAGAAAAAACGTCTTTTCGTGGAAATAAAGGAAGAGAATATTTGGAAAAGAAGATTGTCAAGAATGTGACAGAAAATCAAGAAGGATGGGGGTGGAGGAAAGGTCATGAAGTATGAAACTGAGAACTCATTGATGACTTGGGCAGAGCACTGAACATGATCGTGTGGACGGAAACCTGGTTGCAAAAGATAAGTAAGAGATTCGTGAGGAAGTCGAGATCAGTGAATGAGCTATTGTCTTGGAAAATCTGATAATAAGAGGCAGGGGTAGTTCCAAAGAGCAGCAGGGGTTTTAGGCTGAAAATGTCTTGAAATACATGAGAAGGAACTCATGGGAAGAGCTTAATGCTTCAGGGAACCATAGATAATAGCTGGCTGGTGATCGCAGAGCTGAGGGTGTGAATGAAATTACCAGCACCAGCACAGCCTCGCCCCTTGGCCTGTTCCTTGCTCTCTCCCGCCTCCAGGAGTTCACACGTCCCTGCTGGACTCTATCTGCCTGGCATCGTCTTATGGCTCCTCCTTCGGCTCCTCACTTTGCACTCCTCAGAGTATACTTCCCTGACCTCTTTAGTGTTTAATCTGAAGACTTGCCAGTTTCTACCACCTTCCCTTGTTCCATTGTCTTCAGAGTTCATCCACTGTCAGAAGTCATCTTATTTATTTTTTAGCTTTTTTTTTTCAATTTCCCTTCACTAGAGCTTAAGGTCCATTAACATGATCTTGTCTATCTTAGCACCTAGAAGATTCAACACACAGTAGGTACTCGCCTTTCATGAATAAAGCACATGAATTACAGGAGCCATGGTGTTCCAGGAGGCAGGAAGGAAGAGGAGGTTGAGAACAGTTTATATCTGATTCGTCTGTTTTCTTGGTAAAGAACCACAGTCATCTGCTCGGAGGAGGCGTATCAGGAGGTGCAACAGCCAAGCTTCAGGCTGAGCAGATGGATGGATGGAAAGGAGGAGGATGAAGGGAATTTGCTCAGGAAGAGTAGGAGTTCTGTAAGCTGGGGAGGGAACATGGCAGATGAATCTGGAAGAATGTAATGTTCTGAAGCGAACTGAGAATACAATACAAGAAGTTAGAAATGGTTTCAGCACAGTCTAAAATGACTGTGGATGACAAGGATGAAGGTGCCTGATGTCCATCAGAATTCAGGGACTTGCTAGCAGAGAGTGCCTGGGAAAAGGGGTGAGAGCAGTAAGTGGGCCAGAGTTTAATGCCATGAATTTGTTGAGTTGGTAGAATTGAGCTGGCAACGCCAAAGTCCATAGGATGATAAAAATGCTGGGCTTTTGATAGTAAAAATGATTTGTATTTCCAATTGATAAATGTTTTTCACTTACTAGTAAAGGGAGTTTAGCATTTTCAAATGCAGTGAAGACACAGATGGTGAGTTCCCTGAAAGCAGTTTTTGTGAAATACTAGTTTCTAAAGCTTTACATCTTGTTTGGTGCCGCGTGCAAAGTAGGCATTCATAAATGTTAAGTAAGTGAATAAAAGTCTGATGACAGACTAAGAAATTCGGTATAGCCACTATGAATGTGATAATGTAAATACATTTTAAAAATTGCTATTGATTCATCGAAGTTTGGTTTCAATCCACTATAAATACTTTGACTAGGGTAAAATATATCTCATAAGCAAATATTTGGTTTTTTAGAGTTGTAATTTCTTATTAAGTATATAGCATGAATCTTTTTAAACATAATTTTAATTCTTCTACACAAACTAGGAGACATTTGAGTTATTACTATAAAAATTTGAATTAACAGTAATAAACTGGTAGGTGATTCTATCACTTGAATTCTTCTCACTCTGTCTTATAAAATGTGTTTTATCATGTTTTAATAAATCTAAAAGTTAAAGTATTTGCTAGAAGGGCAGAATCCAGTCAGAATTGAGGGGTTTAGAAATTAAAATTTCACATTAAGTATAAAATTTTACAGTAAGTGTAAATTTGAGGTTCAAAGAGGAGAGGAAAATAACACCAGAATATAAATAATCTAACTCTGACTTCCCCTTTGGGTCTGGGTTGTTTCAGTAGCACTTACAACATTAAGGTTATAAAAGAATTCCTCAGTCCAGAGCTTACCTGAGTTTCTGTCAGCAGCAATTTAGACCCAGATGATACCTTCAGTGGCTTTGAGTTAAGAGAAACATGAAATACCTCCACAAGGTCACAGTCCTTGAGAGAATCCAAGAGAGTAAATGATTGACATTTGGAAAGTGAAAGTTGGTTTTCTTGTCTTTCAAATTTCCTTTCAAACAAAATTGAAACAAAGTCCATAAAATATGAACCCATGAAAAATTAAAGAACATTACTAAGTGATGGTAATGGGTAATTTTCAGAAGGCTGATGAAAACTTTGGTATTTAAATTTTACTGTTGTTTAAGAAATCTCTTCAACTATTTTTAAAATAACCTTTCTTGAAATGGAAGATATTTCAGAAAATAACAGTATAAAAGTCCTTGTTACTACCACCACCCAGAGATAACCAATAATTACTCAATGTGTATGTAAAAAATTGTTATATTAACTAACAGATCATAGGAAGTCAACAGTTTTATCTTTTTTTTTTTAAGTTAGCTAAGAATAGTCCAATGTCACTTGAAATTCTGTGAAAATACAGGTTTTACAATCTCCATTTGTAGCTGTAGCATAAATGATTTTGATATGCCTTTATTTTAAAATATTATCTTTAAAAACTGTCCAAATTGATGCAGAGATTAGCATCTTCATATATAAATTTTTGTCAATATTTTTCCCCCGTGGTTTAAAATGCCAGTAAAATTACCTGACCAATTGGCTTACAAAGTTACACTAACTCATATTTTCCCCCAAAGAATATTTGTCTATCTAGCCAATCTTTGTTGTTATTTATATATATATATATATATATATATATATATATTTAATTTTTAGCATTCTTTTGGTGAAAAACAGTTAATACTTTTAATTTGTGCTTTTAAAGGTGAGTTTGAGCATTTAAAATAGATTCATTCTATTCAGTTATCACTGAGGATTGCCTACTCATGTCTAGTGTTTAATTCACATCTCTTGGGGTTCTAGTGTTTATCTCATCCTGGTATATAAACTCGATTTATATTTAGCATTATAAAACTCTTTGTAACAAGTATTTTTGCCATTTGCCTTTTAATTTTATGAGACACAAAGATTTTATTTGTATTTAATGTACCCTGCCATCATTTTCCTTTGTGAATTCTCCATTATAAGTAGTTGTTTTAAGCTTTAAGATTTGCTGTTTAAAAATATACGAACACATCAAAGATTTCCACACTGTACCCTACTAAGTAAAATGCTCTTATGCTCTTATGGAATTGACATAGCACTTACCAGCTTGGGCTCCTGGTCTATAATTTTAATGGTATCTGAAGGATTATACTGGAATTCTGCCAGCCTGAAGTCCTTAAAAGGCTTTGAGCAACAATTCAGCATCTTTTTCAAATTTAAGAAAAGCTCCATATGGCATAATTATTTGAAGCTAAGGTCATAGAAACTACTTAAACCTTTGAAATTTATAATTAAAGGATTAATATTAACTTATGAAGACATTATTGTTTTGGCTTAGAATGAATTTCTAATCTGAATTCTATTCTTTTTACTTTGATCTTTTCCCTGACTTTTTCCTCTACTAAAAATGTGAAAGTTTATATCCTTAAAATTTTAAAATAATTATCATCAACCAATTTAGATTTCAATAAGTTGATTGTCAAAGTCCAGTATAATTTCTACAGTTCCACTAATGTTGATGAACTTCAAATTGCCATTTACCTCTGGGTGTATAAAGCCATCCCTTTGAGACTGGTCTTAATGACACCTCTAAACATAGAAATAAATTAATTTACGGAAGAAAAAATATGCACAAATGACAACTTGGGAAACTGGGTGTGTACATACTTTGTGATGAATTGGTGTTCATTTATATTCAGTTATATGTAACTTCAAATGACCTCAATTGTAAACCTTCTTTAAATGATGAAAAGATAGGGGTCTTATTTTAAAAGCTAAGACTTTTTTTTGTCATTTTGACAGTATGTATTAATCAGTCCAGACAAAGTATTTCAGTTAAATCAGTTTACCTATCTCTTTATATTCCCTGGGAAATTGTATGCTCCTTAGAGACTCGGTTTTTACATCAATTCCCAGTGCTCTCCTACTTTTTCTGACTGATAGGAGGCACCTGTTTCAAAGTGCTTCCACTAAATAAATACTAGAATAGTGTCTGGAATGTTTATTTACTAAACAAAAAGAACAGCCAGCGTTTCCAGCATCATCCTTGCTCAAATATTTACATTGTTCAGGTTTTACCACCCCCGAGTGGAGCTGTAAACCTCAGTGCTGATGTGGAGACTCAGGTATAGATGGAAAGGGCTGCTCCCTGCAGAATGGTTTTCCCTGTTTCCCAGAGAATCTTTGACTGTTTTCCCCTCTGCTGCTTTTGCTGCATGTTAAAGAGCACTCCTATTTTCTAGCAAACTGGGAGAACAAATCAATAGCTTAACTTCAAAGTCTAGTTTTCTTAGGCTAGAAAACTATGTTTTACTTGGAGAAAATAAAAGGCAGTGTATTTTATGTTACAATTATTTGAAAATAGAATTATAAATGGATTGTTTATTTTTAAATCAAATATTTAAAATTTACCACATTAATCCTCCCTTATCATTCTCTAGCCTACCTTTCTGCTATTATAAATTGGAATTCTACCAACCAGAAGTGTTGGTTTTTCTTTCTGAACTTAATTTCTATCTAAAAGGAAGGAAAACATCCCTTAGATGAGTGCAACAAAAGAGAGTTATTTGTTTTATTTGCCATCTTCAGAGATTGATATACAAAATAAGAGATTTGGCAGCAAGTAAAATGAACAGGCATTAATGCCCAGTGCTTTTGTGTGTGTGTTCATTTTTATTTTTGTGGATATTTTTGCATGTGTGTGCATGTGTATGTTTGTGTGTGTGTATGTGTGTGTGTGTTTAAGGTAAGTATTGATACCTGTACAGTCCTTTTGACTTATTTTGCTTATGGCCAAACCTGTAAGTGCCCTATTGGATAGTGCATCTTTTTTTGTTTTTTAATAACACCCTAAAATAAAATGAAAAGTATAAATTTCATTAGTATCATCACCAATGATGAAATTCTTACAAATAACAATAAAGTAATAATTTATGTACTCTCTTGATAGTTTACCATAAATAGGCTAGTTCTACATCCCAATTTACACAGGAAAGTCCCAATATTCTATGTGATTTACCATTTCCTCCAACCTTTTTTACACTTTAACATGTCCCAGCTTGAATGTTGTTACATGATTACCCCAACTATTAGGGTACTTTTAATATATTGGAGGCATCTTTTATTTTTTTTAATCTCCTATGATTTCATTATTAACCACTATGGTGACTACATATTTTAAATGAATTTTCTTTTTGACAGTATTGCTGACCTCAAGCTATAGATAACGAGTTATTTTAATATTCCAACTAGCCTTTATGCATGTTTTCAACACCACACCAGCATTTCAATAGTTTTTTATACAGTTAGAGAAAAAATAACTTCTATTTATTAGGATACTCAAGGAAATAGGGTTCAAGAGACAGAGCCTCTATATTCATACTCCTGTCTCTCTTGTTTAGACACTTTCTGTGAGGGGTGAGCAGATGATGAGCTGATGGGCATTAGGTGTTAGGGGTTGAGTGTCCGAAGTTACGAAGGGATTAGCAAGTAGAGTACAGTGGAAGAGCTCTGGACTGAGAGTTGTCTCATTCTTGCCATTGTTCATAATGAAAAGGAATTATTCCCTGTGGAATGGGGTTTCCTAATTCACTAATGTGGTGATTAAATGAATTAATATTAAAAGTGGTCAATTAATTTAACTAAATTTAATACATTTTGAGACACAGTAAAAAAATATTGAGAAAGCACATGACCCAAAAAAGTATAATTGACTTAAGTAAATCTTTTCATCCTCATGAGTAATTAAGTATATACTAATTAAAGCAATTTACTACTTTTCATGTATTGAATAAGAAAATCATTTAAAATAATACTGTCATTTTTAATTAATAATACCAAATTCTAAGGACACAGTGAATAAATATTCTAAAATGTTATTTATTAATAAGAATGTAAGTTGTTAGAAGCTTTTTGAAAGAACTTTTAAAATATCTCTTCATTTATTAGTCTATTCCTTGCTTAGCATAACATTGATACCAAAACCCAAACAATTTATCTCTATAAAAAAGATTCATCTTACTTATGAATATGTAAAAACATAAAGTAAGAAATTAGGTAAAAGAATCTTTTAAAATGGCATATACCATGACCACATGGGTTTTATTCCAGGAATGCAAAGATGGTTTGATATTAGGACTGCTATTAGTATGAATCACTATAGTGATAAAAGAGAAAAATGGTGTGTGATCTTCTTCATATTTATCAATGTGAGCATAAGCTGCTGTAAGAAAGAGCCCCTAAATACAGTGGGTGAATGCATTCAGAAAGTTTATTTTTCTCTCACATAACAATTTAGAGGTATTAGGCTGACCCAAGGGTGGGAACGAATGGTTTTGTTTCACTAGGTCATTTAGGAACTCAGGCTGGCTGGTGGAATGCCTCTGTCATGTTCACATAGAGATTCCATCACTGCCTTGGGGAAAGATATTCCAGTTGATTTCCCAACCAACAGAAGGAGGAAAAAGAATGTGAAGAGGACAAAACCTTGCCTTTTCAGGAAATACTGTGTCAATTATGCACATCATTCTCACTCACATTCTACTGGAGAAATCCTAGTTCCAGGGTCACACCTGGAACTTGTTAGTATCTGCAGCACTGAAAGATGGGGGAGGGGGACATAATATTTTTAAATAAAGAAGATTGTATGTTAAAGGGCAATTAGCAGGTAATGGCACAATCTCAGCATGTTCAGCATTTGATGCCTGGCCTATGTGCAGTAGTTCTAGGCACTTAACATAGCAATGAACAAAGCAGGCAGATATTACCCTCTTCTCAGAGTTCACATTCTAGCAGTACTGAGAGTGAACATGCTAAATACGAAACATCAAATTTTAAGAAGTGTCTAACTGCTATTGAATAAGAAAAGACAGAGAAGGATCCAAGAAGGCCCTGGAGTACCAGGGTTGGGACCTTTTAAATAGTGTGTTCAAGATTGACCTCATTGGAAAGGCTAATGAAGGTGTCAGTTTAGTCATGAAGATATTTGGAGGAAGAAATTTCTGGTGTAGCAAACAGACAGAACAAAGACCCTAAGGTAAACTCATGGCTGTCATGATTAAGAAACAGCAGGGAAGCCAGGGTGGAGAGAGCAGAGCTGACAGAGGGGAGAGAGTAGAAGATGAAGTTTGCATGATCCCAAGGTCCTGAGTACGATAGGCCCTTAAAGCTGTTGTGAAGACTTTAACTCTGAGTAATGGGAAAACATTAGAGCATTGTTCCAGGAGTGATATGATCTGACTCAAGCTTGAAAAGATTGTTCTAGTAATGAGGAAAGAGTGGGAAGTCAATTAGAAAGACACTGCAATCATCCAGTAAAAGAAGTTTAGACCAGAGTGACCCAGGTAGAGGTAGTCAGAGTCTGGGTAGGTTTTAAAGTTGGAACCAACTAAGTTTTCTGATAGATTTGATATGGGATGTGAAACTAAGAAAAAATAAGTTCTAGATAAGCTTACACATGGGGAAAAAATTGGAAATATGCTCATTTATTTCTCAGTGGGATGGAGTTACATGTGATTTTTTAAATTTACCAGAGGTTTTTTTTTTTGTTTTTCTTAATGTTCTTTATTATAACAAATTTGTGAGTCAAACAGTGATGTATAGAAACCACCATCTAGTTATATTGTTGCCCTACCCTGAACCCTAGGGCATCTTCAATCTGTTACCCCTCTTCTTCCCCTGGGACACCAGAGTCATAAAGAAAAGGATGTGTGGCCTTTTGTCCTGTCATGGCACTGACTGACATCAGAAACAGAGTGATGCCATTGTGATGTCACCAGTCCCCCCTCAGTACTGCCTGAGAAGTGGCAGGGTTCTCAAATCCCCTTCCTCTTGCCCAAGCCATCTTTCTGTTAGGACAGGGAGGCTGTGCCATCATTAGCATCACAGAAAAGCTGAAGCTTGAGCCGTCCTGCAGCCTGCTTAGAGGACCCTCCTCTTGACTTCTGGGATCTCCATGGGGGCAAAAAAGAAATGTGTACTTCTCTGACTGTAGACTTCTCATCTCCCAAAGAAAGTCAAGCCTTGAGTCTGATAGGCATGAAAGGAGAAAGTGGTACTACCCCTGAGAGAGAGCAGGCTGGTAGTCTGAGGTCCCTGAGGAAAACAAAACCATCTGGCCTCAGAGAGAACAAGGTAAAACTGAAATACCCTGTGTGTTCTTGAGACAGTGATTCTTTTAAAAAATAAATCTCTTTTTGCTGATAGGTACTGGCAATATGTGAACAGACCCTCCCCTCTAAGAGAATTATTTTAATGGGGTGGGGTAGTAGAACAAGCAAAGCAGAGCTTGTCTGTAACTGAGGTCAGAGTCATGCAGAATCTATTGGACAGCATTCTCTGGAGAACATCCAGGATGGTGACTGAAAGTCTGTTTGAGGGAGCTGGGGAGGGAGGTGATGGGGGGACTTGAATCCCTTCTCTCCCTCCCTTGCTTAAAAACTTACAAAATACCAGTGCCCACACCGATGTGAAGTCACCACAGCTCCTTGGCATTCTGACCAAGGATTTGCATTATCCCATTTTCCCCCTTCTACCTTTCTTTTTTTATTTCTTATTACTTATTTTAATTCACTTAATTCTGTAGTATACAGTTCAATGGCATTAAGTACATTTAAATTGTTGTGCAACCATCTATACCATCCATCTCCAGAGCTTTTACATCTTGCAAAATGGAAACTATACCCATCAAGCAAACATCTGTTTAATTATATTTCCTATTTCCTGCTCCTCAACCCTTGCCCTCACTTGTCTGTACATGTTTGATCACTCTAGGTACTCCTGTGAGTGGAGTTGTACAGTATTTGTATTTTTTGCAACTTATTTCACTTCATAGAATGTCTTGAAGTTTTATCTATTTGTAGCATGTTTCAGAATTTTCTATTTTAAAAATGGTTGAATAATATTCCATTGAATGCGTATGAGACCTTTTGTTCATCTCTTCACCCTGTTAGCAGAGACTTGCATGGCTTCTACGTTTTGGCTTTTGTGCATAATGCTGCTAGGAACATGGATGTACAAATATCTGTGTTCCTGTTTTCAAATATTTGAGGGATTTACTCATATATGGAATTGCTGGATCAGGTAGTAATTCAATTTTTACTTTTTTGAGGAACTCGTATTGTTTCCATAGTTACTGCACCAGTGTACATTCCCACCAGCAGTTCCAATTATTCCACCTCATATAGCCATTACTCACACTCACACATGATGAGAAAATGCATGTGAAGTTTTGTTGTTGTATGCCTCCGTCACTTTCAAAAAAATCAATGATTTAAATGCTTTAAAAATATATAATTTATGTTGTATTGGATTGTTAGCCTCTATTACGTAAACATTATGAAATTTTTGCAAAACAGCAATATAGAAATTAGGCCCATAGTATAATTATCCTATGCACATGTTGAAAAAAATGTTTAAAAAAGTGTGTGTGGCATGTCATTCTCAGTGAATGAATGGCCTTTTTAAGAAACAATATTAGTTTGTTTCTCTACATTTCACATCTAAGTGAAGCCATGTGGTATTTTTCTTTCTCCTCCTTATTTATTTCACTTGGCATTCTTCCCTCCAGTTCTGTAGATGTTGTCATAAGTGGCAAGAGCTTATCTTTTCTTTTTTAATAGCCAAGTGCTATTCCATTGTGTATATTAGGAGCTTCCTAATTCATTCACCTGTTCTTGGGCAATTAAGTTGTTTCGTAAGTTGGCTATTGCAAGTCGTGCTGAGGTCAACATAGGAATGCTTATATTCCTTTGAATTAGCGTGTCAATGATATAAATGCTTTAAAAATATAATTTATGTTGTATTGGATTGATAGCCTCTATTACTTAAATATTACAAAATTTTTGCAAAACAGCGATATAGAAATCAGGCCCGATGAATTGCAGTGTTTGGGTAGATATCAAGGAGTGGAATTGCTGGATCACATGGGAGATCTGTTTTTAATATTTTGAGAAACTTCTGAGCTCTTTTCCATAGGGGCTGGACCAGACTGCATTCCCACACAGTGTGCAGGAGTTTGTTTTTTTTCCTCCACATCCTTGTGAACACTTATTTCTGGTCTATTTTACACACACTATTTGGGTCAGAAGAAAACAAACCACTTAAAAAAAAAACCTAAAAACCAGACTACAGAGTTGAAGCTAGCAGAGGGGAAGGGGGTTTGTGAAGAGCAAAATGTGGAGGGGGCCCAAAGGACGGTGGCAGAGGACTGGGGGAGCCTTGGGGTGGGTGTGATGTGATCACATACTCTGAAGGGGTGTAATCCTATACTTCTGAACCATTACACAGTGACGTAAACCAATGTTATGTCAAGAAAATAAAAATATTAGTTTGATAATTGTGTAGAAATTGTGTAGAAAATCTAAATTTTAAAATATTCTATCTCTTTTAATGAATTATGTAATTAGAGTAGGTATCGAAGTTTATATTCTGATTCATAACCAATAATAAATATATACCTGAGCTATCTTCCCATTAAAGTTATTAGTGTGAACCCATACAAATACATAGTTTTACAATTTAGAGTACACTAATCAATTTCAATAACATTATAGGTTGTGCCATCATATTTATGGCTAGCATACTAGTTACTCAGCCAGGTGTAGAGTATTGTGTAATATTTTTTGTATTTTTCAGATTACAAATTATTATCAGAAAAAGAAAAGCTACATTTTAAGTGTGTGCAGATGTGAATTTTGGCTAACAGAACTGTTTTTAATATTCATTTATGGTATTCTCTTGGCAAAGAAATGGACATTTGTTCCCACTGAATGAATTTAACAGATTAGTAGACATCGTAGGAATACTCTAAGGGAGCAACCCTGGGTCATGAAAAATATCTTATAAAACATCGGTATCTTTGAATGTTGTGACAGTTGCTTATGTTATTTTGCAGTTCACATTAACATTGAGTGAGTAATTTTAAGATTTTTGAATGAGTTTTTAAATGAGAAATACAAGACTAAAAGAAATTTTAAAAACTATATAAAACTCTAGGTTAGGGTGCAGTGCTGGAAAATCTGAGACAGTCTCTAGTAATGAGAGGGTGTTTTATGGAGGTGGTCCTTTAAGTACAATATTTATGTTTTGGGGTTTTTTTGTTTGTTTGTTTTTATACATACAAGTTGGGGTACAGGCCAGAGGCGTGGGGCGGCAAAAGAGTTCACCAGAGACAGAGTGGGGAGCAGAACAGGCAGATCAGAAATACACTGCTGAGGGGAGCAGCGGGCGAGGCAGGAGAGGTCTGCTGCGCCATGTGGAATTCTCCCCGGCCGGGCGTCGAACTCACGTCGCCGCTGCCAACAGCTTCACAGCACAGCGCTTAACTGCTGCGCCACCAGGGAGGCCCTTGAAGTACAATATTTAAATTGGTGTGAAATACAAAGAATTTTCTGAGGCAGTCCAAGGGGAAAGAGAAGCTATCACCTTTGGACACATTGGGAGATTGTCTACAGTAATGGTTTATGAAAAACATTGAAAATGAATTTTTGAAATGTTTCTTATAAACTTTTTATTTACACTTAATGAAAATTTGCAAAAATAGTACAGAGAATTCCTTAACATCCTTCACCCAGCTCCCCCCATGTCAATGTCTTATTTATCCATGGTACAGCCCTGGAAGCCAGGAAATAAGCATTGGTACTGATGTCATTTTACACACATTGGGCACCAGATGATGTCGTTTTGGGGGTTGATGAGTTTGAGAGTGGGGTCCTTGGGTTCACTCTGGGAAAGGTTTCACCAGAGCTCCCCTTCAGCAGCACGCAGCGAGTTTCTCCACAAGACAGAGACTTTAGTTATATTTAAAAGAACAGGTTTACTAGGGAAAGGGACAGAGGAATAAGGATGCTTGCGTAGACATAAGCAGGGAGGAAGAGCTGCCCCAAAAGGGACAGGTTTGCTAAGAGAGGCTTGCATGGTTGCAGGCAGGCTGGCAGCCCTGGGGAGAGCTGCCCTGCTGAGGGAGGTCAGTGAAGAGAAGCCCCGGCATGGTGCAGTCACGGGCAGGCCGCTGCCCTGCAGAGGGACAGAGTTGGTGAAAGGACACCTGCATAAGCACAGGTGGGCAGGGCAGATGCTGCCCCGAGCCACTGCGGAGACTGCCCTGATCTAGTGCTCTGTCCGTCGGGAGAGGTTCATGCCCGTGCATGGCTTGTCTGTCGCTGACCCTGAACAACCAACCAGAACCGGAACCGGGACCGGGACCAGAGAGTCCACAATGGGCTCGATCTCCACATCTTCCCCTTGGCTCAGCCTTAGGCGCTGGCTCCTAAGGATTCTGGTTCTCACTGGGTTAATGGTCGTGCTGATTCCGTCCAGCCCCGCTCCTGTGTGAGTCAGCTTCTAGTCTTGTGATTCCTTCTGTTTTTAAGTTCTATCTTCTCCATCAGTACACCCTTCACATTCACACTGGTAGATTACTACATACAGAACTTGTGTGACTTTCACCGTCTTCCCACCATTTTGTTGTTGTTTCAGTCTAGGACCTCACATTGCAATTAGTTGTCATAAACCTTTAGTTTCCTCCAGTCTACGATGGTTTCTCAGTCTCTCCTTTCTTGACCTTGTCAAGACCTTGTCAAGTCTTTCTTGACCTTGACACTCATTCCTGAATAGTGAAAGTTATTTTGCAGAATGTTTCTCACTTTGGGTTTGTCTAATGTTTTATCATCATTATTAGATTGAGGTTGTGCATTTCTGGTAAGAATACTACAGGAGTGTTATTGTGCCTTTCTCAAGTGCATTTTATCAAGGGGTACATGATGCCCAAGTGTCTTATTACTGGTCACACTAATATTAATCATTGATTTCAGGTGAGATCTGCCAGGTTTCTCTGCTGTAAAGTTACTGTTTTTACTTTTGTAATATATAAAATATCTTGTATTATATAAAATAGCTTGAGGAGATACTTTTAGATTGTTCAGGTACCCTGTTTCTTCTGACTTTCTTCCACTACTTTTACCATTCATTGGTGAATCTTGCCTGCAACAAATTACTTCTTTTGTTACTCATGGTTCCTCCAACGTGTGGCATTTTCTGGCTTTATCTTATGCTGAGGCCATGGGGCTTTTTCCCTGGTTTTGAAGGAGAAAATGTTGAAAGTGAAACGTAGCTCTTTAAATGCAAGATTTTTTCAGAGTAGGAATCAGCTGTAAATGTAGAAGGAAAGAGTGAGATGAAGCTAGAGGTCAGGCTTATGGAAAAACAGTACATGCTATGAGGGTTTGGATACCTGAACTGGACTCTGTTTTCTAGGAGCACGTGTCAAGAGAAAATGACGATTAGCACAGGATTCAGTGTGGTAAAAATTTAAATGTCACTAGTTCAAACTCATGGAATTAAAAACTTCAGAGAAAAATTTACTAGGGGTTTTCCCAAAGAAGACAAGTATCTAAAGTGGTTAGCATTCTCCAGGAACAACCTTTTATAGGGTCTTTTCCTAATGGAGGTTTAGTATATATTATTCTAACTTTTCTAAAAATAGTGTGAGATGTGATGCATTAGAAGTCAGTCTGAGCTCCAGAATTCCTTTAAGAAGGCATGAACTACTATAAGGTCAAATTGTTTGGTAATCAAACAAAGTAACAACCAGTATTTGCTTTAACAACAACAACAACAAAACATGAATCTCTGCTATTCAAATGCTACTGGGCTAAGTAACCAAACTCTGATTATAATAGTATTTTCTCTGGAGCAGAAATCTTTTGGTTTCAAATTTGTGAATGGGATTAACTAGCAATGTCTCAAAATAACCTGTTATAAGATAGTCCCGGAATATTAACCTTGAGAAAGTTAAACAAATTTCAGATTTGCCATATTTTTGCCTTGTTACAATTCTTGTGAAAATTTTTGCTTCCAAAGATCATTATATGTACTGAAAAATGAGAAAGGATGTTAGAGAAGTGTTGCGGATGAGAAAGGCACATTCAGGTACTGTGTGAGCAATTGTTAAATTTCTATTTCTAAAGAGCTAAACATATTAAAGATTTTGACATTTCCTTGAAATATGTGACTCTTGGTCTGCAAAAAAGACTTTGTTATTTTAAACAAAATCTTAGAAAAAGCATAAAACCTTTTCACAACATTTAAACGAATGGCTACTTAGTGTATTTGTACTTTTAGAACAGCTTTTATTTAAGGAAAAAGGAATGTGCAGAAATTTTTTTCATTGTGTATCACATTAGTGTCTGAAACTGGGTTTGTTTGCAGATGTGTTAACACCAGTTTAATTCAGTTGAACTTCATATAAAGTGAACTTCATATAAAGTGACCTAGGCAATGTGTTAAGTGTGGGAAATACAAGGAAGAAAAGATATCATCATTGATCCAGACCTAAAGGGTCAAAACCTAGATTTTTTTTTTAATTACAAGTTAGTTTTATTTCTCATCAAATATAGCAGAGAATAAAATAATGCTGTGGCCACTGCATCAGCTTAGAGAACTCACCCAGAGTAGTGGACCATGTTTAGCAGTGTCTGTAGAATTTCCCTGCTATCTGCATTATTATTAGTTTATAAGCTGAAAATAAAGTACTATAAAAGTTTCCAGTCAGAGTGATGTTTTGGCATGATTTTTTTTTTAAAGATTTATTTTTAATTTATACATACAAGCTGGGGTGCAGGCCAGAGGCGTGGGGCGGCGAGAGGGTTCACCAGAGACAGAGTGGGGAGCAGAACAGGCAGATCAGAAATACACTGCTGAGGGGAGCAGCGGGCGAGGCAGGAGAGGTCTGCCCCACCATGTGGGATTCTCCCTGGCCGGGCGTCGAACTTGCGTCGCCGCTGCCGACAGCTCCACAGCGCAGCACTTAACCGCTGCGCCACCGGGGAGGCCCTTGGCATGATTCTTAACTGCCCTGTACCATCTTCTAAAAGTGTGCCTTACATGGCCAAGAGATTAGACAACGTTTGAATCAAAAACCCAGATGTGAAGATTGATGTTTGTTTTAAAAATGCTCTGTGAGACTTCAGAAAGAGAACCCAGTCACGCTTGTCCAATTTTCTAAACCCAGTTGTGACTGTTCAGAAACTAGAAGTCACACAGCTTTTAATAAGCCATTCCTGGGGAATTCTTTGATTTTTAAAAATCACATGAGCAGGAACTTGAGCTTGAAAGGAGTTTGACTTTTGCTTTGACTGGCTAGTTCAAGAAGGAAAAGAGGAGGTAATTTTGAAATCCTTTTGTAATCTTTTATAGTCAAGTAGCTGTTGGATGTTTTAGCCACATAGACCTCCACTTTAAGCATCTCACTGTTTTGTAATATTTTTAATTAGATAGACTCTTCACAGTAGGCGTGAGATGGTAACTGAAATGTGAACCATGTTGGCACACTGGGTTTTTCTTTTCTTAAGATTTATTTATTTATGTATACAAGAGCTGGGGTGTAGGCCAGAGGTGGGGGGTGGGTGGGTTGTGGTGAAACAATTCTAATTAAAGTCCACGAAAACTGAAATCCATGGCAATTGGCACAGCTTTCCTTTCCACTAAGCGCCTCAGAAAAGGACACATCCTATGTCACTCAGGGGCAGCACCATGCGGTATGTGTTGGGCAAGAGATACTTACCCTCATGACCCTTAGTGATTAAAGAAAATTAAAATAAAATTAAATAAAAAATAAAAATAGCCATCACTGACTGCACATTCTTACAAAAGCTTATCTCAGTGTTTCCTCTCAACCTCTCTTAAGTACGTGCTTTATTACAGGTTCAGTATTTTGGAGATAGGAAATTCAAACTCAGTTTGACTCCTGAGTTTGTGCTCTTAACTCCTTTTTATGCACATGGTAACAATATGTATTGTGGCTGTTGAGAAGGGAAATATGGGGAGCTATGAGAACAGACCAGTGTTGACAATGTGGTCTTAGGACTGAGAGGGACTTCCCTGAGGAAATAATGCTCGTGAGTCTGTGATAAGAAAGAACGTTAGACAGACTTGCTTGGAGATACATTGGCACTAGCCAGGCTTTTGTCAGTTACAAGCTAAACAGCCCTAGGCCTGCGTGACCTCTTCCAGATGACTCTGTCCTCTTGGAGGCTGCTGTCTTTTGAATCTTGAACATGTCTATTATGAAAATTGAGCATCTCCTGTGGGTCATGATACTTATGAGTTTAATTGTTTGCAAATAAATACTTTATTTACCACCATCTTTTCCTATCTCTTTTCTACCCTAGACAATTTGGTCAGAAAATAAAAGATTCTTAAAATAGAATTGTTCTTGTTAAAAGCTGCCATCTTCAATGTGAGAAACAAGCTATCTTCTCAGTTCTTTCTAAAGGTCAGAGAGCAGAGATCCTCTGTTTTGCACTTCCTTTGCTCAAATAAATTCTTGAAGATAATGCATGTAAGTTAAAAAAAACTGCTAAGCAACATACAGTATGTAGTGGTGTAAGGTGAGAGATACTGTGCACCTACCCTGCCCTCTTTCACACGTTATCTCCTTTAATTCTAACCATGGGAATCCTTATTCCCTTAAAATAGTTGGAGGTACAGAGGCCCAGAGGAAGTGAGCAGCTTCCTCAGGGCTACACAGCTACAAATTGCAGCACCAAAATTCTAGTTCCAGTGTATCTTTCTCAACACATATGCTAGGGATGGCGTGTTTCTGCACCGCTTCCCAGCTAATCCAGCCACTGCTCAGCTCAGGTTGCCAAGCAGCTCTTGCTTCACAAGATGATTGGTTTTCTGAGCCAAGGCATGGTAGTGCCACATTCTTCCTTCCCTACTCCACTTTGACTTGGGTTCCTAACTCCTCATTACCCACACCTTTTATACCTACGTGTTTCTGCCTTGATTGGCCTTGAATATTTGGTACCTGGTTGATCTTTCAGCTCTTATTCAATCAGTTTGAACTTGATCTTAGATCCCATTTGACTTAATGGAATCCTCTTAATGAACCTTTTCTAGCAGAATCATTGGTTTAGCTCCCTGGATAAACACCAGACTTTCCCCTGGTGTTTCTGTAAAGAATTTCTGGAAGTGTCCTGCTAGTCCCCTGGGTTCTGTGGGGTCAGAGGAAATGCTCACCCTTGAGCATTATCTTATTTTTTGAAATTTTGTGTTCTGGATTTTTGCTTTATGCATTTATTTGCACTGTACATTTTTACTTTTATATAAATAAACGTTTTGTTCAATAACAGCTTTAGAAAAGCAATGTCTGCTTTTAATCTTAAAAATGTCAAAAAAACAAGCTTTTATCTGATATAAATCCTAAAGTCTAATACATTCATTTTTAAAAAGTGTTAGTTCCCTTTTTAAATTTTTCATTGACATCTGTAGAAATTTCTGTCCATTTAAATAGCAGTGCTTGAAAGTCACTTTGACTTTTGAAAGCTGTCAGATTGCCTTATCATTGTCTTTGAGAGATTAGGGATGCTTGTTTGGAAGGTTGTCTTTTTTCTAAATAAAACTGAAGTTTTGTTGTTCTATTATAATATTTCATTTTGATCTGGTTCATTTCTGGTGAGATAATATATAACAGAAACCAAAAATAGTTCAGTTAAAAAAAAGCCTTCAATTATGAATAGGTTGGCTCTGTTTGATGGCTTTGTGTGTCCTTGTTAGCTGCATTAACTGCTGCTTTTGATAGATGTGGAAGAATTTTCTGGGCTCTCAGGAATTTTCTGGTGGAGCAATGGCATATGAAATAATTCTATTCTTTTCTTAACTTGAGCCATCTACAAGGAGAAAAGTCGTTTTGCATTTTTGCATGTAAATATTCTGTACAGCCAGAAAATGCAAATCAAAGGAAAGTAAGATATTTTTCAATTATAAGAGCACCTTTAACACATATGTTAAGATTGGAAAGCACAATGAAAACATTGTGTATTAATGTAAGGAAAACAAGAATGGTTTAACATATATTTTAGTAGTAAAGTGTCACTCTGTTTATATTTTAGACCAAAAATGAGGTATTCTGTTATTACAGACATGCCTAACTCTTCATTGAACCTTCAGTTCTAAATAGGAGATTGATAAAATTAGGAAGAGCAGAAGGTTTTAAACTTTTATTTAATTAAATGACACTTTTCTGATGACATTTAAGTGTTGCTTCAAACACTATCTTGTTTCGTTGGACTTTACTTTCATGGCTGGAACTGCATGTGATTAAATTGGCACTGGAAGAGCACTGTCCTAACCCAAATCATAATGATCCATAGCCAAGATGACATTGGATGCATTGACTCATTGATGAGTTGTTACAACACACTGGCCTCTGAGTTACTTGCTTTTAGACACTTGCCAACATCCATACCTGTATCACCTCCAAGACCTTGGATTCAGTCATCCCATTCTCATTACTTATCCCCACCTCCACCTTCCTAAGACACTGTTTATGTACTAAGAAGCCTGAGCTGGTGTATTGAGTGAAGAATATGCAGATTACGACTCCTTGAATGACAAAGCACCAGCTACCACATGGGGTGGGCAAGGGCTCTTCTCAGCATCTGAGCTCCCTTATTTTGGGGAAAGGAAAACCATGGGGACCATAGGATTGCTATCTCACTATCTCAAAGAAAGTGTAGTTACAACACTTATTTTTTAAAGACTCCAGAAGCGAGGGCTAGGGAGGACACAGTGAGTGGAGGAGTGGACAGTCCTCTACCCCATATCGCAAGTGAATTTGAGATAGAGGGCAAGTTCCTGTTATGCGCAAGGTGGTCAAAGCAGAGGCCATTAATTTGGGTGGGGAAGCTTAACTCTTAAGTGGTTATTTTAAAAGACAGACTGGCAAAAGCACAGCAAGAACTTACAGCTGGCATCCTAAACTCAAGTCTATCTAAATATCCAGACTCTGGGCATAAATAGGATTCTTATACTGTAAAATACTAGGCAGAAACTCAGAGAAACGAAGGTGGTTTTTGTCAAAAGTTGTGTTTTGTTTTTGTTTTGTTTTGCTTTTTAATCACAATCGAGCACCCAAGAGACTTTTTTTTCCCCATGGGAATTTCCAGAACAGTGACTTCACCATTTTTCACTTTCCATTAACTTCCTTACGCCTTTCCTTCCCATTTAGCTGCCATAGTTTATCAATATAATCCCTCATTTGAACTGCCTTCAACTTCCTGGCCTAACCCTGGTAAAACCAAATACACAGTACCAAATGCTTGTCCTCAACTATCTCAACAATTGAACAGGATTCAAAGAAACTCTTATGCAACTGTCTTCCCTTAAACTTAAGGCCAAAGAGCTTAAGGAGTGTCATCGTGGAAATGTAAATCAAAACCACAGTGAGATACCGCCTCACACCTGTCAGAAAGGCCCATATCAAAAAGGCCAGAAACAACAAGTGTTGGCAAAGTTGTGGAGAAAAAGGTATCCATATACCCTATTGATGGGAATGTGAACTGGTCCAGCCCCTGTGGAAAACAGTATGAAGGTTTTTCAAAATATTAAAAATAGATCCACCATATGATCTAGCAATTCCACTCCTGGGTATCTACAGGAAGAATACAGAAACACTGTGTTCACTGCAGCACTATTCACAATAGACAATTTATGGAAACAACCTATGTACCCAATGAAAGATGATTGGATGGATAAAGATGTGTATATACACAATGGGCTACTACTCAGCTTAAAAAAACAAGAAAAAGAAAAGATGAATCCTTCACATTTGTGACAGCAAGGATGGAACTGGAGGGCCTAATGCTAAGTGAAATAAGTCAGAAGGAGAAAGACAAACACCGGCTGATTTCACTTACATGTGGAATATAAAGAAACAAAGCAAAAGAACAGATTAAACTAAACCAAAGCAGACCCTAGAAATCTGACTACAGAATCGAGGTTACCAAAGGGCAATGGATAGTGAGAATGGGGGGAGTAATGAGGGATGGGGGAGCAGTGGACTGTGGTGGAGGATTATGGGGGCTTTGGTGGTGGGTGTGGTACAAGAACATTCGTTTGAAGACATGCAAACACATATCTAGTGCTGTCAGCCAACGTTACTTCAGTATAATCATTAAATAGAAAAATCTTAAGTAGGATATTTTTTTACTGCAATAATTAATTTTCCCCTAAGAAAATTTTATATGTCTTTCATTTTCCCAAACCTCCAATACAGCCTTTTCCCTCTATTTCACTTGTCACTGGAAAAGTAGAAGCAACAGAAGAGAATCACCTCATCAGGCCCCAACACCCATCTCCCACTGCATCTCTATCCCTATACTCCCCCCTTTAAGGAAGAGTGTGTGGATCCCTCAAGGAAGCGTGTGCCTTTAATGCCTCCCTTAATACACCTGGGCTCTTCACCCCTCCTGAAGGACTTTTCTCCTTTAATTATTCACTTTCTCTTATGTCAACATTTTTCTCTCTACTGTATTATTTCCAAAATCATGGTAAATATTTTAAAGAACTCTTTGACCATCTATGCCAAACTATGGCATAGATGCCATATTGGTGCTAAGTTATAGGTGCTAGCAAATTGCCTCCCCCAAATATTAATGGCTTAGCAAAGATTTTTTGTTAAACCATAAGAGAGTGCTATTTTTTGTTGAGTCTAAACTAGTAAATTACCGATAATTTCATGTGGTTAATACTTACCCAGACTGTAAGTCCAGTAATGGCCAAAGGGAAACTCCACTATCTTGAATATCACCTATTGTCCATGGCTAGACAAGAGAGGGTGTGAGGAACTCACAACTGACCCTTAGTGCTTTGACCCAGAAGTCACACATATTCCACTCTCAGCCCTTCAGCCTGAACTAGACCCACCTACCCTCAAGGAGCCAGGAAATGAAGTGGGGGTCAAGGGATGGGTAGGGGGTATTCAACAAGCAAATGTTCTGCTGCGGTCCAAGTCTCCCTTCATTCTCTCTATCATTTCTCTGCTTTTCTTTATAGCCGAATTCTCCAAAGAGTCGTCTGCTAACTTGTTCCACCTTCTCATATATCCTTCTCTCTTTCATCTACATCAGTGGGGCTTTTCGCCTTTCCAGTGCACTGGAATATTGTCCAGTCTCTGCACTAATGCAGTGTTCGGTCCTCAGTCTTATCTGCTTGACCCCTGCATTTAGACACCATTGACCACACCCTGTTTGATAGATTGTAATCCCATTATCAGTTAGAGGGAACTTCGCGCTCTCCAGAGGCTTCTCATTGTCTAGCTGCTGCTACTCTGCCTCCGTGATTCACCCTACCTTCCTTCGTTAAAAAAAAAAAAAATTTATTTGTATATTTTGCATCATTGTTCATTTTTGTACAGTGTTTGCTTTCTCCTCGCAGGTGTAGTCCCCATAGAATTCCCACCACCTATTCCACCCCTGCACCATCACCATAGTCCCTTGTGCTCTTCCCTCCTGTTTTGACCCCTCCCCTGCAGAATGTCTCTGATTTGTAGTTGCCTGCTAATTTTGTTTATCATCATTTTTTTCCCTGGTTCCCCTATTTTCTTCCTATAAGTGAAACCATCTGATAGTTTTCTTTTTCCTTTAGTCCTGTGGCTTTAAATACCATCAACATGCTGACAACTTCCGGTTCTGTCCCTTGTCCTGGCCTCTCCCTGAGCTTGTGTAACCAACCATCTTCTAGACATCTGCCCTGAGGTTCAAACGGGAATTTCTCATTTTACGTTTCTGTTGCATCTTTTCCACATCAGTAAATTTGACTCCGAGTGAGTCTTGACTCATCTCTTTCTTGCACATACACGTTCTTCCTTTCAGAAAGCCCTGCTGATTCCATCGTCAAGGGACAGCCCGCATGGGACCACTTCTCATCCCTTTTACCTCTACCACCCTACTCACTCTAGCTCAACACCATCAGCTCTTCATCAGACTGTTCCTCCTGGTCTCGTCGTTCCCATGCTTTCTCTCTCTCTCTCACCTCACACGTATTCAGTGCAAATCCCTCCAGTGGCCTCTCATCACAGTTAGAACTTGAAATAGAAACTCCTTAACTTTGCCCTTAAGCTGCTGTTGACCTGAACCCTGGTCTCTGCAACTTTTACTCTCACCGTCTTTCCATTTATAAGTTCCTCCCCAACGCCTTTCCACTTAAGTGTTCCCTTTGACTGGATTTGCTCCTCAGGTCTCCTGTTCCTCAGTGACCACCTACTTCTGCCTAAATGTTCACCTCCCATCATTTTCTGTCATTGCACATTGCTCCCCCTGCTTCTTACGATTTATTAGTAGTTATTATTCACCATTGTTTTTCATGTGCCTGCAACAATGCCTAGTATAGCTAATAAAAATTTGCTGAATAGATAGATAAATATTTCTTGTTTTTTTCTTTTTCAACTATAACACCCCAATTACACTGAAAAGGTTTGGCAAAGATGATTCTTGGGCCTAATTTTCACCAACCAGCAAAACTGATGCAGATATTGTTTGTGCTCTCTGAATAAAATAGACTGAATAGGACAAAAAAGTATTTTTTTCCTGTTCTTGGTAATGACTATGATTTGGATATATCCATTAATGCAGCTTAAAATCCTGAAAAGAACTGGTAGAACTGGTAAACATTTGAAACCGATTTTAAAGTAATAGAGGGAATGAAAGAGCTTGCCATGTGAAGGTTTTTCAAAGTTTTCATTTTAGGTAGAAGACTGAGAGATTCTATGGTGAGGTTCTCTGATACCATGAATGGGTTAATTCAGATCAGTTTTCAACAAAGCACTGTTTAGAAGAATTTAAAAGAGAGAGTTTCAGGTCAAATGAAGGGAAGTACAGGGATGCCTCATTTATCAGATACTGTCCAGGAATAAAACGTTCCACATGTTAGTTTCCAAATAACTAAAATGTAATCCCTGTCTTTATGCCAAAACTTATATTTTGAAGGTTGTTTATCTAGCATACTCCCCTACTCTTTTAAACAAAAATGCTGAAGTATTAACATCCTTCCTGAAAATACAGTCATCATTGACTATTTTGGTGCCATGCACTATGTTAAGTGTGCACCCATTGTCATTCTAATTCTTTCTCTAGGTCCTTCCTCTTTGAGTTATCACTTTATTCTGATGGCAGCTGCTTTCACTATGTTAACTGGTTTTCTACACCCAGTAGTGTGGATAAGGGCCTCAGGACAGTGCCTAAATGACTTATGCAGTTGTCGCTGGAATTCTGACCTATGGACAACTGAGATATTATGATGGCAGTAGAAATCATAAAATAGCATTAAATACATTAAAATTATGGTGTTGGTGGTGAGTTTTATGGCTCCTTCCACTATAAAGTTTATACGTGTAGTATCCATCCTTGGCTACTTGATGACTGACTTAGCATTGGTGGTGCTTAATGTAATTCTGTTAGTAGCATGTTGAAGATATAAGCCATATTTAGGATGACATTAGGTCCCAGTTTTAATGCCCATTTTCTCAATGTGATTCCTAACACTCAAAAATTATCCAGTCTTGACAATTAACATTCACACTACACATAATGCATTTTAAATAATTCACAGAGCACTATTATTATTATTTTTATTCAGCTCAGAATGGAGTTGCCTGAAATTGGAAAATAGAACTCAGATAATGGAATTTTTAAATGATGGCATTAGAAATATACTTAATAAAAAATTATGCTCAATGTAGTAAGCAAAAAGAAGTGAATGTGAATTAATGATTTTTTTTTACTGATATTTAACTGTATGTCTCTTTTAGAGGGAACTTTGGCAATTTATATAGTATTCCCAGCATATATATTGCATGAATAAATCTACTCACCTACATTTGAAGTGGAAAAATGTCTCAAATTTATTTTTTTAAAAACTCTACAGACTTAGAATATAAAACAATTTGTCATGACTTCTGCACAGAGAATGAAGCTATCATTAAAAGAAGCTATCATCAATCAATAATATTGATTGAGAGAAAATATTAGCACATCATACACCTGACAAGGTGCTAACATCCAAGATCTACAAAGAACTCTACAACAACAAAATAACCAAAGAAAAAAAATTTAATAAAAGGAAGAAGAACTAAATGAACTTTTCTCCAAAGAAGACATACAGAGGACAAACAGGCACATGAAAAAATGTTCAACATCATTTATCATCAGGGAAATGCAAATCAAAACCACAATGAGATTCCACCTCCCAGCTGTGAGAATGACCCATATCAAAAACACCAGAAACAACAAGTGTTAGTGAGGATGTGGAGAAAAAGAAACGCTCTTACACTATTGCTGGGAAGATAGACTGGCCCAGCCCCTATGGAAAACAGTATGGAGGTTTCTCAAAATTTTACAAATAGATCTACCAATTTTTTCAGCAATTCCACCCCTAAGTGTCTACCCAAAGAATGCAAAAACACTAATTTGAAGAGATAGAAACATTCCTATGTTTATTGCAGCAGCATTTACAATAGCCAAGTTATAGAAACAACCTCTGTGCCCAATGCCAGATGAGTGGATTAGGAAGATGTGTTGTATACACACAACGGAATACTACTCAGTTATAAAAAAGCAAACACACATGACCTCTCACCATCTCTGATAACATGGATGGAACTGGAGGGGCTAATGCCAAGTGAAATAAGAAAGAGAAAGACAAATACTGAGTGGTTTCACATACCCGTGGACTACAGAGAAACAAAACACAGGGTCAGACAAGGCCACACCAAAAACAAACCCTAGAAATATGATTGTGAATTTGAGGCTACGAGAGGTGAGGGGGTAGGTGGGGAGCAAAATGTAGAGGGGCCCAGTTGACTGTGGTGGCAGGCTAGGGATGAATTGGTGGCGAGTGTTGTCTGGTCACATACATCTGAAGATGTGAAGGTATAACCCTGTTACTCTGAATTATATGCAGTATTATAAATCAGTGTTATCTCAATTAATGAAAAAAAGTGGGAACAAGTGAGTAAGTTTGCTATGTTGTCAATGAATCTATGAAGTACACAAGATAAATGTAAGTGTAAAATTTGGGTCTTAAAACACATAGTCCAATCTATATTTTTTGTTCCACTGAGTTTATGTTTATGTTTCTGCCTGTTTGGCTAGTAAATTGCGTAGTTCACATCTTTTAATATTCTGAAGACTTGTGGCCATTTGGAAAGATTGAGTGCATTAAAGCACTTCTGGGCAAAGTCTCATTCATGATACATTTGCTTAGCATTTTATTTGGTCTTTACTTTTGAGTGAATTGAAACCCATGGTCATGCCGTACCTCAAAAAAGTACTTCCAGGATTTTAGTAGCTTTAGATTCTAAAGCAATTAACTATAACCTTTCCAAACAAGAGACAGTCAACATTCTTGAGACTTTTCCCAAGTTCTGTTTTGAGATTACAGTGCTGGGGATGAGTGCTTATGACAGATGACAAGTACCAGTCATGCCAAGAGGCTGGTTTAGAAAGTAAGCACATTTACATGCAAATCAAAATGAAAGTGAGTAACATACGAGATGCAAATGCCCTCGGAATCTGGGACTATCATGCATTTAATCTGCGTGAGCCCGACAACCCCCCCACAGGGCCACGGACAACACTGAGTTTCTGGACCTGTAAGGTGAGGGATCCATATTTTGATCTATGGTGAAGTCACGTGCACATCATGGAGGGCATCACAAGAGGTGCTTGAGTCCTCTTGGAAATGGGCTCCTCTGCCAGCCTTGCCCCGCAGCACACTAACCTCAGTAAAGTCTTTCATTCAGATGTCTGTAAGAAGACATTAAGTTTCACATTTTTGCGTTGATGTTATGAATATGTAATTTGTCCTTTATAATCAAATATCCTGGAGAGGCAATAGGTTGACTCTCAATGAACTGGAGTCACAGGTTGACAGATGCTTAAAGATCCATCGGATAGGCGTGTGGGGGCATCTCTACAAACCCAGCCTGACCACATCACTGAGGATCCATGTTCATACGCCACCCAGTCATCTCCACAGAACTAGAAAAGAGAACTCTATGTGTCTCTAAGTTTCTCCCACTTCAGCCAGTCGCATGAGAGACTCTCAAATCCATACCCCTCCATGCACATATCTGAATCACCATGAGCCTCTTCCACATGAGACTTCTTGTGTGGAGGAGGTGATAGGCTCTAGTCTAAAAAGTTTAATATCATCAGGATACCCATCTGGAACATTCTAGCAGGCAGTGGGGGATTATTTTTCTGAAATTAGATTGAGGGTACTAAAGAACATTTGGGTGTTTCCTGTAGGTAATTGGTGAACCTCAGTAAAACAGTTTTAGTAAAGAGATGGGGTACAGTGAAATGAAAGAGGGCTAAGAGATACAGACTACTCTTTAAAACATTATGCAGTAAAAGAAAGATTTCAATAAGTAGTTTGAGACAAATGGTACCTCAGGTAGATGTGTGCTGGGCAAAGAGAAGGAGCCAGTCTGAAGCTATGAAAGAGATTTTTCTGTTCGTTTTATGAGTCTCTCTTCCTACTCATTGCCAAATACTTGTCTGAGAGATAGATGCAAAGATGAGAAAGAGGTGGATGCTGTCTAAAGTGAGTTTGTCTTTTAGCAGAAGACTGTACACTCCCATAGAAATTCGTGGGAAGTAACTTCCATGACAGTATGGAATGTCTCCTGGTTTGTTTTTTTTTGTTTTGTTTTTTTTTCCACTGCTATGTCTTCACTGCCTATGATAATGCCTGGCATATGGTAGCCAATGAATATATGTTGAATAAATGGAGTAGTGTTTCAACAGAAAGAGTATAAACTGTTGGAGAAAATTACCTTTCTTTTTAGTTTCATCAAGAGTAAGCACCATACTAAGCTGTGGTAATTAGGGCAGGAGGGACTTACAGAGACTTGAGAGAGACATAGGTCAGAATGAATTAGAGAAAGATAATGAAGTTAAAAAGATTATTGACCAACAGTCAAATATTATCTTTCCCAGCAGAACTTGTCCATGAATATACAAATGGTATTTTTCCTTAGAATGATTGTGAGGATTTAAGAATACATTTACAAATTTACATGTTAGAGATTTATTTCATTTTTCTAGAGCCAGTTTTCACTGGAGTAAGTAAGAATGAGAAAATGTGTCTGTGTTTCAGAATATTAGCAAATAAGGTTCGGATCAGCTTGCCAACTGTTGCTGGGGTGGGAAAGAGGGAAGGGAGGAGGGAGAGAGGGAGAGGAAGAAGGAGGGAGAGGGGAGAGCAAGAGAACAGAGTGAAAGCAGAGAAGAAAAGAAAGAGAGAGGGAGAAGGAGGAAGGCTATATGAGATGGAGTATAATTTCTTATAAATGTTAGAGAAACATAAGGAAAAAGATCACCTGGAGTATATCATATCAAAATTCTTCCCACAATGCTACAAATTGTGTTTTTTCTGTTTAATTGCAAAATACATAAAATAGAGGATCAAAACTAATTGCTACCATCAACAACAAACCATTCCAAAGGATTTAAAAGTACAGTGCAAACTGGCAAGAAGAGTTAAATAATATTGTAGAGTTGAGGTTCCAAACTCTGATGTTCCATTTGGGGAGATTGTTAAAAAGAGACATGTAAGCCCTCTCCCCACCCCGCCCGGACTTGCTGAATAGCCGTCTCTGATGACTGGAGGATTTGGATGTGCTAATGGGTTTGGAATCCCCTGACCTGCAGTGTATTGGGGGGAGAGTCACAATAGGTGCATATCAATTAGAATCACTGTCTCCTTGAAGTGTAGAAATTCGCTTTCGTGATGTCAAAACATATAATTTGAACTCGGTGCCTCCCTGGTGGTGCAACAGGTTGAGTCGCAGCACTATGAAGGTATCCAAAGCCGCTGCTGCCCAAGTTCGATCCCCAGCCAGGGAGATTCCCACATGGCGCAGCAGACCTCTCCTGCCTCGCCTGCTGCTCCCCTCAGCAGTGTATTTCAGTCAATCTGCCTGTTCCGCTCCTGCACTCTGTCTCTGGTGAATCCTCTCACGCACACACCCCACGCCTCTGGCCTATACCCCAGTATGTATGCATAAATAAATAAATCTTTAAAAAAAAAACATATAATTTGAACTTTATAAAAGGCAGTTTGGGTTTGCTAAGTGCCAACCTCCTTCCAGAAGGTCTGGACAACAAGGTTGGGTAGGCAGAGAGCATCATCTCTACTGAGAACTCACTCATCCTAGCTCCTAATTGAAAAGCAGGTCACTTTTTATTTGTGTATTCTAGAATTTGATTGAATTTAGAAAGCTTTTATGTGGGCTTTGCATATTTCATATCAACCACAGACATTAAATCATCCTTATTTACTAAGAAGAAAACTGCTAAAATTCTTAAGCAATCAGAAGGATCTTGGAAATTTCGGGTTAAAGATCTATGGACCATCTGGAGGGACATTTCCTGGATGTCCCTCATGAGATGGATGTGACTTGTGTTCAGGGGGAGGGAATTTCAGAGAAACTTCATCTCTAGCACTGCAAAAACTGGCCCATTTCACCTGACTTTGATGACTATCTGCGTTGCCTCAGGACTTAGTCTGTGCTTTTTCATGACCAAATTCAAATTTACCTATTTCAGAGTCTGCTAGATCCCATATTTGTGTTTCTTCACTTATTTCGAATTGAATGGAGAATTGTAGCCTTTTGCTTAGAGAAAGGAACACCAATATGCCTCTAGTCCTGCATTGTTTTAATGAGAACAAAAGCAAAATGTTCCACAATTACTCACTTGTAGCTACAAAGCATATTTAAGGAATAAAAATCCCCTTCATTAAATGCATGGGGGGAGAAAGAATTGTTTTGAAGCTTTTATGATCAGCGTGTATAGGCTTCATTGTAAACCGACACTAAAGAGTTCCCATTATGATCTGTATATTTTGGTGCCAGAAGGTTTTTTCTTATGCTAAATTATTAAGTTCTGTCAGCTGCTGGGCTGTCATATAGAGATATAGTAAATCACATTATATTTTGTCATGGTTTACACGGAGCAATAAATTTGGGAATAAAGATCAAAGTCACTTCACAATCACATCTGAGTGTAGGAGGGATGTTTAACTTGTAGAAAACTGATTTAGGTGAAGCTGTTGCAGTTCTTGTGTGAATTGGAAATGAATTTGGATATTTGGTTGAAAGTGAATGAGGATCAAATCCCAAAATGACTTTCCATTTTTGTATTTGGTGTCGAGAAGTTAGTTCTAACACGGAGTTGCGTGACTTGAATTAGATAAACAATGACATGCTGAAAATGGAGGATTCAGTGAAAATTTTATTTACGTATTTAATTGCTTGCATGATTAAACGATATATTACATTCTGCTTTTATTTGGGGTTTTCAGAAACCACATAATTAATTAAATACTCTTGTAGTCACACTGACTGACTCCTTGATTTTTATTATATTTGTTTATTATATTTAAAAACCATTGGAAGTAAGCCAGCTTTAGATCACCAAGCAACCTTGGTTATTTAGATGTTGGTGGTTATTTGCTTTCCCCTGTGTTACCATGGAAACACTTTTGGGTTATCAAGGTTGAGATATTCATTTATTTAAAAGAGCCAATCTCAACTTGTTGGGCTCTTTTCACAGAGAAATGACAATAGAAATGATATAATGTAGAAGTGCAAGCAGAAATTATGTGCTTTTTGATTACAGTGCTTATTAGTAATGTGCTCTGATAAGTCCACGCTCTGCGAGCTGGATCCGTGGTTCCCAAACTAGGCTGGTTTTCAGAAGCACGAGGGGGCTTCCAGCACAGGTTCCTAGGCCACAGCAATTCTGATTCAGTAGTTTTAAAATCTCAAATAACATTTTCACCTTTCATTCTGCTGCCACCTTTCTTCCTTCATTGTAATCCTATTGAGGGAAATATTTTTTGATGTTCTAGTCCATTAACAGACCTTTAAGCCTCACAATGTTATTTCTCAAGGTTTTGGTTTCTTGTTTTAGTTTTAGTCGCCTATTGTCATTCCTTCATTAAGTTTTTTCCTGAAATCATGATTTATACTAATGCTATAATAAATCAATCTGACAGCAGACTAAACAGATCATCCCCAAAATTATATAATGGCTTGTAAACCTCCCATTTCAAATAGGATCAGAATAAAGTGTGACTGGGCTATGAAAATGATGGCCAGTGGGACTGACTTTGGTCTGAACAGAAATAGGCCAGTTGGTGACAGTGTGCCTCGGGTAGACTGTTCATCCAAGATGGAACATTTAGCAGTGATGCTACGGAGGCCCAGTGGGAAGGAGCGAAAATAGTTCAAAGATAATAATAATAATGCAGTGTCTGCAATAGGGTTGAGGGGCAGTGAGGCAGAACATCTTGGAGATTCTATTTGCAGGACCCAATCTCCTCTATCTGGCCTTTTCTTCTATCCTCTGATGATGCTGTAACGCCTCTTAAATTCAGTGCTCCCAGTTTGGATCCACTCTTTTAGAGAATCACTGTGAAAACCAAATGGAAATCGAGCTTTCAGAGAATGACCTGAAGCCCTATTGTGTTTGCCACTATTGTGCAGGGAATCAAAGAAGCAGAGGACTGGCGAGGCTCAGACTACAAAGTGGATGTTCAGATTCTATCCCTGCCACTCCAACCTTTCTCGGCACTTAGGTCAGACCCAGTTACTGAAGTTAGGTGGGCCAGGCTGGCAGTGTGTGAAGTCTCCCAGGAGCGTGCATGGACGTGTATATGACTTACACATTCATCACCTACTGGGTTTGGACAGGACTCGCACCTTCCATAGTTAGTTCTCTCTATGTGGACTATTCTCCAGTATGTTGCCTGGGTTGCCTTAGTTCCCAGTCCCAATCATAGATCCATGCTGGGATTTGAATGGAGCCCTAAATTTCAGTCTAGTATATTGGAAGCCTTGCTCCACCCTTATTAAGTCTGATTTTTCTTACAAAATTGAAAATGGATTTCCCTGTTTTAGTCAAGAGATTAAGAAGCTAGAGTTAGAAATCACGTCACCAAAAATATTTAAAATTATGAGCAGATTTAAAATAAAAGAGGCATAGGAGAGAAAGAACAGATGGCATGCAGGCAATTCTTAGTTAAAATCAGTTAGAGATTAATAAGCAGTTGTCAGAGAGGTGTATGGACAACCAAGAGGGATTTATGTCATGAATATCATGGAATTAGGAAGTTTTAATAAAAGTAATTCAACAAAGGCAATATTAATCCTTTGGGAAAAACAATGAAATACAAACTTTCTGGATGACTGATCAGAAAAATACAGGGGAAAGGAAATGGGAGACATGAGTGCGCATCCAGAATAGATACCATAATGAATAACTATTTCAATAAAGTTGAAAATCTGGATAAAATGCAAATTTTTAGAAATTGTGATCTAGTGAAGAATAGAAAACATCAATCGGTCTAAAGATATTAAATCAAGCATTTAGTTTTCAGTGTTTCATCAAAGAGCATCAAGCACAAATGATTTTGTACTCAGTTCTCATCAAACTTTCATGGAACAAATATTTCCAGTAATGAAATAGGTAGAAAATAATTTCCTCTCTGAGGAAAGAAAAAGGAAATATTCCCCTGTCCATTCAGGGCCAGTATAATCTTGATGTGAAAATAAGCCAGGAACAGTAAAAATAAAATTATGCATTGATCTCATTTAACTTTAAATGTTAAATTTCCTACAAAAAAATTAGTAACAGAATGTAGCACTATATAGAAAGGATCGCAACCAACTAGATATAGTGCAGGAATTCAAGGGTGATTCAGTGTTATAAGCCCATTAATATAATCCATTGCAGCATAAGATGAAAGAAAATAATCCATATGGTCATCTCAGATGAAAACGCATTTGGCAAAACCCATCCCTATCTGTGATAAATAATCTTAAGGAGCTAAGAATAGGAGGTGCCCCCTTAGCCCAGTAAAAATTATCAATCAATGTTGTGAATAGCTGTTACACTCAGATGTGAGGTATAAACAGACAAGGGAACAGACAAAACTTAACCAAAACAAACCCTAGAATTATGACCACAGAAATTGAAGCTAGTAGAAAGGGAAGGCTGGGGATGGGAGCAGTGGACTCTGGTGGGGGGAGTATGGGTGCTTTGATGGTGGGTGTGGTGTGGTGTGGGGTATGGTGTGAAGAGGTGTGAACCTGTTGCCCTAAATCATAGCAGTATTGTAAACCAATGATAACTCAAAAAAAAAAAAGTATATCAATCTAAAACAGAACGGTATTGCTATGGTGAAACATTAGAAGGATTCCTTTAAAATGAGGAAAAGAGAAGGATGTCCAATATTACTGCTGCTTTTCTTTTGAGTCTAGTTTCCATACGTATAAAGAAGTCTAAAGCCTCACAATAAAAAGAAAAATAACTCAAATTCACAAATGGGGAAAGGATTTGAATATACAGTCATCCAAAGAAGATATACAATTTGCCAAGAAGCACATGAAGAGTACTCAATATCATTAATCATTAAAAGAACATAAATTTAAATAATGCAATCCCTGCACTTCATATTCACTAGGGTGGCTGTAATAAAAAAGATGGAAATTAACAAGTTTTAGCAAGAATGTGGAAAAATTAGAACTCGTGCTTTTATGGAAATGAAAAATGGTGCAGCAACTTTGGAAAATAGTTTTTGACAGTTCTTCAAAATATTGAACATAGAGTTAACATATGACTTAGCATTTCCACTCCTAGATCTATTTCCATGAGAATTTAAAGCATTTGGGGGGGAAAAAAGACAAAACATTGTACAAGAGTGTTTATGACATGTTTATTTATAATAAAAAATGGAAACCACCCAAATGTTCATAAAATGATGACTGAACAAGTAAAATGTGGTCTATCCATCCAAACAATGGAATACTATTTGGCAGTGAAAATTGATGAAGTACTGATGTGTGCACAACATAAATGAATCTGAAAACTTGCTAAGTGAAAGAATCCATTTACATAAAATGTCCACTTAGGGAAATACATAAACACAGAAGGTAAGTTAGTGAATTTTAGTGACTTGGGAAATGAGAAGCGGCTGATAATGGAGGTACAAGGTTTCTTTTTGAGGTGCTGAAAAGTTCTGGAAGTTATAGTAGTGATAGATACACTGTCTATACATCTACTAAAACCACTCAACTCTGCAGTATAGAACTATAATCTTTATGATATGTGAATTATATCTTACTAAAACTCTTGTTAAAAATAGGAAGTCTGACAATGTTAAGTGTGGAACTAAAAGAACTCTTATACACTGTGGTGAAAATATAAAATGTTCCTTTGGCAAACAATTTGGCATTATCCTCTATAGTTGAGCATTTGATTTATGAGCCATCAATTTAACTCCTTAGCACAGGCCCTAGGAACTCACAAATATGCACTAGAAGACATATACAGGAATGTTCAGAGCAGAATGCACCATGCAGGAAAAAACTTGAAGAGTTCAAATGCTCATTAACAGAGGAAGGAATGATTATGATCTGTTCACACAGTTGCATATTCCAAAGCGGTGAGAATGAAATATAGCTTCAATTGAAACATTAAGAATAAATCCTAGAAACAATTTCGTGAGAGCAGCAGCGAATTGTCGGAAATTACATAGAGCAAGGTTGTATTTGTATAAAATTAAAAAATAGTAAAACTAATGTGTTAGAGATGCCTATACACATATATGACAATTTTTAAAGCAGGATAGTGATTAATTCTTAGGAGTCAGGGCATAGAATGAAGGAGAAAACACTGTCATTTACAGCTGAGGCAAATAGTTATTTTCATGGACTCGGTGTATGAATGGATAAGAAAGAGTAACTAAAATTGACTTCAGAGATTGATTTTGATAGCTGACTTTATTAATAGCCTGACTAGAGTTTTGTAAGCTCAGCTATAGTAAAGTAACTTCTGTCTTGTTTTCACTTTATCCATCAAAAAATGCCATGTCTTGAAACTCAGCATTAGTCAGCTAGTTCACCTCCAAGATTTCAGTCTATTGAGTTCTCCTTTTGATCACTCTTGCCTTACCTTTATTTTTCCCCACTTCCTCACGCATAAAGAAGTCTTTGTCTTACTTTCAGGGCTTACTCACCACTCTGTGATCCTTTGCCATCTTGAACTTTTACCATTTCTACGTGATAAACCTCAGTCCTGTTTAATCTTTGTTGTCCACTTTATCTGCACATTATACAATAATACCCAGGAAAGTTAAATAATGCGTCCATGGTCACACCATCCGTTCGCTTTAACATCAAAGTTCACGGTCTTAGCCACCATTCTCTACTGCTTACCATTTGGCAACAGTTGTTTAAATAGTCAGTCAAAGTAACTTGAACTGATGAACAAGTCAAAGTAACTTGAACTGGTGATGGGAAATTCACCTACAGAACACAAACGAGCCAAAGACCTTATGTTTGCCGAATTAATGGGGGGTACGACATGTTTCATATAGACATCAGACCCATTGTTCACAGATATTTCCAATGTTATTTTTAAATGAATTAGAATGCTAAGTCTATCTCAATAAAGATGATCCTGGAAACCCATGTAAACTGTAGGTCATTTTTAATTAGAAAGAGCTAATAACTAAATCTCAGGAATGTCCTTTCAACATTATTCCAAACTTTCAGATTACCCATTAGAGGATATAGAGCTTTTAAGTATTAAGATCACTACTTTAGACTGAACTGCCTGCAAATCTAACGTAGCAACTTCTTATAAAAACATTATTTCATAACCTTTCCAATTAATATTTATTACATTCTTTTTTTCCTGATATAAATGAGAAAAAAAAAGTGGAAGCATTTCCAAAACAAATAAAATATCCATGGGTTTTGCGAGTATGCTAAATCTTACTGGACCTAATTCCTACATCCAAAGTTATATGAAATAATTATTACATGAGTAATTCAATTAACGTCATTTGTTGATTGGACAATGTCAACTTTCCTTGATATTTGAAGTAATGTATTTGAGATTTTCTATTTGCTTCCTAAAAGCACTGTAGCAACACATGTGCCACTAATATGTGTGAACAAGTGTACTTAAGTTGTATCTTATGTATGTTAAAATTTGTTAAATGTAGTAGCCATTTTCCTTTAGTATTTGTCAAGTCAAACAACATTAGATTTTTGGTGTAAAACTCACAGTAGCAAAGACATAGAATAATATAAAAGATAGACATTGTTAAAAAAAATTAATTGGCACCATTTACATTTGTTCTTCGATGATAAATTCTTTCTTGCACATCAGAGAATAGTTGCTTCTTCCCTAGAGCAAGTAAAGTTTTTTCTCCCTCGTTCTCTTAAAGTTTGTATTTCTGCCCAAGTAATAAATGAGTTTCAGTTTTTGTGGACTCTGCTTCAGAGAGCTTCTCTGAGGGTGAGCTTTTGAAATATGATTAGATCTTAATTCTTAAACTATTTCCATAAGCTTGTTTCACAGTTTGCTTTCTTATTCAGTGAGTGGAGTGGAAACTCATGTCAAACTTATGTGATCATTTATGGGTGTTAGCCATATAAATATATATGTTGCAATGGTGAGAAAATTAGTCCTTTTGAATTATAGTGACTGTAGAAAATCAACTCTTCCATGCTATTCTTTAGGTTACCTGTCATTAAATACACATTACTTTAGCTCACAGTATAGGCAGAGAATGTATTAAATCTGTATAGGCAGAGAATATATTAAATCAAATTCAGCATATTCAGAAATAAGGCCAATTTCAGGAATATGGGTAATTTTACTGAGAATGGATTCACCTGTAACTTACTGAGTAGACAATAATAGTGATATGATATCACAGATAGTGGTACCTCAGCTCTTTTCCATAACCACCCAGTTTCTTCTTTTATGTGACTTTTCTGTAGGATTTTACAAAGTAAATATCAACGACTTGACAAAACACTTGGAGTTCCCAACTATTAGCATTTTTTTTCTGGGTGAAGCAACTACCTAAATGACTCAATTTTCTAGAAATGAATTAAAACTGAAGGCATTAAATATATAATAGTGGTATTTGCAGACATTTTGCTCTTTGTAGATTAGTTGCCATTTTCTCAAGTTGTGATTTACATACCACGATGAAAATGAACAGGAGTTTATAGTGCTGTTTTTTTTTTTAAGATTATTTATTTATTTATTTTTATTTATGCATACAAGAACTGGGGTGTAGGCCACATTCACCAGAGACAGAGTAGGGAGCAGAACAGGCAGATCTACTGAAATACACTGCTGAGGGAAGTAGCGGGTGGGACAGGAGAGGTCTGATGCACCATGTGGGAGGCTCCCTGACCTTAACACCTGTGCCACCAGGGAGGTCCTTAAGTGCTCTTTTTTGTAATCATTGTATCAGACTGAGAAGTTGTCCTTGACTCAAAGTGAGATTTGAGCGTGTAACCTCAGAAACCTTATCTTATTCATATTTGTATCCTTACCTGGCATGTGGTAGATATTTAGCAAATGTTCTCTGACTTTCTGACCCTCCTCACTCTCTATTGTATGTTTCACTATAGAGCTTTGAAACAAAAAATGGATCACTAGAAGTCTTATACATAGCCATCTCCCTGCTAATCTTCAATGAAGTGATTGATTTGGAGAGTGTCATAGATGATTAGTATGATCAAATCATGAACAGAGTAAACTTTTTCTCCACATTCAGTTCAGTAAACTAAGTGTCTGATGAATGCAAAGCACTATGAATATTTCATTAAATGAACAACTAAAGCTTTATTTATTACATTAATTTTTAATCCAACCTGAAAGCCAAAGGAAATGGAAGTGAAAGTAAAGATACTTTTTAAAAAACTATCGATATTTTATTTGAACAAGTATGGTAGCCTGCAGAGCATAGTTTTGTAATCTCTAACTTAGCTTTTGTGTTTTTAATTAAATTAATAAACTTTTATCATTTAGTATAATATTAAGAAAACATTAACACGACACTGCGATTTGAAGAAAGCAATTTTTTCCTCTAATTGACATTAAACTATGTCTTAAAAATCTTCAAAAATTCTGTTTTAATCAACTTAAAATATTTAAGTTATCTTAAAATGTCTTTAGATATTTATGGCATACACAATATATGTATGAAAAATAGTGTGGAAACCTTCTATAAACATTAATATCAATCTCCATTTTTCTCCCAAGCTATCTTTCATCTCTTCCTAGAAGAGACAAGGTAGTACAGTATCCCATATATTAAAAACACTTACAAACTTTCCACCTTACCTCTTTTGTGCTATGTGGAGATGAAGAAATAGAAAACTATTTTTTGCTCAAAAAACTGTCAACCCATATGGACTTTTCCCCCCATTAATTCATTAAACATTTTCCACGCAAGTACTAACTGCAAAGCAGTGATACCAAAACCACAAACTGATCATAATCCTTTAGGAAGGATAAGCTACATTTTCGAAACACTGTAGAGCAGCTCTGCATATTACCAGGACTGTAAATACAAAAGGAGGAAAAACAAATTGCCTCTAAAGTTTATGAGAAAAGAAAACATTAACATTTGAACTGGCCTTTGTTCATTGGTGTGATTAAAGAACACCGTGATGGTAAAAGGATGGAAACTGCGAAGCAAAACAAGTAGCCTGGAAAATTCCATAAATCCACATTATAAAGTGCTTATTCTTTCATTCAGCAGTTATTGGTTATATTGTATGTTGGCCTTGAGATATTTCCATGAGTAGAGTAAACAAAGATAACTATCTTTGAGGAGTTTTATGTCCTAACAAGATATAGTTAGCATTTGGGATTATTGGTACAGAAAATAGATGTAGAGACTGTATTCATGAGACCTTGAGTTCCAGGCCAGAGATCTTGAATTTGGTAAATATATTCTTCAGCAGAGAAATTAACAACAGGATTTAGGGTAGATTAGAGACTGGCTAAATAAGGAGGCAGGGCAGCAGCTCAAGAGAATATTTTGGGCATGAAGTTGAGAAAGAACTGAGCTGGGCAAAGCAGAGGAAATGCTAAGTTCTAATAAACAAGAAATTGTCGTGCTTTTAAACCCACAGGAGGATCAGAGGGTGGCTGCACTGTAAACAATGAAGTCATCAGCCGTTGCCACTTAACCATCTTTGGGTCAGACACTCCTTTCAAAACCTGTTGAAATATTTAGATTCTCTTCCAGAAAAATATAGTATGCCTATAACTTTTCACGTAAACTCTTAAAGCCTATCCTTGGATGCCAGATTAAGAAACTTCACAGTGGGGAGAAAAACTTCAATCACCAAACACTTATTGAGCGCCTACTATTTGAATACTGGACACTGGACGTGGTGGAGGTGGGGTAGAGGGAGGGGATGATAAATGACTGTAGCACAGCTGCTACCCACCAAGTACACAGGGTTGTAGAAATGTTGAATTTCGATGTTGCCTGGGGGACTTCTTAGATGGAAGTGACTACCAGGCAGTTAGAAATTAGAACAGGGATGCAGCAAATATAGCGAATAAGAAATGTATTTTAAGATTAGAATCATCAATGAAGAATACCTCAAATAATAGTGACTTAACACTTTGTGGTCCGCTCACGTATTCACGTATTCACATGTTCATCTAGTCTCCGGTTTTTCACGCCACGGTGAATTTATTTGGAACTATTAGGAGCTATTTCTTTGATCGTACTCAGTCGAGAAGCTTTAATCTCTATGCATTTAAAATTTCATTGGAATATATCCAGTAGTTCAGGAGCTGTGTGTGTTTTATTGAATGCTTATACCATTCATGCAGTGACACAGAAAATAGCCGGCACACAAAGTGTTAAGCCAAATAGTTTATTTCTCTCCCACATAAAAGACCAGCTTGGTCCTTCAAGTGACATTGTCTTGCCACTGTGCCATCTTTATTGGGGGCGTCTCATCTTTGGGTTCCAACAAGGCTTAGGTAATGCCATGAAAATTTGGCAAAGAATAATCAAAGGTCATGTATAGCTTGTCCTTTAAGAAAGCTTCCAGAATCTGCCACACCACACTTCCATTTACATGGGCAGGACTTGGTCCCATGGTCACACTGAGATGCAAAGGAGTCTGGAAAATGTAGTCTCCACTCTGGCCACCAGATGCCCTCCCAAAAATCTTATCCCTATGGAAGAAGGGGAAACTAGACAATATGGAAAGAACTGGCATATTCTGTCTCACAAATAGATACAAATTAAAAGAAGCTGTTCTTCCTATTACATTGGCAAAGGTTGTTTGAAAAGTAATACTTCACCCTTTCCAGTAGGCAGTGAAATTAACACCTCAGACTGTAATAAAGAAATGGCTGTGCCGTAGCCTGTGTGTGTCTGAGAGAGCACAGGTGGCGTTGCTTGTAGGATCAGGCATAGCTGGACTAACTCACGTGTCTCCCTGAACAAAGCAGAGTTGACCTTGTATAGGGCCTTTGGGTGGATTAGAGTCTAGGTAGGGGGCGTGGGGACTTGCAGAGCCGTGGCTTGATGTCTTCGGGAGAAGCCTGGTGAACTGAGTGAGCCTTGCTCACTAGCTGGCCCCCTAAGGTATGCTTTTTGGAGTGAATCTGTCTGACTACCTGAGGGGTTGGCACTTCTCTGACAGCCAAACGCAAGTTGTCATTGATGAATTGAACAAGTTTAAAACCAGTTCTGATGGCTCCTTGTTACTACAGCTATAGGCCGATCAATCTTAAATTTCATGTTTTATTTTCCACTCAAATGATGCAATATTTAATTTTTAGAAATTGGTATGGAATAAATTGAATTGCATGGGAAAATGTTTATGATGCAGTGCAAAGTAGGGAAAGTTCTGAAAAATTGTGTTGGCCCTCCTGCCCGTCTCTTCGTGCCTGCTGGCTTTCTGGTAGGCAGGGTCCCTGTGTGTATTCTTGCTTGACGCCCCCCTTCCTCTGCCCCCTCATCTGTGCTGTGGGGGGATTAGGAGTTAGAGTCCACTGCCCCAAAAGCAACCCAGTCATCTCTCCTTAGGCCACAGTGAGCTTGCTGTTGCCTTTGTTCTTATACCCTGCGGTTGGCCAAAGGATGGTCAACTGTGATTTCAAGCTTAGGAGAAGAGACCTGATGTGCTGTGAGACCCAGGCCTGCACTCTCCCCACCCCGACCCACAGCGCTGAGCACAGAACGCCCCCCTCTATGATCTCCCAGTTGCTGCCATTTCTCTCATCAAAGAGAAGATATGACAAGCCAAGATCTGAGCCAGAATACCCCGAGAGCCTCTCCCTAGCCTCTAACAGTGCCAGACCTGAGAAGGGTACAGAGCATAGGTCATAAACTCAGACATACGCCTCTTACTACACTCACAATGTCTGATTTTGGTCGCCATTTGGCCGCATGGGAAAAATCCAGTATTTGTCTTCAGTCGCCCCACACCTCAGTGATGCCCCTGCTTCCCAGAGCAGCATGGGAACCCAGGGGCTCGGTACCATACCATGTGGTGGGTGGGGCAAGGACCCTCTGCTCCCAGGTCTCACCTGTGCACCAGTACCCCGCAACATCCCTTGTCCCAGTGACTTTGGTAGTCAGTGAATTTGGTCACATTGTTATAATCTGTCCTTCCTCTCTGGAAGCCCCTCAGACCTTCATTCTCTTCAGTGCAGACATGCTGCTCTGAGACAGCCAGGGAACTGTTTTACCTGCCTCTGTGGAGGTGAGAGCAACAAGGAACTGGGTGCAGCGGTCTTGACGGCCTGCTGAAAGGCACACCCCACACAGCCCTCGCCTGCCTGTGTCTTCAGTTACGTGCCAGTACAGCTAAGAACTCTGGCCACACAGCGTCGGCCTCCATCTGGCACAGGAACACAGAGCCCTCTGCTTTTGAGCAGCCCCACTTGAGCGGACTGTGCCGCAGCTCTCAGGCTTGGCCCAGAGTTTGTCCAAGAAACAGAGCTTTTTCTCAGGAGTCATCTCCCCAGATCCCCAGATTCAAATCCCCTTTCCCCCCTTCAGACTGTGTCACATTCCCCCAACCTGGAGAATTCTTTCTTGTGTAAGAGCAGGGAGGAGTTAGGGCTCTGGCTCATGTGCTTTGGTAACCTGAGTCCCATAGGCCCAGGTTATGGAGTCAAAAGTCAAAATATTGTTTTCCCGGTGTTTCTGCTGCGTCACCCAGCCTGTGAGATTGTGAAGGTAGAATGCCAAGCTGGGAAGTTTTTCTGCACTGAACATTTGTTTTTTTAAGCAATTTTATTGAGGTATAATTTACATACCATAAAATTCCATTATTTAAGTGCACAGTTTGATGATTTTAAAAAAAGATTTACACAGTTGAACAAACATCACCACAACCCTGTATTCATTTTTATAATTTAAAAAATTGTTTATAAAGATGGCCTCTTACTTCAGTAGTAAGAGGGCACTGATGAGTTGAGTGGAGGGGACAGGGGTCAACTTCAGACCCTGTGTGAGGATGGGCAGTGGCCAAGCTGCCCTGGGATTGTCTCCTGAGGTGCATGAGCGTGGAGGCAGAGGGTGGAGAAGAACCGCTGAAGGACTGTGGCTGGGAAGGAAGAAAAGACAGCACAGAGTTCAGAGATTCTGTGCTCCCTCAAGGTCGTCTGCGGACATCTCTCATCAGAAACTTTCCAGTTAATCCTTTCCTATTCATTCCTAACTGATGGTGTTGGGCAAGTTTTTAAACCTTTTTGTCTCTCCCTTTTATTATCTACCAATGAGGAGAATAATTGTGCCTCCCTCTTAGAGTTTTGAGATGGTTAGATCTGTTAATAGGTGTAGTGTATTTAGACAATATGTCAGTAGAGAAAGAGCAAAATAAATATTAGCTGTTGTTGTTGCTCTCATCATCAGTATCATTATCATTAGCCTTTCATATCCATCTCCTTACAAAGCCTTCTCTGATGGGAGGTCTCTCCCGGTGTTGCCCTAATAACGCTCTGTGCATTTTATGACATTTCTGCTGTGTTTTATTTACTTATCTGACTCCTTCCCACCTGTGTTAAGTCCTTTACCTCTGTCAACATGCAGTGCCCAGCACAGAGGGAGGTTCTCAAAGTAAATGTTTGTGAAACCTTTTCCGGGATATATCAGGACTTCAAGGAGGGTGAAATGTGGGTGTGTGTGTGTGACTGCTGGTGTATGTGGGTGTGAAAAGCTACCCTTTTTGTTTTCATAATTGCCTGGAAATGAGCCAGTGTAGAAGAAAATATGGATGACGTGAAAGGAAGACCTTGGGAGAAGTAATGGTGGAAGGCTGCTGATGGGGCAAGACAGAGAATCCATATTTTGGTGGAGGAACATGGCTCCTTTATCCAATTACCATGATGTAATTTCTGTCTATTCTATTTTCTAGAGAAGTTTTATATGAAGCTGATATTATTTCTTCCTTGGATATTAGATGGAATTCACTAGGAAGCTACTTGAGTCTGAACATGGGGATGTGGGGGGGGGGTTGTGTGTGCACACACGCACATAGCTCACACTTGAAGGCTTAATGCACATAGAGGTATAGGACTCTGTGTTTTCCATTTCTTCTTGAGTCACTTTTGGTAATTTGGTAATATCATTTAAGGGATTTACACACCTTGTCTAAATTACAAAAAAAAAAAAAAATGTGGCAATATGTTGTTCATAATATTTCCTCATTCCCAACCCTATTGATGTCTGTAGGGTCTGGAAATGATGTCACCTCTTTTCCCCCCTCTTTCATGTCAATGATAATGGTATTTGTCTTCTCATTGTTTCTGATCAGCTGGTCTAGGGGTTAATTACTTTTATGTATCTCAAAGAACCAGCTTTTGGTTTCATTGGTTTTCTCTATTGTTATTTTTATTTTATTGATTTCTACTTACAATTATTATTTTCTTCTAGTTACTTTGTCTATAATTTTTCCAGTTCTTCAGAAGCAGTTTATATCATTTATTTTAGATCTTCCTTCTTTGCTAATAAAATAATTCAAAGCTAAAAATGAATTCTGAGTGCTTATTTAGTTGCACTCTACCATACTAGGCTTCCATTTTCATTAACTTCAAAATATTTTCTTAATTGCTTTGTGATTTCTTCTTTGATTCAAAGAAATTATCAAATAAATTTTCTAAATTTATTTGAGTCATATCATATACAATTCTGTTACAAGTTTCTAATTTGATTTCATTGTGATCAGAGACTATACTTTGTATGATTTCTATCCTTTTAAAATTTGTTTTGTGGTCCAGAATATGGTTTTTCTTGATTCACAATCATGTTCGTTGACAGCATTTTCCAGATCACCTTCATTAATTTTCTAACTTTTCTATCAGTTCCTGAAAGGAGTGTTACATACTCCTCAATTATAATAAAGAGATCTACCTGTTCCTTCAGTCTATCAGTCTTTGCCTATGTATTCTGAAACTCTTGAAATTAAGTTCATACAAATGAAGATTGTTATATCATTTTCATGAATTAAATTATTAAATGTCTCTTTTTCTTTATTCTTTGATAAGCATCTTTGTTCTGAAATCTACCTTGATATTAGTTTAGTATAGCCACTCCACTTACAATCACCGTTTGGTGCAGCTTTCTTCATCCTTTTTATATTAATATTTTAAATATAATTAAAGTGTTTGACTTGAAAATACTATGTAGTTGTACTTTATTTTCAATCCAGTTTGACAGTCTTTGTCATTTAGATGGAAAATTTTAACTATATTAAATGTAATTATTGGTATTACTAGGTTTTAATCTACTGGTTTGCTCTTTATTTTCTATTTGTTCCATGTTTATTTATTTCTCTCTTTTCATATCTTTAATTGGATTCATTGAATATTTTTAACACTTATTTTATTTCTATTGTTGATTTATTAGATAAACTTTTCATTGTTGGGTTTTTATGACATGCATCTTTATTATAAGCTGTCTTCATATGTTGCTATAACATTTTGTATAAAATATAAGTACTTTAATAAATATATCTCCATTCCCCTATTCCTATCCTGTTTCTACATATATTCTAAACCCCATAATATACTTTTTTTCATGCTAATGGTCTTAAATTTTTTTCTTTTCTTATAAGGACATTAAATAGCAAATAAAAACCTGACAAATCAAGACAGAGACCATGGGAAAAAGGAAAGACCTTTATATTTTAATACTTTAGCAGCACTTTATGCTTTTTGAACAAGGGGCCTTGCATATTCATTCTTTTGCTGCGTCCCCAAAGTAATGTAGCTGTTCCTGAATCTAATTGTATTTTCTTCTCTGTGGTCTTAAGCAGCTTGCTGGGAAGACATTCTGGTGCTCTAAGGGAAGGAGGACCCTGAATCCCTATTTCAATGAAAACTCCCTTTTTTAAAACCAGAAAATAATAGAAGCCAACTGGTTTGTGGCTTTCCCCTTCTCTCTCCAGTGGAGTTGACCTTGGTTTCCACTCAATATCATTTTTAATCTGCCTACACAACTTCCTGGTGGTGACAAATTCTCTCAGATTTTTGAAAATATCTGTATTTTGTCTTAGTTTTAGAAGACATCTTCACTTAATATGCAATTCTAGATTGACCTTTTTTTCTTTCAGCCCATTAAAAATTTATTATATTATCTTCTGATTAGTATAGTTCAGAAGAGAAATCCTTAGTCACTCTTGTTTTTTTTTTTTGACCTGTTATCTCTGACTGCTTTTAAGATTTTATCTTTATTCTGTTCTTACAATCTGATTATGGTGTACCTTGATGAGATTTACTTTGTGTTTATCTTTTTGTTCAGTGACCTTGTACTTATGGGTTTATAGTTTTCTTCTTATTGGAAAATGTTCAGCCATTATGTTTTCAAATATTTTTCCAAACCTTTCTCCTCTGGTTAACAATTACAAATGTATTAGGTGATATGGTATTGTTTCAGAGATTGTTGAGACAACTAATTAGTGCAGTCCTTTATCTCCCTGGCAATCACTTGGATATTTAAAATGCTATTTCTTCACATACGCTAAATCTTTTCTTCTCTTGCACCTAATCGGCTGTTAATCCCATCCAGGGAAAATTTTCCATTTAAATAATATAATACTATGCTCTAGTTGATTTGCTTCATTTTTGTATCATTCGTTTCTTCATTGTGTTCATTATTTTGTTTAAACAATTAGCTTTAAAAATTTCTTTGTCGATTAATTCTACCATCTGTAATTTTTAGCTCTAATTTTGTTGGCTGATTTTTCTTTCACTTATGGGTCTTCTCATGTATGATATTTTATTGGATACTGCACACTGTAAAATTTGTTGTTAAATGCTTGACTTTTAATAAAAATATCGGGCTTTATTTAGAAAACAGTTAAGTTACTTCTGGATGACCAATCTGATCCATTTGGGTCTTGTGTTTTTTTTGGTTTTGTTTTTTTTTAAGAGTTTTGTTAGAAAAATTTAAAAGTAACTTTACTCTTAAAACTAGTTTAGCTCCATGACTAACATGTGACCTTTAGTTCCATGAAGACTCGCCATTCTGACTGATCAGGATTCAAAAATCTCTTAGTTTTGCATGAGCTTTGGGAATTGTTTATCTTAAAGCTCACCAGTCACTTTTTGTTTGGCCTTGTAAGAACTTAACCCTACAGCTAATTATCATCAACCAACTCAAGGGGAACTCATGTAGATGTCTGGAACTCTTCTTTGTTACCTCCCCCTTGTCTAGTGCTCAGCCTTCACAAATCCCAGCTGTTTTTTTCCTCCCAAACGCCAGTCTTTGTCACCTCAACTTAACATATGCTATGCTCCACTTGTATTCCCTTTCCCTATGTTAAGACTTCTGTCACTAATTTTTCTTGGACTTAACTCTAAGTGGTTTTTTTGGCTCACATTTAAAAACTATGTGATTATTTTTAAAGGTACCCTGAGGAAAGAAAAGTGGGAACTTAATGAGAGGCATCCTAGCTCATCTAAACGTATCTGAATGTTGAAACCTTAAGTATAAGTGGAGTTGGTATCCTGCAAAATGCTAGGCAGCAACTAAGAAAAACAAATTATTTTTTCCATCATTTTAATTTCTCTTAACAGGATGATAATCCTTTGCTTTTTGTTTCCTAACATCCCAAAGCAGCTTTTCCTATATTTTGTTTAATAATTTTCTAGCTGTTTACTGTGGCAAATTAAGTGTGGTCCCAAATTACTCCATCATGAATTTTTTTAATGCTTCACAAATTTGTACCTTTATTTTGAGATGAAGTATAGAGATTTTCAAGTTTTATAAATGTTTTATTTTATTTATTTTTTTAAGATTTATTTATTTATGCATACAAGCTGGGGTACAGACCAGAGGTGTGGGGCAGCGAGAGGGTTCACCAGAGACAGACCGGGGAGCAGAACAGGCAGATCAACAGAAATACACTGCTGAGGGTAGCAGCGGGTGAGGCAGGAGAGGTCTGCCACACCATGTGGGAATCTCTGAGGCAGGAGAGGTCTGCCACACCATGTGGGAATCTCCGCAGCCGGGCATCAAACTCGCGTTGCCACTGCCGACAGCTCCACAGCGCAGCGCTTAACGGCTGTGCCACCAGGGAGGCCCAATATTTTAAATTATATATAATCATTATGAATTTCTAAATTTTTGTTGATAATGCTGTGCTCATCTATGTTTGCATTGGTATCACCTAGTCATAACTGTATTTGCAGTGTGTAAAGAAGCTTCAAATGGATACCTACAAAGCTTTTAAGTAGAAAATACAGAATAATAATCTGAGCTTTCTACTATGTTCAGACATCTTGGAAACATCCTTAATATTTTAATCCTAATATATATATATATATATATATATATATATATATATATATATATATATATATCAGTCTTAAGCTATTTTAAAGAAATTTATAAATCCAGGTTTACCTTGAGAATAAGCATTCTGGGAGCCTTCTAATTGTCTTCTCCTCAGATTACCTTGTCATGAAGAGATTGCCCAGTAATGGTATGAATTGGAAATAAAATAATGAGGGAATTTTAAAATTAAGACATCGTACAAAATACCCTCTATAGGTGGCATATTAAGGTGATAAATTTTCACACTTGTGAAATTTGGTTGGTTCCTTTCTGATAGAGTGTTAAGCCCATCATTTGACAGAATTGCAGAGAGAAAGGGGACCAACACCTGGGGCTCTGTAACATGGAAAAATTACTTGAGAAAGAGACCCAACAAAAGCAGATCAGGCTTGAGTGCCTGGTGAGGGCGTAAGTGGGAGCAATGAGAAAGAACCGGAAGCTTAAACAACAACAAAACAAACAACTTGACTTACTTCAAAATTATGTTTCCTCTCACCTGTTATTCTGTGTGTTCATGGCATGCTGTAGATAATCGCTTAAAAAAAATTGTGTTTCTGTATAGTAATGACAACTACAAAAATCAGACTTAAACTAACATAACTAACCTTAGTTTTATGTATGGAAATGAAACATACAGCCAGAACCATCCCAAAGATAAAATTATACAAAAAAGTGTTTTAGGGATAGTTTGCATAATAAATTAACTATATAAACTTTCAACCATGCTAAACCAGAGCTTTTTAGATTTAGGAGTTCAAGAAATCCCGGCAGGATTTAGATTCAAATAAATAGTAAAGCCCTGGAAGGTTGATAAATTAACTTTATGTCTTCAGTTGCTCTCATTATTCTCCAAAGTATTGATTCTGTTTGTAGAGAATCATTTAGCTACTAGCAAGTTCCAGAGGTGTTCATGTTTTGCTAACTGGTCTCACTTTAAATTCAACATTAGTAACTTCAAGTAGCCTTAATGGAGTCCTGGGGCTCATAACGCACTCTTCAACCCTTCCCTTTACCACTTTCCTAGATGACTACTCATACCCCTCCCTCGCCCCACAAATCTCCAACAAGCATTTCTACTATCATCATGCTTAACCAATGACTCTTTGCTCCTACATCATGGACAGGAGATGCTATCTGATACTCCCAGTACTTAGCGGGTGATGTGCCTGTACTCTAGTGAAGGTTACCTTCTCCTCTTGTGTTCTGGTCCCCCACTGTCTCCTTTACTCAGTGACAGCTCTCCAGTTAACCTCTAGCATTATCTACTTTCTCTGATCTTTTCCTTCAATCTACATTCATATTGCTAGTTCTGTCACCATACCAAACAAAACAAATTAACCCTTCTGAACCTACTTCCCCTTCAGGTTCTAGCCCATTCCTCTCCTTTGTTTTATAATAAAACTCTGAATAAATGATATTTTTCCCAGTTCTTCTTCTCTCTTTAACTCCCTCTGATATAACTTACCTCCCAGCCACCGTACAAAAATGCTTTTATCCATGTTACCAAAGTCATCCATATGCCTTAAGCCATGTGGTCATTTCTTTGTGCCATTTATGTGACATCTCTGTAGCTTTTGACACAGTTAATGAATCTTGAAACATTTCTTCATTTGGCTTTAGGATTCCATTATATCCTGATTTCTTATCTTTCTGGCCATTGCTTTTGTTCACTTTCCTCCCTGTTTCTTAACCTCTTAACATTTACAGGCCCAGAACTCAGAGGTCTTAGATTACTTTTTACTTACACTCGGTACCTTGAGATCTCATCCAGCCATAATTCTTTATGCTATTTTATACTGGTGGTCTTTGGATTTACACTTCTGACCTAGACCTCTCCTCTGAACTCCAGACTTGAATATCCAAACATTCACATCCACACCACGTGTCCAGTGGGTGTCACTGAGCTTAATGTGTCTGAAACTGATCTCTTCTTCTTCCCTCTAAAACCTGTTCCACCCAGCTTTTCTGATGTAAAGTGATAACAACAGCATAGTTCTATATAGTTGCTTGGGACCAAACATCTTGGAGCAATCCTTGATCTTTTTGTCATGCAGCATATTCAGTTGGTTCTGCTTTTAAAGCTTTCTCAGAATCTCCGTGCTTCTCACCACCTCCGTGCTTACCCCCCTGGATCATCTGTGATGGTCTCCTACTTGGCTTCTTGACTGGATTCTATCCACAAACAAGAGCTAGAGTGATCTTATGAATGCTTAAGTTAAATGGAACCATCCCTGTACTGCCAACTCCTTAGTGACTCTCCATTTCACTCACATTAAAAGTCAAATAACAAATTCCAATGGCCTTTAACACCAAGCAAGATCTGACTCCTGGACATTCTCAGACATTCTCCCTCAGACCTCATCTGGTCTAAGGAAGACATTGCTCACTGACCCAGCCCCACTGGCCACCTTCCAGTGGATTCTGCACTGGACATGTGGTGCAGGCCTCTGCCTTGGAACTTTGTGCTGGCCCTTCCTTGGTGCTCCTTCCTTGGGGTTCCAAACCTCCTTCAGGTCTTTCCCTAAATTTAAATTAAATTTAAATTTCCCTAAGTTTAAATTATAAACTGCCCCCCCTTTCATCATACATCTCTCCTGCTTTATCTTTCTCTGTAGCATTTTCACTGTGTCTAATATAGCATCACTTTATAAATTATGTTGCTTACTCTGAAGGATAAACATTCCATAAAGGTAGAGTCTGTTTTCCTCACTGCTCTAACCCCACTTACCTGAAACAGATAGTCAGGTTGGTTAGCCATAAAGCATTTATTGAGGTTTGTGGGGTCCGGGGGCTGACTTTCATGGCTTTGGGGTGACTCACCTGAGACCAAGGCTACCCTGCACTCACCAGCATCTCTGACTCACATTTTTAGGGAAAAGTAACTTAATCTTTATGACACTACAATTAATTTTTATATTTTTCGAGTGGGTAAATATTTATAAAGCACTTAAAACAGTGCCTGGCTCATGGTAAAAGCTCCCTAAGTGTTTATTAAATAAGCAACAAGTATTTTATCAAGCATTTTGTCATTTACAAAAATATATTGGCAGAATGTGAACCAAGACAAATAAACCTCAAGAGATTCCGAGTGTGCTTTAATTCTATCATGGAGAGTGGCTTTATTAATATAGACCTAGAATAGAGTGTGAGGGCTTATACCAGACTCTAGGCCATTGTGATGGATTAAATAGTAAGATGATAGCATGAAAAAGTAGGAATCATTTTGGTAAATGTATAGACAAATCCAGGATAATTCATCGCTGTAACAAAGTGGGTAAATCACTGTAAATTCTAGTATTAAAGGACAAAAGTATTAAAAACTATAACTAAAATTATAATAATACTCAATAGAAATTGATATAAATAGAACCTCAAGAGGTCCAGAGTGGCCTTAATTCAATGATGAAGAGTTGCCTTGTTAATTATAGACCTAGAATAGAGTCTGATCACTTACTAGGAAAAGAAATAGCAGAGTCATATGCCCTTTCTACTCTAGGTAAAGAAAAACAAAACTACTCAGTGTACTCAGTGGATCAAGGATGCAAAGAGATTATGGAATAAACTCTAAAGAATATGCTTTAGCTGGTGTGTTGGGCCGAGTGGGGGCTTAGTGCCGCTCACTGAGTATGCAGCAGCTGCTCTGCTGAGGGGGGTGGAATCCTCGCTACATGGTGTCTTAGCTGTGTGATGCTGGCAAGTTCCTTAACCTCTCTGTGCTTCAGTTTCCTCATCTGACAAGAGAGACATGAAGATATTATTCAAAGAACAAGGAAAAACTCTTGGAAATTGCAGATATTATGGAAGAACTTTTTTTTAATTTTAAGTTTTTTAATTAAAATTTGAAAAATCCCTAAGGTGAAAAATACCAAAACAAAAAAGAAAATAGAAACAATAAAAAGAGATGATAAACCTGAGGTGGGAGTGGGGGGAGAGAGATTAAATAAAAAAAGAAATTATGAGAGTAATGATTCAAAGGTTTTCCAGAAATGAAGGACATGAGCTCAGATGAAAAGGGCCGGTACAATGGAAGGGGAGAAACCCAGTCCAGGGCATGTCGCTGTGACATTTCCGGACACTGAGGATAAAGTGAGGATCCCAAAGGCTTCCAGAGAGCAGGAAAGCAGGTCACATACAAAGGATCGGAACTCGAGTGACAAAGGAGATAATCGAGTTCTAAGTAATGTGGACTTATTCTGGGAAGACCATCCTAGTTCCAGGACATTAAAAAAAAAAAAAAAAGGATCTAGATATATTTGTCATTTCAAAAAACAGTGTGTTAGGCAGAGTGGGGGCTCAGCTCTGCTCGGTGAGACTGAAAACCCCACATCTGCCTCTGTCCAGGAGCGTCTATTTCTTTTATCTTTAAGGAAAAGAGTGTTAAATTTGCCTCTTTTTCCCCCTCCTCCTCCAATTCCCTCTCCCCTCTTCTCGTTTTCCTTTGTTTTTCCTCTTTCCCTCACTTTATCTTCTGAACCTTCCCTCTTTTGCTGTGTCTATTTCTGTCTCTCCTTCTCCCTTTCTCTTTCTCTCCACAGAAGTCTGTGTTTGTCTAATAATTGGCAGGAGAGATCTTTTTTTTTTTTTTTTTTTTTTTTGCTTTTGCTTTTTGCTTTTTAAGTGATGAATAGTTGGCGTTAGATCAAAGACAAGCCCTGTGGTTTTCTGGCTGCCCCAGAAGGGCGGTCCAGCTGGCAGCCGGCCCAGCTGCCTGGTGACCGGCATTTGGAAGAGATACCAAGCTCACAGGTCACCGTGTGTTCGTGTTCGTGTGTTTTGCAGGCCAACAGCAGGCTGAAGCAGATTGAGAAGGAATATACTCAGAAGCTTGCCAAATCTTCACAGGTAAGCCACGTTGAAAGCAAAGCAAAACCAAAACAAAGACCTACGCAGAAAAGCATTTGCACTTCAGGGTTAAACTTAATTCCTTTGTAGAGATGTATATTCTATTTTTGATGGGTAGATGGAAACATAAAATATGCTTTTCATATTTCGGTCTTATTTTAAAAAAATTTAAATTAGACATATTAAACCTTTGAACACACACACACACACACACACACACACACACACACACACACAGGTTGTAAAACCAGCCTGTGTACTTGAACAAGCCCGGGCTGAAACATATTTCACAAGGGCGGGAGGCACACACCTACATTTGTGATGTAAGCACGTTGATACCATCTGTGCTTTTGTGCAGTATTCTTCTCCGCAGCACCTAAAGCCTGCTCAACAACAGAATTCACAGTGACAAATATTTGGGGTTAAATGAACTGCTCAACTGTTGACTCCTTTAGAAAGGAAAAAAAAAGCCCCCAGTGCTTCCATCCGCATCTCACTTTGTGCTGTTATTTAGTCATTTTTTAAAAAAAACCAATAATTGGATGCTTGTCTCTACTTGACGTGATGCTCAGAGGACTTTTTCTGCGTAAGTTGTTAGAATGATATCCTGGAATATCGTTTAGGGAAGCCCAAGCATTCCTTAGTTGTATGAGTAATTCTAGAACAAACAAATAACCAATTTTCATTTTCACAGGTGGCTAGATAAAGTCATTTCATTGTTTGGCATCCTAGCTAATGATTTTTCAAATCAGCACTCTTGCCTATACACAGTGAGGTGTGGTAGGAAACTGAAATGTATGTATCATGTTTTGGGAGACCACCCAGGGGTGTAACAACAACACAATAGTAAAATGATAATAAAATCAGAATGTTTATGGGGCCCTAACCGTAGCAACTCAGTCTTTGTTTGCAGTAATTCTGGGGTTAAGAACAATTATTGGCTCCATCTTTCTAGTTGAGAAAACTTCAACTTGGAGAGGTAACGTCACAAAAGATGGCCAATGACTCAGCCAGGACCCCACCTGGGGTCTGAGTTGGGAACAGAAACTCTTGACCTTGAAACCATCGCCTGACCCTTGTTTGCTCAGTGGGGATCCTCTGGTGATGGATCGTTATCACAAAGTGTCTGAGATTCTGATTATCCCTAAATGTGCATGTTCCGTAACACACATCCCACTAGGAAAACAAAAATTCTTAGTCTGAATGAAGAGTTGGATATGTTTATTTAGAATATGGTGATTATAAGTCTTGACTACCTTTATTCCAGGCCTGCCTTGAGGAAAGAATGTGGGGAAATCCTCCCCCCCACTTTGTTTTAATCCACAGAAAAGGATTCTTATAATGAAATGTTATTGCTTAACAAGTTAAAGTTTAAACTAAAATGTGAAACCCATCAGCTGCCAAACTCTTGAATCTGCTTATCATGCTTTATATGAAATGGAGGCAGACCGAAAGTGAGATATAAGATAGCCAGTAAAAGTGCTTAAATAATGAGAGTATAAACAGGAGTATTTAAGTTTATCTAAAGGAATGTATGAAGAAGCCTGATTAGTTAATATTACGGCAAATTAAATATCAGTCATTGTGGAAGAAAGCTGACACGCGTTAGTCCAGCTGACTTGATTTTGCACACTAGCCCCATTCACCTGGCCCTGAGCTAGTTACCTGTCCTCTCTGGAATCCAGTGTCCTTATTTGTAAAATGGAGGAGTAGTACTTACCTCATAGGATAGTTAAAGTATTAAGTAACACAATGCCAAAAAGAAAATGCTTAGTACAGTGTCTAGTACATCCTAAAGCATTTAACACAGCTCTTAGGGTTGCAGTATTAAAATTACAAAGCAGAAAGGGAAAGAGGGAGTGAAGAATGAAGAAGAATGGAAAGAAATTATTGATTCAAAACTCTGTTTTGGGACATTGGAAAATTGACAATTCCTCTCTCTAAAGTTTGGAAAGCTATAGGTTTGCTCATTATTTTCTTGAGTAAAGACGAGGTAGAGGAGGAAGAGGAAGAGGAGGAGGAAAACCAAAAATAATAACTAGTATACTACAGCCATCATTTCAAAATTGAAAAGGCAATGCAACATTAAAAACTAAAACAATCTTAGAAGGGGTGTGAGACCATAATACAAGGTTTCCATTCTTCTCTTGAAAGGTACGATGACAACCTCACATTGATAATGTTTTGTTTATCCACCTCTAACTACGCACAAACACTTCCAGGTATATAAACATAGTGAACTGGCATTGGAGAAACACTGGTCTACAATCCATCAGTTCAAAGAAACAGATTTTTCGAAAATGAAAATTATAAACTCAAACCATGGGTTAAATTTTTCTGTTTTCTGATGATGGTTTGCTGGAATCTCTATCTCTAGTTCATATCTAAACTGATGAGGACGCCAGAGCAAAGTTGCTTGATTGTTTAACAGGTTCTTAACAGTCCCTCTCCTAAAAAACCAAAAAGTAACAAGATGAAGGCCCTAGTAATGAATGTGTTGGTACCCAGGAGATCATCAGGTTAAATCTGGAAAATATTAGAAATATTTTCCTCCCTTAAAGGAAGTTACTTAACCTTTAAGATTCTGTCACAACTTTAGGATCTGACAGACCGTGCTAGACCCTTGGCCTAGCCCCAGTACTGTACCCCACTTTCCCAGGATGACACCACGTGCATTCTCTCTGGGTACACCCGCAAACATCGTTTCTATCAGAACCACATACTTGCCCTTTTCATCTTAGTATTGCGTATTAACCTTGCCTTTTCAATTTGTGTGCCGCTTCCCCTCCTGCACTGACTCTCTGGGTGACCATTTTTCAAAGAAAACTGTTGTCATTTCGCAGGGATCTAGGTAGTTGGGAATGTGGAGAGCACCCAATCTGGGTATTCACAGGAGTCCCTCTGCCACCAAGGGACATACCTCCCCACTGCCCGCACTGACTCCCCCATACCAGGACCTGGGCTTCTTCTCCATGTCCAAATGCCCAGCTTCCTGTCGCTCTCGAACGTGACCTCCAGGCTGCAAAGCGTAGCGGGGGCACTTCACCACCTAATCCCTAAAGATCTCCAGTGTTTGTCAAACACTGTATGGGATGACATTGGATGCTATGCCTTGTCTACCAGGTTGTAGATATTATTTTTATTAAGCCAGAGATAGGCTTAATAAAAATCTCAAACTGTACTATTATCTGAAATGTAATAGAGATCAAAATGAAATCTTAGCCTCTACTTGGAATTGTTACTTTTAAGACCACTAACAGTTATACAGAATATTCATTGCTTAACAATAACTATTATACCTTTCATGGGATTACCTGATTATAGTATCAGCAACCAAATAGATCTCCTTTGCTTAAAGTATTAATTTTTAATATCCATATAGAAATATCCAAATCCAGTTCTTTCTCTAAGCTAGTGCAGGGTAAGCATTTAGTTGAGGGATGACATTTGTTTTATGGTTTCAAGTTATGTTTCAATCAAAATTGATAAGTTTTTATTATGATTATATAAATAGTTTTCATTTCTCAAAATTTTTACATTATTATTCTGTGAAAAGACTAGGTTATCGCAATATAATTTGCCAGGTAATTTTTTCTTATTTACTATCATTGTCATTCCCCTACAAAAATATTTACTGAATGCCAGTTATGTACACTGAACTCAAGTAAAATTAGTATGTTGTCTTAGAATCTACAACCAGTAGTTCGTTCCTTACCTAAATCATATTAATTTATTATTATGATTAACTCTTAATCTTAAACTTCAAATTTGTTTTTAAAAATTGCCTGTATGTTAGCCATCTCTCTGTGTCAATCTATCAGACAATTTACCTATCTATTCAAGGTGAAATTTCCACCTTAAGTGTTTCAGTACTCTCTTCTACCATCTTCATAAGTTTTAAAATAGGATAGCTTTAAATAAAGTAACTTTCCAAAGATAATCTCATTTTCCCAAAAGAATCTTATTACTCCCCCAAAGAATGTAAGGTTTCATCCCACCCAAAAGCAAGTCTACTGTCGTGAGAACATTATGGACTTTGCTTATAGTTCCTTCCAAAACCTCATTTATTTATTTTTGATGTACGCTTATCATCAATCTCCTGAAAATGAGAGATCCCTCTGTCACGCTCTTGTGGTCATTTGAAGAATCCCCAAATAGTTTTATCTTCAATCTTGGTCAACTGAAAGCTAATCTAAATGTTTTAAAGAAAAGGAACAATTTTGTCCTTTAAGAACAGTGCGTGATTGTGGCAGTAGCGCACAAACTCTGCGTGTGATAGTCATTTAGGACCAGACACACACATGTTGAACACACAATAAACACATTGCAGAATGAAGCTCACCGCTTCCATAAAGTTGGAACAGACTGCACTTGAAACCCTGCAATAGTCATTGAAATAGTAAGAAATTTTTACTATTTGACCCCATGATTTTGTGATAACACAATCTTGAGTTTCATGGTGGGCTAAGGAGATCGGCTACTTTCTTATCTCTGGTTCCTCTTGCTTTTGTGACTGTGAGCTGATTATTCTGTGCCTCAGTTTTTGACATTTACTGTAAGAATTTAACCTTCCCTATTTCATAAAAGTGCTAGGGGAATTTATGCCAGAAAGGAAACAACATTTAATCAAAATTCAGAAAAAGATGAAAACATCTTAATTCCCAGCAAATGAATTCCTCCACTCAGCTTAAGTCTCAAGCTTGCATTGAGAAATATTAATATATTGTTAATGTGTATTTTGTCATTTATTTCAAATTATCTTAATATATAAGTACATCCAAATTCTGAATGTCAAGTTCTGTTACTGTGGGTTTGCTCAGTTCTAAAAGCATAAATACTTCATATTTTACCGTAAATGTGCTGTTATTTATGTCAGTAGTAGTAGTAATAATTTATGTCAGAAGACAAGTATAGAACTTGTCTTCTGGGGGACTCCGGATAGCTTCCAGGGATTGCCTTATAATGCTGTAATCCAACTTTGTCATAAGGGCCTCCCGGGTTAAGTCTCAGCACTGTGAAGCTGTCCACAGCCACGGCAGCATGAGTTCAATCCCCAGCCAGGGAGCGTCCCACGTGGCCCAATAGACCTCTCCTGCCTCACCCGCTGCTCCCCTCAGCAGTGTACTTCAGTAGATCCGCCTGTTCTGCTCCCTACTCTGACTCTGGTAAATCCTCTCACTGCCCTACACCTCTGGTCTACACCTCAGTTCTTGTATGCATAAATAAATAGATCTTTTAAAAAATTTATAGTTGGAAAAACTATGCTTCAAGGAAGATAACCTGCCCAGTGTTTCTCTGTCATGGCTCCTGCTCCCTTAGAACCAACAGAATGAGATTCTAGCCCAGGACTAAGGCTTTTTCTGTTATTAGAAGAAACAACCATTTCCTGCTTTTAAAAAGTCATCACGATTGAATTAGAAAGGAAATGGATACATCCAAGGGGCAGTGCTCTCCATGAGCCCCTTAAATTAAGCGGTCCGTCACCAGGCGATTACTTTGAGAACTTAGAATCAATCGATGGAGAGCGCCAGTTCTTAAACGTAGACCATGCTGCAGGAGCCTGGCGTGACGCTGTTTGAACCAAAATAAACATTCATGGATGTGTATCAAGAAGAACGCGACCTGTGTGAAATCGTCATAACTTCTCTTCCATGCCAAGCCTTGTCTAAAAGAAAACAAAGTGGACTAGTCAGAGGGACCTATTAGCACAGCATCAGTCTGCCTCAGTGGTTCCTATCCTGCCCGTGGCCTTGGTTGGATGTCATCTTCAACAATGTGAAATATTCGACCCCTTTCCCTGCCTCTGTCCCCCACTTCTGAAAGATGGGCAGTGATAATAATGCTTGTCTCATGGTAGAGAATGGCAGGAACTCAGAGTGCTTAGCCCAGTGCACAAATAGGAGTGAACACTCAGACAGTATCATGGAGAATGAAGTGACTATGAAGAATGAACTCTGTTCATTATTTTCTCTGGTTATTACGCTTCAAAGTATTTTGAAAGGCTGACTAGCTCCCTCCGTTCTAACAAACATATTTCTCAGGAAAATAAAATCTGACGCGTTTCATATTTTCGAGATCACAGATGTTCTTTCTTCTGATGAGCAAATAGTGTGGAATGTTCTAGTGGAGTGTCTTCCAAATATACTTTGTTCGGCAGTTGTTGGCCATTCAGAGTTTTATTGTCGTCTTTTATGGTGTGGAATTTCATGCGCTATAGTGTGTGATATGTTAATTGAAAATACTTAGTTTATGAAATAGAGTCTTGCCAATCCATTCTTTCGTTAGGCATAAATACATATAAAATAGATGCTTTGCGCTGAAGAGTCTGGAGTTATAGCATGCTGTTTCCATTTTAGATCATAGCAGAACTTCAGACAAGCATTTCCTCTCTGAAAGAGGAGAACAGCCGGCAGCAGCTTGCTGCAGAAAGGCGGCTCCGGGATGTTGCACAGAAGTTTGAAGATGAGAAACAGCAGCTGATTAGAGATAATGACCGAGCAATCAAGGTAATCTGAAGACTCCAGTAACCAGTGGGACCAGCTGCTTTAATGTAATTAAAAGGAGGGCTGCAATCCCAGCAGTGGGCAGATGAATGCAGGTATCTGGCTTGTTCACACAGCCTGCAGTAATTCCATTCACTGGACTCTACCTTTGATGTAGCCAGTGACTCAGGCTGACTTCCCTCTAAGAGATCACATGCCAGCATAAAAAGTCATTTTTGGCAAGCCCCATCCATCCCCATTGAACAAATATTTGAAAAATACTCTGTCCTTTCTCTTGAAAACCACTTTGGAACTGTCTCTTAAAATCAGAATGACTGTTTTCCCCCAGTACTGCTGGCTAATAAATTCAGAAATCAGCTTCCAATTTACATTCTATTCTTTGCCCACATCCTTTCATTATGTATTCACATAATGAGAAATAACCTGTTTGAGGTTCGGAATGCCAGCCATTTGATGTGCTTTGACACAGTACCGGGTAGATGTGTCGCTGCTGAGAAGCTAGGTTGTTTCCAAACGGCTTCAGAGAATCACACCTTTAATAGCGACAGAAAATTCCCTGGACCCTGATTCTTTAGGCGATAGGCAGTTAGATCTCAAAGTAGCTTTTTCTTGGCTTCATGGTGGTAAGTATTATTTTAAGTGTCTACATCATGCTGTGTTTAATCGGTGAGGAGAAGCATCTGGAAACCTTTATAAATAAAATTTAGAAGAGGACAAACATTTAAGGATTCCCAGCAAAAGATTATTTTTCAGTGATTTTACTTGATTCTTGCAATGCCTGAAATATGTAATGATATGAAGCAAGGGAAAATAATGAAACATTGGGGTTTTATTGTTGCCCTTTTCTGCCTGACCCTTCCCTTTCTGCTCTATAGCCTAATGTGGGCAGTTGGGAGTAGTTGAGGGGAAAGATCATGTTAATATAAGTTGCTTTTTTAGTGCATCCTTTAAACCTGGACAATATTAAATAGAGTAATATAAAAAAAATCTTGATATAAACAAAATTCTAGAGGTATTTACATCCAGACCCCACACTGTAAAGGTAAGAAATTATTTTATTTTGTTGCAAATGAGATTTTCCCTGTATATTTCTATTTTTGTGTTTCCAGACACAAGGTATGAGGCCAAAAGAGGGTTGTTGTTGTTTTGCTTAATCTAATAGTTAAAGAAAAAAATCTTTTGAAACCTTTTTTCATTTACAAATGTATAAGAAATGCTCCTTGATGTGTAGTTCTTCCACCTGCATGACGTGAGTTTCATACTTTAAATTGTTTTAGTTATATAAAAATTGCACTTTCAGTGAACTTCTTTCCACATTATGTCCAAATACCAAGTGGTAATCAGTTGCCACATTTTGAATAAATTATTGAATCCCAATGTAAGCAAAAATTAAGCTATTCCATACCAACATGATTTCTAATATTGTTTCAAAAGATTAAGAAAAATCTTGAAAAAAATATAATTCATCTAACGGCCTATTTTTAATTACTTGTTTTTGTGGTTTTAGTTCACTTAGCTATGGAAAAGAAAAGTCATTTTGATCCTAATTTCCAACAAAGTTTCAAAATCTTAAAGACTTACTTTAGAAGATGGTAGTAGTAGATATAATGACCTCTAAAGCATAAGCGTCTTAAAATCATTAAAATTACAATGTAGATATGACCTGGCTTCCATTCACTCAGATTAGTGTAAAGTGAATGACTTTTTGTTTAGCTTATCTACGTAAGATAATTAATTCATTTAGCACTCATTGCCATGATTCTTTTTTTCTAGACTATGTCTTAGAAAATAATTTCGGTATCATGACTGATATTTAATCAACATGTACTATGTACCAGGCTGTCTGTCAAACATTTTCATTCATCTTGTGTTCCATTATCTCATTTAAGCCTTACAGTAATCTTTATGAGGAAGCTACTCCTCTCATCCCCATCCTACAAATGGGAAAGTTGAAGCTCTGGGGTTAAATTACCAGCCCGAGTCTCTGCTAAGCAGCTGGCAGAGCCAGGTTTAAGTCACCGTCCTCCCAACTTAAAGCCTCGGCTATTAACTATTACACCATCCTGCAGCAGTCTCCTCCTTCTGTCTGTGAATGTGAGTCAGTGGCCAAGAGTGTAACAGAACCTGGATATCCTCATCCTAATTTTCTGTCATGTTGTTAATAGCAGTTTTGCAACAGTTGTTTGATTTGAACTTTCTGATTCTATTTGAGCATTTTATTGGTATTGCTATAGCGCCATAGAGATACTAAAGGAGCGGCACCGTCAGTGGGAGGCTTGTATTTTGGTTTTCTAAGACCAGATACATTCATCTGCAGGCTTATTAAAATAAGCTCATATGCACATACTATTAGTAGCATTAAATATCTGTGTATTTAAGTATTAGTCTTCAGTTGGCTTTCAGAAAGAACGTGCAGGCCAGTTGTGAAACATACATCACCCCACTTTATGGGTGATGATGGGCTGAGCTCTCTGGAGCTAGTCATCAAAAATAGAGATGGAGAATAACCCCGGACTCACTCTGCCAGCGCTTACAGCAATATTTCTGTGGATAAGTAGACCTTTTACTAAGTCATTCTTTAGAGGAAACCTGAGGTATCAAGTGTCTACTAAAATACACTTAAAAAGCCACAAGTTGGATGCAGAGTAACTTGATAAAACATTTCTGGAGAACAACTTGACAGTATCTACATCACTAAATTGCCTGACAGGACTAACCTTTGCCCAAAGATGGCAACTAAAAGTTTGCACTAAACTGTAGCCAAAAAGATGCTCATTCCAGCATTCTTGTTCTTTTTTTTCTTTGCTTATCTCACCACTATTTATTGGGTGCCTACAATGTGCTAGGCACCTGCAAGCCAGCATTCTCTAGCCCTCTCTATATTTTTCATCCTGGCACATAAACTGAAAACTATGCACTATTGAAAATTATATTGGCAATGAATATTGAAGGATATTTAAAATGCTATTTTTTCAGTGAAAGTGAGGGTTACAATGTGAGATCATTTTTGCAAATTAAAGTCCATGTAAAGAGGGAAAGAGATAGGAATCATGGATCAAATTTTACTGAATATTTTTGAATGGTGGAGTTTGTGATCATTTTTCTCTTGTATCGCAACTCTGTCTTTTAAATTATAACATAAAAATGAAGCAATAGAAGTTGTTTGGTAAAGCAGAAGTTGTCTCCAGTCTGAAGGAGTCCTGCGGACTCTTGGGGCACAGCAGAGGCAGCTGAGACACCTGCCTGGCCTCGCTGCCTAAGAAACAGCAGACAAAGCAAGGTCTTCTGCAAAACGGAATTCCTGGGGCCTAAAAAGAATTATAGAAACAAACACATTCATATGAGGAGATCTTTTATGCCATAGTATACCTCTCTTGAAAAGTTGAGAGCACTTATTTACTGCTTTCACTCGCTCCTTACAAAGTCAAGCCTCCTAAAAGACTCATCTCTGCTGCATAATGAACCACCCCCAAATTTGGTGGTATATATGCAAAAACTATGTCATATGCCCATAATTCTTTGGATCAGAAGGCCGGCAGGAGTAGGCTGTGTTCTGATCAGTGTGTGGCCTTGGCTGGGCCCCTGGTGTTCACATTTAGCAAGAAGCTGGGACAGGCTGGTCCAGGCCCTGTTCCTATGGCCCCACTCTGTGTAATCAGACTTCCCAAGGCCACTGGCATCAGAGGGCATGTTCAAAGAGGCAGAGAAGACCTGCACTTTCTAGGAAGAGTCCCAGTAACACTTCACATTGTTTTGGTCAAGACAGGTCCCAGGGCCAGCCCCCAAAGGCAGGAGTTGCAGACGTTGTGTATATCCCCCACAACACCCCCAGCACCAAAGCAACCATAATCCTCCACCATACACCACTTGCCCCACCCCCTTTGCAGAGCCAACATTGTCCATTAACATCATGACATATTTGCATCCTTTTACCTTTTTTTAAAAAAAAGAAAATCCACTCTTGTTTTTGTAATTTGAAAATGGTGCACGCTCATCATTCAAAATGCTGAGGGGGGAGAAAGGTAAAAATAAAGCCACCTACATCTTATCACCCAGAAATCACCACCCTCGCATTGAGGTGAACATTGTTTCAGATATCCTAGGATGTCTGATTACAAATGGGACAGATTCTGGATTCTGTATTTCTGTTTGTTTCACAAAAATCTTCTAAGTTAATTTTACTGAAATTCAGCAGATGAAAGAAACTAGAGAAAGACAGAGGTGTTGTTGAACTCTTAGACAGAATGTATGGAATTTTGGCTGCAGATGAGTAGATTAGTAGACCTTGCCTACTTGCCATCACCCGTCTGGGGCGGCAGCAGTGATTTGCACTGTCCAGGTCTGTGATATCTGTGATTTATGCTTCACAGTGATCTCTGCTTTAATCTTCATGCTCTGAGAGGATGTGGTACTTACCAGGAGGCCTTTACCCAATGGCTCCATTTCCCAAGTTTTTACTTTGCTTTGGTTCTTGATTAACTGGATTTTCACGTCAAGTCATTTCTTCAAGACTCGGGTGCTCTCTTCCTGAGTTTTCTCATGTGTAAGACTGTCCTTTAGTTTAAACCTGATGTTTGAGTGACATGTTGAGTGAGCCCAATATTTTCATTCAGGTTTTTCCCCATGAGAACTGTGAACATTGCTCATCCAGCATTTCATATGCTGTGGAGAAAGCCTGGCAAGGCAAAGTTTTCTTCCATGTGAATAACTTGCTTTTGCTGAGAGCTTCCTGAAGAAGACTTTCTTTGTCATGTAAGTGTAATAGATTAGCCAGGATAAATTCATGAGATTAGCCACGGTACCTCTAAATGTTAACCACTTGGTACCAGTGGTTTCTGAAGCCTCATGATTCTCTTCTCCCTGTAAATAAAGCTCTCTTGTGGTAACTCTGCAACTTCTCTATCATAGGGAGAGCATGAGTAAAGGCTTACTTGCAGTCTGGCTGGGCAGACTTCTCTCTTTGTTCAGGGGTTCACACTACCTCAGTGAGAGAGGGCATCTTTTCTGTCTTTGGGGTTTGATCTGTATCCATGCGGCCCTGACCCCTTCACTTCACGTGGAGCTGGACAGGCCTGCTAGTTTCCTGTCTTCCCACCACACCCAGCTCCACTTCTCTCTGTCACAAGAGGGAAAAGATGAGGCTATTAACAGTTTTAATGAGAATTCTCAGCATTTTGATGACCTGCAATGAAATGTCAATCGGGACAAGGTAGATTCAGAAGCGAGTCCCTGTCCTTCTCTCCATCGTGCTCCAGACCGTTTCCTTGATGGCAGGCTTTTGAGGGGTTTTCCCCTGTATTTAGTCTACCTCACTGTGTTTCAGAGCTCCTAAAGCATTTTTGCTAGCTTTAACTCTTAGTTACTTACTTCTTTGGGAGTTGAGAGAGAGAAATCCAATCTCTGTCTAATCTCAGAAGTCTATTTGACTCATAACATTTAACAAGGAACTGTGTTAGTCAGCTATTGCCATAATAATGGAACATAACAAACAGCCCCCCAAATTCAGTGATTTATAATAACAAACGTTTATTTTTCTGTAACACATCTGCAGAGTGGTGATATGCTTGGATTCAGGCTGTGGGTTGTCTGGCTTTGATTCCAGGTTTAGATTGGGTTCAGGCTGCTCTCTGCACAGTTTCCTTGGACTAGTACTTGCTGGGGGTATCTTCTTCATGATGCAAAAGAATGAGCAGGGGGAAAAGATGTTTGCAGCCTCAATCTCATTTCCATCTGCCCCAATGGAGCAAGGCAACTACATACCCACCCTAGTAAGGGACCGTGGTCACCAATGAACAATGACTTAATCTGACACACACACACAAATAGCCCCCCAAAAGGGAGTAACTCCATGGCAGCACTTCCCAGTAGATCTGCCATCTGAAACTTCTTTCCCATCTCATCCCATTTCTTCCTTCTCCGTTTAGTACTGAAATATTGGTATTACACAAGGCCTCTTCTGTGTTCTCTGTGTACACTGTCCCTGGACAAGCTCATTGCTTTTAGTAAGCTTCCATTCAGATGAGTTTTGAATATTCACTTCCACCCAAACACTTATTCCCTGAGTTCTCACTCTACATTTGTAACCACTGTCGTGCATTTTCATCATGCTGGCCCATAAGGCTCCTCAAACTAGACATATCAGAAATGGAATTGATTTTCCTTCCACTCTTCCCTACCCCCACGCTGTCTTTCTTCTTGTACTGATTATCTGAATTAAAATGCCGCCATCATCCGCCTAGTCACTCCAGTCAATGCTGGAAGTCCTTTGAACACTTCTCTCCTTCACCTCTCTTAGGTCAGGACCTAAAATAATGATACCTCCAATATGCCCCATCCCCCCATCACTAGTACCTCCTCCTTAGCTAGACCTCAGTCATCTTGCTGTTGCCTATTATAACCCCTGCCATGTGGATTCACCGCCAATAGTTTGACCTTCTCAAATCTGTCCCTCATACTGTTGATAAGGTGACCTTTCTAAAACACAAATATGAGTGGTTGTTTGCTAATTAAAATCCATCAGAATTTTCCATTGCCTACAGGATGAAGAAATCTGTACTTACCAGCATAGCATATGAAACACTTCTGACATAAACCAGTGGTTCTCAAGGTGTCATCCTAGGATACCCTGTAGGTCCCTTCGACCTTCTCGGTTTCCACACGGTCCAAGCTATTCTCATACAACACTAAGGTATCACTTGCCTTTTTCACTATGTTACCATTGGCACTGAGGAAATAAAAGTCACGGTGGGTAAACTTGCTGGTGTCTTGCGTGAAACCAGTCTTTGGCACTAAACTGCTTGTCCTTATTCACCACCACACACTTGGGATTTTTAAAAAAAGGCAATAAAATTTATTAACTTTCTTAAGGCCCAACCCTTGAGAATACATCTTTTCAATATTAATAGGAAGTACAGAGGAAGCACTTTGACTACGTGCTGAGATCAGCTGGCTTCTCAGGGAAGTAGTTTTGCTTGTTTGAGTCTGAGCTGAACTCTAGTCACTTTGAAAGAACAATTGACAGGCAAACTATGCTTTTCCAGATTGGATTTTCTGGCAGAGGTTCTCCTTAAAAATGAACGAAGTGAGGGCCTCCCTGGTGGCTCAAGGGGTTAAGTCTTAGCCTTATGAAGCTATCAGCAGCCACTGCAGCATGAGTTCAATCCCCGGCCAGGGAGCTTCCCACATGGTGCAACAGACCTCTCCTGTCTCATCTGCTGCTCCCCTCAGCAGTGTACTTCAGTCAGTCTGCCTGTTCTACTCCCCACTCTGTCTCTGGTGAATCCTCTCACCCCCTGCACCTCTGGCTTACACTCCAGCTCTTGTATATATAAATAAATAAATCTTTTTTAAAAATGATGGAAGTGAGTCTGTCACTTCAAAGACAGCCACTGACTGTATTGGTGCTAGTAAAAACAATTGAGCTTTCAAACAAAAATTAGAAACTTGGAAAACCTGGACCACCACCTTAAGTTGACAGCTTCCCGAGGCTCACAGCACTTCAGATGAGATCGGTGGTGTGACTGAGGATGGGAATGGGGAGAAAGTAGGATGGCGCTAGTAAAGTGTATCAACTTGTAGGAGATTTGTGTGACTCACTGAACCAGCTTTTTTCTGATGTCCAAGATCTGAGCATCCAGAATCATGTGTGGGTAAAACGCCACTCAAAATGCAAAGACCCACCGACTCTAATGTGACGGTATAGAAAGTTCAGAAAGACTTTCAGGTTCCACATTGCAACTAACAAGAAACTATATAAGAAACTATACATCTTGCCCAGTTTTGGTGTCATCCCAAATATCCACACTCATCTGGAAAAGCTACTAAAATACTCCTTTCTTTTCCAACTACTTATCTATGTGGAGACTAGATTATCATCCAATGCTTCAACCAAATCAGCATATTGAGAGAGATTGGATGCAGAAGCAAATATGAGAATCCAGCTGACTTCTGTTAAGCCAGACATTAAAAAGATCTGCAACAGGGTAAAACAGGGTAAAAAATTCTCACTAATTTTTTTGCACTGAAAAGTAGTTTTCTTTATTTAAAAGTGTGATATCTATGTTCACACGTTATGGATTTATTGCTGTTCTTCTAAGATGAATTAAGAAATGTTATAGTATTTTTGGTTTTGTTTTCTACTATGGTACATATCAAGAGCGCTAACCCACATAAACAAAACTTCTTTGGTGTTCTTTATACTTAAAGAGTGTAAAGGGGTCCGAAGACCAAAACCTTTGAGAACCGCTTGTGCCACTATTGCTTTTCTCCTGCCTCAGCAATGGCTGGTCCTCAGCGTTCACACCCTGCTTTCTGTGAGCCTGTGAACTCTGTAAAAGTTCTTTTCCTTCAAGATTCAAATGTCATCTGTTCTGTGAAGTGGAGTGTGCGAGCTCACGCTAGCCTCGTTCATTCTAGTGAACTCTTCCCTGCCCTAGAATGCGGTCCACGGTGCTGCATTCACAACCTTGCACTGAGATGTGTTTTGCAAATGGGAATGTGCAGATTCTAAGAAAGGTGACACGATGCTTGTACTTTGTCTGCAGTGAGGTTTTGGACAACACACTGTCCCCAGAGACAAAAAAAAAAAATGCATGTGAAGCCTGATCATCCCCCATAAATGGGGCAAGTAGACCACACGCCCCTGAACGCCTTGCAAGGCAACCCCAACCTGTTGAAAAGAATTTGTGATTCTGAGAGTATTTTTGAATTTCAGGAATGCAGGTTGGAGATTGTGTAACTATGTCTATTCTCTTTCTTGCCAACTGGACTCAAAGCTTGAGATCAAGTACTCACTGAACTGCTTGATTCAATATTATTGCTGACCATGTGCTAAATAAATCACTGATGTGACTTCATAAATCAAGCCTCTGGAATGAATCTCCCTTTATTCTCATCTTATCTTAGAAGGCAGAAAGGTTTGTAAATATTTTGTGATGATATAGCCGATACACAAAGATAACTCAGGTCATACGGTGTCGGAGACAGATTTTGCTAATTAGGCAAAATCTAATAGAAGACGTTCCAACCTTGTATTTATTTTCTGAGAGTATAACTTGTATACTGCAGTGGCTGTCCCCCAAAGGCTGTGTACTGAAGCCAAGTTATCTAAATGTTAGTTAGCACCATCCACAGAACTCACAGGAGTTCAGTGGGGGAACTGCTAGGAATAGTTCTGTAGAAAGATGGGAGCATTCTCCTGGTGTCACTGCACCACCAGGCTAAGCCCTTTCTTTGAAGCTAGTGTATTGAAAGTTCCTCACTGTGAAGCCAGATGTCCAAGCAGAGATTTCATATCAAGGAGAAATGTTGTAAAATTTTTGCTTGCAGGCATAGAAAAGAGATTTTAAAGCATTGATGCTTCTCTCCCTCGGCCACTGACTGGAGTTCACGAGGAAAGGTCGGCTGCCAGTAGGACATCTAGAAATCTGGTCTGTGTTACCAGAAGGGCTTGAGGGGAAAAAAAAGAATATTTCATAAGATTGGGCAATTCTCACTGTGCTAAAAGCTTACAGGAATCCATTTTCCACAGAATAAAATTACAAACCTCATTGTGGGGTGTTAGTAGCATTGAGAAACAGAAAGAAATCTCAGTGTAGAGCATGCAGTGGCTTTGTTTGGGACCTGTTCATTATTTAATTCTGTCTCCCCTGCATGCACGTCCTAAGGGCGCAGAGGGAAGTGGCATTTTCTTTGTACCCTCCTGAATTAGGATTAATAATGCTAAGAATAGAATGTATTTTCCATCCCACCCAAGAAGGCTTGCCTGCTCACTCAGAAGGGAAGACAGAGCCATTCAGTGGTGGTAGCGTAAAGCAGTGGTGCTGTTTTCCAGGGAGAATGCTCTGGAAGATAAGCTTGGATACAGCATGGCAGTAAAATATGATCTTGTTTCCTAGCACAAGGAGAAGCAATAACAGTAAATGACAGAGAAGAAAATGAACAGTTCTCCCCGAAAATTTTTACCCCATATGTTTTCTCTATTTCTATTCTCTGAAAATTTTTTTTATTTAAAGACAAGGTGAAGTAGATAATTTTTTAAGTGTATTAAACCCTTCAAATGTTATGAAAAATATTTTTGGCACTGGAATATTGCCCTATATAGTCTAAAGAACCAGTTAGGGTTTGATGAATGACTGCTGAATGACTGACTAAAAGAATACAATGACTGGGTAAACTTTACTCTTTTGAAGTTGCTCAGTGACTGTGTATGGTTAATTTTATTATTCATTGTAAAAATATGAAGTGCCTTGGTTAGTCAAATATTTTAATATGTATACAAACTTTTAATTAGAAATATTTATCAAATAACTGTTTGGACATATATAACCTTTATAAATTCTTAACTTGATCAGAAACTCTTTCAAAGGTAATATGAATCTTTGAAACTCTCATTATGTTCATTAATTTAATTTTAAACCTCAACAGCAAAATTACTGTATAATTACCATGTATGTACATGTGTGTATATATACATAATTATGCGTATTTACATACATATGTATCTTCAAAGCACTAGGTTATGTAGAATCCTAATTGTTAGAAGACTTGATAATGATTTAATGTATTTTACTAAATAATTCTGTGATGTCTTGAATTCATTGGCTGTTTGCCCATGCTCTCTGGCAGAAGCCAGATTTCTGTGCTATCTCTGGTGACTCTTGACCAACCTCTTTCACCATTTATCAGTTTTGAAGTTCAAGCCACTTCCTTTTAACTCTCACGATATTATCTCTTGCTTCCAAGGATTTATTCCTAAAGAATTCAACACCTTGATCTTGTCTTCCTACCAGCGTCCCCCAACTTCAGCATTGCTGACCCAGCACCCAGTTGTGTGTGGCTCCATCACATTGTCAGGAATTCTGCCAGCTGAGCTATGTGCACTGTGGAGATCCGCACATACTGCTGCAGCTACTGCATGAGAGCTGGTTATTAAAACAACATTTACCAGCATACTGCTCTACAGCAGTTCCTCCCCCCTCCACCTTGCTTTCCTTCCTGCTTCTATCCCCAAGGTCACGGCGATGCTCAGTTTTCTCAGCACAAGGTCATATGGATCAGCGGTCGGGTGGGTAGACAGCCTTCTACAGCCCCTCTTGCTGCTCTTTCTAGATACCAACCAGCTGCCAGCTCTCCTTTCTCTGATGTGTATATGTTTCAACTCTTCCACCTAGCTCTTTAAAGGGGCTATCCCAACTAATGTACAACTTTTCCGAAGTAACCTGTTACCTCTTCTCTAAATTCAGTGGTGTTTTCCAGTTTTCATCATCTTCTAACTCCATGTAGGATTTGAGTATATGGTTCAATGATTTTCCTTCTAGAATGGGATTTAGCAAACTGATCCTATACAGGGCCCAGTAGTAAATAGTTTATGCTTTGGGGGCCCTCTGGTCTCAGTCACAATTACTCAAATCACGTTATTGTGGTATGAAAGCAACCGCAGAAAATCGGTCAACAAAGTGGGCATAACTGTGTTCCTATAAAACTTTATTTACAAAAATATGCTGGGTATCAGATTTGGCCTGTTGGCCATAATTTGGCTATTGAAACTCACTCTTCGCTTGGTTTCTATGATGCTCCTCTTGCCTGTCCCCTCTGCTGGTGGGTGTCCCCAGGTCTGTGTCCTGGGCTTCGCTGCTCCATTTTCCTTCCCTGGTGAGCTCATCCTCTCTGTGACTTCACCTGTCACCTGTATCGAGATGATTCCCAGAAGCCTCAACCTGATTCCTGGTTGGGTCCTGTACCTCACATCTCACACTGCCTGGAAATCGTCTTCTTTTGGAGGCTGCATTACTGTTTCAATAACTGCAACATTGAATTGTCATGTTCCCTTCCCAATTGGCTCTTTCTTCCAGTTTAACAGGGTTACCCCCAGTTTTTCTGTTTCCCGTTAGAAATTTTGAGTTCATCTTCATCTTTTCTTTCCTTCATCCTGATTTGTCTTCAGTCTATCACCCTGAGCCCTTGAATATTTTTCTTATTCCTCTGATAAGACCCTGTTCAGGGCCCTTCTCAGCTTGCGATTGATTTAAAGCAGTCTCCTCTCTGCTAATGTTCCTGCCAAGTCTCTCAACTCCAGTCCAGCATGAGTGCTCTGCCAGAGAAATCTTAAATCACTGATTTTCCCGCCTTACAAATAGTGCTTAGAAATCAACAGGAAAAGACTTAGCAAGCCAGTGGACAACAAGAGCAAAGGAGAGGACCAGAGAATTCACAGACAAATAAATAATGCCCTGCAGACATGAAAAATATGCTCGTTCTCGCTCAGAAATGAAGAAATGCACATCAGAGCTACCAAGTTAAGCCCCTGCCTAATACCCATGGGCATAACTTTTTTTTTTGGGGGGGAACTGTGATTTTATATATATGTATTTATTTATTTATCATTATTTGTATCTTTTACATTATAGTGTGAGTGAGTGAGGGGGAGGATAAGGGCTTAAAATGGGGGAGAAAAGAGCACAAGGGACTATGGTGATGGTTCATGGGCATAACTTTTGAATTTGAAAAATAGTGATGCCCTGTTGCTGGAGGATAAATTGATGCAGCCTCTTCATAAGGTGGGGGGCAGCGGGGGTGTCGGTAGGGGGAGGTATCTACTAACATTTTAAATGCACATAACCTTTGACCCAGCAAGTCCCTCTGATGGGACTTCATCCCATGGATAAGATATTCAATATCTTAATTGTGTTATTTGAGCAAAAAAAGCTAAGGGAAATAACAAATTATTGTACATCTACACAATGGAATATTATGTGGCCATTTGAAAAGAATGAAGATCACTATGTAAATATAAGACAAGATTGCCAATATGCAGTAAGTGGGAAAAATGTCATATGCATTTAAAATGTTCTGAGCCGTCATTTGGGGAAATAGGACTTTGAATATCTTGTTTTATACCTTTTGATGATGTTTTGAGTTTTTATATAATGACATGTTACTCATTGAATTTAGAGACTTAATGCTAACATCAGGCTGAGATTCTGCCTGGCTTTAAAAGCCCATCCTGGTTTCTCCCTGTTCCTCAAAGCACAGATTCTATCCTCATCTTGCTAGTCTCCCACTGCCCACAAGCACCTGCCAGGGCCTCACACCCTGCCTTCACAATGCTCATGGTGTGTACCTCTCTCCTCACTGCAGCTGCTGCTTCACCCTTCAGACTAGCCAGAAATTCACAAGGTCATCTCAAGGTCCTGCCTACCTCCTCCATGGGGCTTTGCTGATTATTTCGGTCCCTGGAACCATGAAGTTCTACCATTAACATGTAGTGAGTTTTAGCTTTGTATGTCTCATTCTTCTGTTTTCTGCATAACATCCAAAATACGGGGCACTCCCAAATAAAGACTTTGTTCATTTCAAGAACATAAACTCTAGTTACTAAATGCTAATTTGTATGTCTTACTGGGTTTTTAAAGGCACTTTTAATTACATGAGCACCAGCCTTGCTGTTTGAAGAAGTGGGCATCCCCATACACCCACCAGAACACCTCAGCAAACAAAAAACTCTGAAGTCCACAGCCAAGCCTTTGTGTTAGCAAAGTCCTCTTTTAAAATGCAGGCATCCTTGATGTGTTCGCATGTTAAACCACTTGAAGGAATTCGCTCTAATGTGAAATTATTCAATCAGAGACTTTCTTCCTAACAATTAGATGAGATCATCTGACTTGGTAGACTAGGAAATGGTATCTGGAGAGGGAGGGGAGAGGAGACCAGGACAGTCACTTAAGAACCTGTGGACTAGAGTTCAAGGTATCCTCGGGTGGGGTGGCAGCCTTGGGGGCAGCAGCAGAGCCACATGGAAGAGGAGGGGCCTGGAGCAGGCCGGCATGACGTCATTTCCCCTCTTCCCTGTGCCGCAGCTGTTTCCCACCTGACCTCATGAGGATTTCTGACTAACTTTACGTGGTCCTATGTTTACACGTAAAGGCTGAGATACTGCTGTATATTTTAAAAGAAAATGGAGTGTGTGTGTGTGTGTACATTCATGTATGTCTGTATACTCGTGTGTGTATACTTTTCCCAAAAAAGATAGAATGCCTAAACATAAGTATTCACATAAGGATATTTTCCGACAGTTACTATATATTCTCTATGAGAAAAGGCTGAAGCTACAAATAAACAATTGTATTATCTTAACTAGCTCTACATGAAAGTGTCTTACAAATCATGGGGAAATTTTAGGATAGGCCTAGCCACCTCTGCTCTCCATCTATCTAGTGTTATTTTTAAGAGGTCTGTTAACCCACGGAAATAGAGGATGATGTAGAGAGTTAATTTATAGCTTTATACACACTTTCTAAAAAATGAAATCAAAATCAATAGGTTAATAACAGTTAACTTGCTTTTATGCTGGCATTGTGTTTTCCAAATGTATAGATTCAGGAAAACTTAATGCGATGCTGCTTTGCCTTCAGAAAAGACCAAAATGTTATTTGCAGTGTTGTCAGTAGGAGGCTGTGGCAGCAGCAGCAGAAGCAGCAGCTGAAACTCAAGATTTGGAGTGAAAGAGATCCGGGGTTGTTGGCGGGTTATAGGAATGCTTTAATGTTGGAAGCACAGAGGAAAAAAGTGGAATTAAAAACAAAGAAACGGCCCCCACTTTTTTTTCACGGGAGGCAGAACCCCTTTGCTTTTATGTCTCTGTCACTTGCTCCAGGATTCTTCATAAAGCCCTCGAAGCACCTAAATAAATATTCATATGGCTGCTCAACATCTCATTAATAAAACAAGATTTGGTGGTAAAATATTTCAGAGTAACATGATTTGCATCTCACCCTTGTTTAACTTTAAATCTCAAGCAATTAATAAATTAGACTCGAGAGCTTTTTAAGAAGTAACATCTTACATGTACCACAAATTGCATTATTTTTATGTGTAAATAATGATGAAAGGAGAGATTGTTCCTTTGATGTCTATAAACTACATTGTAAAATATGCAGAAAACATTCTTGAGTTTAGTGGGAGCCAAAACAAATAGACTAGTTCATAAAACAGAGCAGCAGCATTCTTAGAAACAAGCATTATTTTTTTCTTTTCTCCCCAATTGCTCTTTTTCCATCTTTTATATTCTCACCATTCCTAGTGGCAGATTCATTCCAAATTCAAAATTGATGCTAGCCCGCATTGCCTCATCTCAAGAAATGGGTTCTTCTCAGATGCCCCCAAGAAACATGTCTTCCCCTAGAGGCCTGGCCAGACCTTAGCTGATCTGCTCATGTTAAGGCAGGGAGTCGCTTTTGTCGGTGGTGTTTCATTGTTGCTTTAAAAAGTAATTCTTTCAAATTTTAGCAATATTTCTAGTACCTCAAAGAGAGACACTGGCTTTTCTATTTCCCAAGCTGGCTTAACAAATTTCATTTGGATTTTACATAGTATCAGCTCTGGGTTTGGCCTGATTTTCCCTTTGGTATAGATAACTCGTTGTAAGTTCATGTCTGCTGGAGAAGGACACAGGAAGAAGTTGGGCTCCCGCTCGAATTCAGAACAAGTTCATTATTAACCCCACAAGGTGGTTTTGTTCTGCATCCGATTATAGCTGTATCTTTTTGACAGCTGTGTAGTAGAAGATTAAATGCTAGGCAGATAAGCTCATTTAGGCCAAAGAGGCCTGCCCCACCTAAGGCCCCTCAGCGCGACCGCGGGCATCTCCCCGGGACTAACTTTCCTGTGGCAGGTTTCTGCCTTGCTCACAAGGCTACCACCTCTCTTCCTGGATTAATGCTTTTTCATTAAAACTGATCCTGCACTCTGATCACTTCAAATAATGGTCTTGTCTATCAGATCCTGTGTCACATTTCCTCTTGTGGGTTTTTATTCTGATTTTCCTCCTCTTCTGGATGGCAGTTTTCTCCGGGAGCTCGCCATCTCTCTGTTCTCAAACATCATGTTCTCATCCATCCTTCCTTTATTCTTAACAAAGTTTAATGAGCACAGTATTAAATATAGTGGGTTTGTGTGAATCTGTTTCCTTTTCTGCTGGCTAACATGGTAATCCCATGTTATTTCCTTAATAGAATCTTAAAGCTGGAAAGAGGCTCAGAGAAATAGCCCCAGTGACTTCCCATTCTCCCCACCTTTGACCCCCATTTCACAAATAAAAGTCTGGGGTCCACCTGCAGGGAGTGTTTAGTCCTTTTCATGTAACTGTTGGCAGCACCGAGCCTTGAACCCGGAATTCCAAGTCTTTGGTCTCTCCCTTATCATTCAAATACACATGAAAATGGAAATACTGTTTTTACTTTTAACATATTTGTGAGGGCCTCCCTGGTGGCGCAACGGGTTGAACGTAGCACTGTGGAGCTGTCAGCAGCTGCAGCACAAGTTCGATGCCCGGCTGGGGAGATTCCCACATGGCGCAGCAGACCTCTCCTGCCTCGCCAGCTGCTCCCCTCAGCAGTGTATTTCATAGATCTACCTGTTCTGCTCCCCACTCTGTCTCTGGTGAACCATCTCACCACCCCACACCTCTGGCCTGCACCCCAGCTTGTATGCATAAATAAATAAATTTTTAAAAATAAAATATTTGTGAGATGCCAAAGCGGCTGGAGCATCTTCCTCAGAATCATCTATGCTTCCTTGGGCTGGGCCCAGCCAAGCCATTTCTCAATGGGACTGTGTAAGAAATATTGTAGTTGCCTTTGTTACTTGCTGGGATTTTTTTAAAAATTGTATTATCACTAGCTATCCTTGGGAGCTAAGTGTTCAAGGGCAATTTAGAAAAGAGATCATGATTTGAAAAGCAACTTTCTAAATGTTTTACCTAATTTAAAGAGCATTCCAAAGAGAGCCAATGTTGATGAGTAACGATCTCTTCAGCCTCCACGGTGTGGAGGCAGAGCAGACACTCACGCCGGGATTGATTGGTGAGAAGCCTGAGGAATTTGTTTTCCACAGGAAACCAATTATTTTAAAAATCCATTTAGTTCAAATGCCTTTATTTCTATGATGTCTCGTGATCAATGAATAAATAAAGGGTGTCAATATGGCAGCGTTCTTTATTTTTGGAAGGACACTGGCATAATGGGATAGAGGTGGCAGGCGCTGTAGTTGAGAAATTGTTCAACCTGGGCCACGCTATGAGGAGTTTCACGAAAGCCCATCTTTTTAATTGTTACCTCTGGCTTCATTTTCCTCGGGTTCAGAGTGCCCTCTTAGGTTATGTTGCCTGTATTGTGTTAAAGACAGGTGTGGGACTTCATAACACAAAATCTGGAGTCAGAGTGCCTGGGTTCAAGGCCGGGCTTCCCACTGAGTAACTCTGGGACTCTGCCCCTTTGTGCCTCAGTGGCCTCATTTCAAAATATGCAAGTAATAATAAAACTTACAGAGATTTCAGGGATTACAGAGTCATTTAATTGTGAAAATTAAATGAATTGATGCTTGGAAAGCACTTAGAATGTGTCTTCTACTTAATAAATCCTACATTTGCATAATTGTTTAATTTTTTTAAAGCCCCTATCCAGCAAAAGTTCAGTTCAAATGCAATCCATCTTAAATAAACCTTTCTTGATTCCCTCCCCCTTCCAGCCACTGTCTATGCACCATTGCCACTCACTGTCAAGTAGTTCTTACTGCTTGACAGTCTGGCTTCTGTTCCTCTCACTCCACAAAAACCACTCTTTGGGATGCTAGTGGCATCCATGTTACTGTATTCATTGGTTGCGCCATCTTTATCTGCTTGCCTGTCTTACTGCATCGGACTCAGTAGAAAGTTCTGCCCTTCTCTGGCCTCTCTGGCAGCTCCCTCCTAGACACATTTTTGTACACTCTTTGCCTCTCTGAACTTCATGCCCCACTGTCTCCCAAGGGGACCGTTTTGGGCTTCCTTTTCTCCTCAGGCTAAACACTTTCACATGAGTGTTCTCATCTCTACCATTTATATTTTGACAGTTGGGAATACTCTGTGTCTACCCCAGATTTCTAGGTTCTTAACTGTGTTCCAGAAATCCAGAAACTTTGGATTTCTATACAGCTCTCAACGTGTCCTACAGAAACCTGAAATTCACCATGTCCCGACCTGAAATTATTATCTTCTGCTCTCTTATACTTGACCCTGCTCATGTGCCTCCCAAGCCTAGTTAACGGCTGTGTCAGCCATTTGACCCAACCAACCCTCAGCCTTGCCCTTCCTCTCTTCTCTGTCATTTCCCACAGGCAGTCAGTCACCTAGTTCAAATCCTCACTTCAGCTCACCCTCTTTTCTGCAGCCACACAGCCTTCCCAAGTTCAAGGCCACACTGGCTGTCTCCTTACTCTGAACAGGCCCTGCCCTTGACTCGCCTCCTCCAATCCCTGACACACCACACCCAGAGCACTCATTGCTTCTTGGGGCCCTGCAGATGCAGCTTAGCTTCTCTAGCAAGGCTTACAGGACTCCAGGACCGCTGTGCACGTCTCAGCAGTCTCCCCTCTTCCCTCCTTGTACGCCACACTCCACCATTGCTTATCCTTTAACTCTTCAAATGTGACAGACTCCCTCTCTCTCTAGCTTTTGGCATGTCTGCTGCTTCTCCCTTGCCCCTTCCTGTGTCCAGTTTGCACTCACCCTCCTGGTCTCGTCTTAGATGTCCCTGTCCTTGGAAGGCCTCCTCGACCACCCCAGCCTCCTGAGACTGACTGACCTTCCACCCTTCACACTCTTGTGCCCTGTCACTCCCCCGGGAGCAGGGACACACAGACATAGTGACTCTGTCATTTCTTGACACCGCCTAATGGGCTCATGGGCTCTCCCTGACCATGGGCCCTCACCGCAAGCCGTAGAGCCGAGTCCAGTGCCTGAGGCCGGTGGCCACTCAGCGTCCTTCTGTCACTGACCGGATGTTCACTGCCAAACGAACCCAGTCGGGTCCTCACCTTTGTGTGAAGACCTTTGAGAAAGTACTTTCTTTTTAAAATGACATGACAACGTATATGCAGAGAAAACAAGCACTTTAACTCCTTAAGCATCTAAACCTCCTTATAGTATCCATGATGTCCTCAGATTTACCTCCTCACTCCCCTTTGCTTCCCCTTTCTCTCTACAGCTCTTTGAGACCAATTATTAAGAACAGCTCTCTGAATTCTTCAAGTAGAAACACCTGATAAAATTTTTAGGGCTAAAAGTACAGTTATATTCACCTACATGACCCCAAAATGAGAGCTTTTTCTGGTATGTGGCCTCTCGGTGGTCAGCCCCTAAACTATCTGAAAGCTCTGCAAAGTCAGGTTTTCCTTTCCTTTCTCCTCACAGTGTTTATCCAAGTTTTTGTTTCATCATGTTGAGGCTAGATTATTTCATGACATGAAAATTCCTTTCACTTGATCAATAAACATAAACAAATATGTAAGAAAAATTTAAACTACATCACCCCAAAATAAAATCAATAGAGTGTTACCAAAGAAAAGAAAAAAAAACGTAGTGGCCATAATACAGCATTTCTAAAAATCATCTTGTTCACTAGTGAAATAGATGTTAGAATTAAGGGTTCTGCACTTTGCAAATGTTTAGTCATTGATTATATACACTGGAAAACACTATATATTTAGTTGAAATTAAAATAGCAACTGCAACTTCTGGTCAAGATGTAGCAAAATAGCACCTCTACACCCTAGCACAGGTTCCTGCGTCTGGACAAAGAGGAATTGAGAATCAGTTTTCAAAGCAGTGCTTTGTGATTCTTATGTGGCATCTTTAAAGTATACCTACTATGCTGGGGGACACCGAGTGGGAATACATACTTCCTAATATCCACTGTTAGGTTAAGCCCTAGAGCCAGGAGGAAGAGTCGGGATTCAAAAGCCACCAAGGAGAAACTGCTTATCAAAAGAGAAGTGAGAAATTAAGTCCAGTGGCCATAATAGAGCACTTCTGAAAATCATCAAATAAGTTTCAAAACCTTATTTTTGTTCCGTCGCTGGTCTTTTTGGAGTTCCTGTTGCTCTTCTGGGACTAACCTGTTTTCGTATCTGTGAGATCATTATCGTTTAAAGACTGTACCCTGAGCTGGAGCCTGCCTATCCAGCCACTTGCCTGAGGCTTAGGACATCCTTTAAAAGGCCTGTTTCCAGGGGCAAGGCAAGTTTTTAAAGTCATGGTAAAGACTTTTAAATGTAATGTAGTAAGAAGTCCTAAAAAATATACATATTTATTTTGTGGAGGAAATTATATTTCCCAGTGAGAATTCCAGCCATAAAGGTTAGCATTTTTCTGGGAATTAAATGAAAACGTGACATGTAAATCTAAATGTTGTCTCAGCGGAGAATGTCTTTCTGCTTGAAATATTTGCACCATTGTTTAGAGACGTCTGTCCTCTATAGGTTGAAAATGCAACTTCTTATTTAAAGGTTATGGCAATAGGAAATAATTTCTAGAGGAAGAGAATTTCTAGCCTCCAGACCTGCTGTGAGCATAGCATTTCCTGCTCCAGTCTTCCATTTCCTGTAACTTTCTTACCCGTGACATGTCCAGCAAGACCCTTAATATACCCCTGCTCCCCGCAGTGCCCTTTAGAGCTTCATGTTCTCTGTTCTTTCCTCAGGGTCTCATAATCCCTCTCTTATTTCCATCGACCCTTCCCCCCAAATGCTGAATCCTTGACAATATCAAGACCAGAGCAATACAAGAAAAATGTATTCCTTGCATCTCGAATGGAAACTCGGAACACATTTTCCAACAGAAAGACTGTTGTAAATAGCGGGTGGGTCCTACAGTACAATTAGCACAATATAGTGTTTCAGCCACATAAAGGCTAAATAATCTTTTTCAGATTGAGTTTTTCCCCTAGAATCAAACTTTAGCCTCGTCTCCCCCACCCCCACCCCCGATTCCCTTCCAGACCATCCTCCCCTCCCAGCCTCTCACAACCTCCAAGGTCAGAATCAGGGTTATGCCTGTTCCCTCTGCTTTCTCACCCTGCGTTCACTGCTGTTCTTTGCTTTATGTTCAGCACCCAGTTCAGAACTTGGCAGATAGTAAGCATTCAATAAATGTTTGCTGAATGAAAAAATGAACTTGGCCTTTCTATCTACCAACTACTAAAACTACCTTCTGAGAAATGATCAGCTTCCTCCTACTTCCTGGTGGTGGTCGTGATTGAGATGGTGATTGTGTTGCTGGTGACAGTAAGGATGACGTCGTTATGAATGTCCTCCACTCCCCTGAACCATTCAGCTCTGAGAACCACCTCCTTGAGCTCCTCCCTTGACTCCTCAAAACCTCGCTATACCTGAAGTCTCTTCTATGGTTATATTTACTAGCACTTCTCTTCAGGAGTTCTAAGTACCAATTCTGCACCAATGCTCTATCATGTTTTTTTCTCCATTCTTTCTCCCTCAGTAATCTCACCTCTGCTACAGTTTCAACTCTAACTACTCTACAGGGGAAGCACAACATGAACCCTTAGCCCTAGTTTCCCCTCAAGTTTCATACTGAATGTGCCTCTGAATGGACCAATGTCTGGGCATCCAGAACTCAACATATTCCCTCCCCACTCTTCCTGCTCATGACTTAGATTATATAGAGATCCCCAGCTGACTCTCCTTCTCGCTTCCTTGCTACACCGAGCAGGTTGTTTCTGTGTCTTTCTGTAACGCTTTCTTTTCTATGACCAATTTATGCTTACTACCTCTCTTCTGGCCTCTTCTAAGTCTCCTTGCTTCCTCTTGTCCAACTTCATCATATGTTACCAGAGCAGATAAGTCAGCCATATACTGAACAGGCCTCATCATCTTGATCTCCTACGCAAAGCTTTCACCATCCAGGGAAACAAACAAACATGTCAACTAGCCTGTGGACCCCTCATCTTCCGCTGTACCTTCCATGTGCCCAAATCATCAACCAGAGTGGATGATTTTTATTGGCCAGATATACCCACCGTTTCTATGTACATAAATCTCTAATAATGAGATTCCTTTTATCAGGTCAGAATACTGGAATGCTTAGTTTGAGATTTCAGACATGCACTAGTTCTACTAAGAGGATACATATGAAGTAGCAGGACAAGGGGTTGCTAAAATGGAGGTGAAGTTAAGGTTTTCAGAGGAGAGGAAAAGAAAGAACTAAGAGGATGCCTAGGGATTATGGCTGATTAGTGACTGATTAGTGAAGGTGGCTGATTAGTGAAGCTGATTAGTGACGACACTGAAATCATACATTTGTAGGAGTAGGAGAGGGGAGACTAGGACTGGGGTCAGATTCTGGGGCCAGAGTAAATGACAGGTGCGTATGCTGGTAGGAAATGCTCTTGTCATGTAAATGGCCAACAATTATCCAGTTCTTGGTGAAAATTTTGAATTATGTAGACAAAAAATATATATATAATAAAATATCTGGTCTGTTGACTTTTTCATATTTTGATCATTTGGATTATCACAACCCAAAACAAATGAGATGTAGCATAGAATTAGCTAAAAGGGTCACATATTTACATGTGGGCAGCACTGATATATATGTGGGGGAGGGGTGGAGAGGATGAGAGTAGTTTGAGTTCAAAGGATCTGATCGCTTGAGAAACAGCCGATCCATTTTGAACAGAGAAGGCAGAAGATGCTTGCATCATTTAGGTGAGGGGAATATTCCAAGTGTTGAGACCTGATGTGCAGAGACTCTTTTAGAAGGGGGGGCCAGAACTTGATAGGTGCAAATGAAGAATGAACATAATCAGAGTGAGGGGCTAGCTGAAGTGTTCTTCAGCAACGTGGAGAGGACCTTATGGAAGGGAAGTAAGTGGACTTCACATGGAGGGATATAATAGCTATGAAAGAAGTTAAGGGATAGAAATATTTGTGGAATATTTGAATGCTGCCATCACCTGAGTGTGTTTTTGTTGGAGTCAAAGTGCAGCACAACAGTTGGCAGAGCTCTTGAAATAACTTCTAAATTGTTCTTTCCACAGTATAGGTTTTCCTTAAGTGGCTATATTTAGATTTTCTTATGTTTTTGTTTCTAAAGTTAATATAATTTGTATCCTTTGCAGATCTGGACTTGTAGTTCCCCAAAATAAAAACAGCAATTTCAGAAAGCCATGCAATAATTTTAATTATCTCAGCAGGTTCTAATTGTCTGCATACCTGGGAACACCCTAGACCACTACTTGACGTTGAAATCATGGTCTGCTCGCATCTCCCATTATGCATTTCCGCACTGCTACCAGAATACTCAGTTGCTATATATCATCCACCTTCCTCACTATAAAGCTCAGAAACCAGAAAAGCACACAGGAAAATTGAGAATGATTGATGCACGGGGATTATAGTGTGGTTTGGTTTGTCAGCGTATGTGTTTCCCATTTATTTTGTGCCTCGAGTCTGCCCAAACGTGGCCTCCTTCCTGACCCAGCACTGGCTGGTGGCACTTGGCACAGGTAAGTCTGGGCATGGGGGCAAGCGTCACTGCCATCCTGGGGCACAGCTCGAGCCCCTCCCCACCTCGATGCCCACCTACACAAGGACAGTCTTGCTTGCCTCTTCTCATCAAAAGTGAAAATTAGAGCAGGCCCAGACGGTCCTAACCCAGCTAACTTTCGAGAACTATTTTGGTTCATATTTACATTTGCTGGTGAGAAAGCAGAAGGCTTTTTTTGTTGTTCAAAACCCTTTTGAAGCCCCAGGGCTCAGCAGAAATTATATGTTTGTCTGGGTTTTGCCAGTCGGATGGCAGAGGGCGGTAGCTAAACAGTGAGGGTGAGGATGGTGATGCAGGTCACCCTGCCCTGTGTTTTGTGATTTGCAAGCATTTTTAACGTGCCCTATTTCATACAGCTTTGGAATTATTCCCACCTGATGTAAGCAATATTAGACATTATTTTCTACAGACTGATTTTCACCTGATATAGAAATGCAAAGTACTTTAGACTCCTGGAGAGCTATAAGAAGTGGATAAAGAGGTGTGTCGATTTTGTTCTAGTCATCGTCCATATGTCTTGTCCATGACTTTTGGGGGGAAATGGCATAATTACTTTGTGAGGGCAAGGACCATTAATGCCATGCCCTCACTTCTTTGGCTGAGCATTTACCCTTGAGGGGATGGGTAATTTGGGTGTTTAGTTGGAAACTGTTTTAACTATATCCTTTCTCTTCTTTTTTACACAATAATTGTATTAAAGATTTTCGATTGAAGGTCTTACACGCTAGAGTATGTTTTGCCTTGATGCGGAGGATGGCAGAACCTCTTTAGAGCAGGCAGGATTGGTGGTCCCTGGGTGCCCCTCACCCTGCCCTGTAATAGTGGGAATTGTTGCACAGAGCACCATGGGCCTCAATGAGCACAGAGCAATAGGGCGATATTGGTGTGAGTGTGACGTGGCTGGCATGAGGAAGCGGGGAGGGCACCTGGGCACACGGTGACAGATGAACTCCCTGATGAACTGTCTACCTCTGTGGGCTGTAGGGAGCATGGCAGTGGTGTCTTCGTTTTTGTTTTGTTTCCATTTCTGTACCTTGTTGAAGTTCGTTCAGTGAGCACACATTGCTCTGGGAAAGTGGGGAGGGGGAAGTGAGGGAGTTGAACATTCATCATGTGGTCATTTGATAATGGAAGTGATCCACGAAGCATAAAGTTGAGTCTGTTTGCTCCGCCAAAAGTTCCTGAGTGAATTCCCTTCTTGACGTTCTCCATAGACTTTATTGTCATCTGTTCATCTGGGAGACTATAACTGGGAGGGAGGGAGAGAGTGGGGAATTAAAATACATGTTCAAGATATTTTGACTTCACAAAACTCCCTCAAGTATTTGATAAAACCCTGATAAACTTCCATAAAACTGAGACTCCTAACTTGGTCAACGCAATTACAGACAGTGGCCCTAAAGTAGAGTTCTCATAAGAAAAATAATTACAAAGGTAACAAAAGTATGATATGTAATCATATTGATAAACATGTATGACCATTTCTTATTACCCAATAATAATAGCTAACATTTACTGAACTCGTCCTTACGTGTAATAACATTGTGCTTTTATGTCGTAACTCAGATAACCCTCATAAGACCATATGACACAGGACCTATCTCTATTCCTCTGTTTACAATAAGCAAATGAGGGCCAGAGAAATTTAACTCACCCACGGCCACATAGCCAGCAAGAGAGAGAGCAGAAATGCAAAGTCAAGCAGCCAGACTGGAAGGCTCGGATGTTTAAGTCACCATGTCATACATTTGGATGCTTCGCTATGAGACTAGCCGGCTGACATTAGAAACTCCAGTTCATCAAACAGCAATTGGATTTAAAGCTAAAAGATGTCTTGCAGAACATTTTCCCAATGTCTTGCTGTGGTACACAAGGAAACACAGGTTCTAAGAGATAAAATGACTGGCGTGGGGCCACACTGCTCGTGGGTGATAAAGGAGGGTTCCCAGCCTCCTCTTCTGTCTACCAAGCCACCCACCTCACATAAACAAAATTACAAATGGCTGGCTATCATTACGTGAACCTGTTTGCTTTTATGCTTTATGTCTAAACATAAATATAAACAATTCTTAGACAAAAGCTCTCAGTTGTCATTTTATAATGGAGGTTCCTGCTTTGGAGCCCAACTCATGATGAAGAGCCCGAGCGGAAAACCCTCATTTACTTGAGAGGGGCACAGAGTAAGAAGAGACACTGGGGCCCAAGATGGCTGGCATGTTTCCTAAACTGCAGAAAAGGCCAGACTTCCCCCTAGGACAGCCACCTGCCCCAAGCCAGACGCAGGTGCCCTCTTGCCTCCAAACCTGCAGTTCCTCTCTTTTCTTGTTGCTTCAGTTCCTTTCCCAAACACAAACTTGACATTGCTCCTTCTCAGCTGTTCTTCACCTTCTACAGAATCATTTCAAACCCCCAAGATGGCGCACGGCCAGGCCTGTGGCTCACACAAGGGGCTCAGGCACCCTGCAGCACATCCAGTCTGGGAAGCCCTCGCATAGCACGCTCCTGTGGGGATCCCACAGCAGAAATTACACAATAATTTTCCGTGGAAAACTTCCTTCAGATTTGTGATGAAAATATCTTGCATTAGACTTCTGCACACACAGACAAGTTGGGTTTGGAGAAACTGGGACTGAAGTGGAAAGTTCCCTCTTCCAGGCAGCGACATATTTCTTGACTCTGTGACTGACTTGCTGTCTTACATCTAAGTATCAGAGGCACATGCATCATCTCATTCCAAAAAGCATTTCTACTTATTATGGAAATTTAATAAGCCATGAGAAGGTCAAGGTGAAGCAAAAAGGTAGGAAAATAGCATGAAACCAAGAAAAGGATGAATAAACATCATGTGTGCCGTGAAGTCTAGAAAAGCTGCTAAAAGTGGAGCCTTGGGTTGGGTCTGGGCGCCACACAGCTAAAGAAAAGGGGGAAATCAAGTGTCTATAGTTAGTGTCCTTAACAGAAATCAGACCCAGTTCTGAAGAGAGGCGTGTTTTGTTCCTACACCGAGACCTGAGAGGAATTTCTGCTGTGGGATCCCCACAGGAGCGTGCTATGCGAGGGCTTCCCAGACTGGATGTGCTGCGGGGTGCCTGGGCCCCTTGTGTGAGCCGCAGGCCTGGCCGTGCGCCATCTTGGGGGTTTGAAATGATTCTGTAGAAGGTGAAGAACAGCAAGAAGGAGCAATGTCAAGTTTGTGCTTGGGAGAGATCATTGGTAAATGGGTAGACGATAGATTAGAGAGCAGAGAAAGGTCCAATCTATAGGAGAAAAATGATAAGAGATCACCGATGTCCTTACAAGAAAATCATCATGAGATTCCTCAGGTTTTTGCATTTTTTTTTCTCCGTAATCCTCAACTTAGACTGATGGCAGACACCCGAAGAACACACTTCCACATGGGCCAGGGATTGTTTTGTCCATTCATTAAATTTTGAATATTTAAAAATCTTTGTGTGTATATCTTGCTAATCTTTATGAATACCATGAACTCATAAAGTAATCTTTTGATTAGAATTAAGCTGCAGAGAATCCAGTGTTTTTCTCTAGCAAGAGCCATCTCAGCCATCCCATTTCCCGCTGAAGGGAGGTTTTATTGGCGTGGTGACCTCCATCTGCAGAGGAAAGAGGAAGGACGAGGACTTCTCCCGCAGACCAGGAGCACTGGACAGAGAGAGCTGCGATAAGCTGAAGCCCGGGAGGCAGGGTGAGGGCAAGTGTTGAGGCGTCTTTCCAGAGCCGAATAAGATATGAGGAGGGTGAGGCAAGGAGACACAGGCCTCCAGCCCTGGCTCCGTCATCCCCAGGGGCCTGCCAGAGCCTGCCAGGACTTCGCTGCTGGTTCAGGTCTCTGAATCAAAGATAAGCAGGCAGTAAAGTACCTTGATATAATAAGTCACTGATGGTGCTCTGGAACCTCTTAACTGCATCGTCCCTTAGATTGTTTTAAGGAACAGTGTGAATTTGCAGAGAACAGCCAGGTAGATTAAGACTGTGTGTACAGTTAAAAGAATAGGGCTTATGTGACATGAGAAAATCAAGGCCCCTTCCTGAGTTTTCACACAGAAATAGGAGAAGAGCCACCTCCCCTGAACGTGAGGAAAGGGACAGTGGGAGGCGGAGGGAGGGGGGCTTTCAGGAAGACACGCCGTGTAAACTACACTCAGGGAAGAAACCCTGGGAAAGGCATAGTGCTATTAGTGGTTCCGTCTGAGGGCAAAGATCATGGAAAGTTTGTTTTCTTCTTTATACACTTCTATTTTTCTTCAATGAACATGTATTATTTTATAGTCCAAAGAAAAGGTTACATTTTTAAAAATTAATGTTCACTTCCAGACCAGAGTTTGGTCTACCAGTGGGAGGCTGAGTGGCCTTAGCCGCTCAGAGCTTGGCCTGACGAGCCACGCAAGCAGTAAGTCAACGAGGAAACAGACTTTTAAAAAATTACTTCAGAAAGTCTGATTTCCTAGACCACATCTATTTCAAGGATACCCATCAAGGGTGCCCTCAAAGGAGTTTTGTCAATTTTGAAGAGAAACACTTAAACTTTAGGTGTTTGGTTTGTGGCAGTTCATTTCAAAGCAGCTGTGCTGGCCTTGCCGTTTTAGTTACAGGCATCATTCATTAGGGGAGGAAAGCCTTTGGTGAAAAGTTGAGGTTGAACAAATATGTTTTGGCTACCTTCTGCCAAGAACCTGCCTGGGTTTTCACTTAACACTTTGTGTGCTGGTGCCCTTTAAATTTACCAGCCCTTGGGGCCGGCCATTTTCTGTGCCACCGCATGAATGGTAGAAGCATTCAATAACACACACACAGCTCCTGAACTACTGGGTATTAAAAAAACTGTACTATCTCTCATAAAACACCTTACACTTTCACCAAAACAATGTGAAACGCTTCTAGACTGAGTACGATCAAAGAAATAGCTCCTAATAGTTCCAAATAAATCCACCATGGCGTGAAAAACCGGAGACTAGATGAACACGTATTAATACGTGAGCGGCCACCTGATACTGGTGACAAAAACACGTACTAATACGTGAGCCGCCCACAAAGTGTTAAAATTGGTTTTTGACTATTTGCATCCCCATAGTCAATGTGCCCCTGAGGCCTTTGCCCTGGGCTGCTTCTTTCAATTCATGGTCCAAACTGGCCTTACACCTTATTGTCTTTGATTAAGGTTACTTTGAAAAGTGTTAAAACATGATTAAGTGCTTTTCTTTGCATTTATTGTGTACCACACCTAGTGATGCAGGGGAGGGAGGAGGGAAAGTGGGAAGCTTATATTCCTGACAACAGTAATTGCGAATTCAAAAATTCAAAAAAAATTACTTTTTATATTCTCTTAACTCACTTAGGAAACCATACCCACAATGAAGAATCCAGTCTAAATTGTTCATCTTAAAAAGACATCACAAATCATCAAATTGGAGGCGTCGTAATTTTTATCATCAATGTAATTTTTACTATGTATTTCAGAACATAAATATTCATGTTCAGTATAAAATTCAGATTGGAGTTCAGAAATAATACAAATTCTACCCCCACCCTGAGCAAGGTTCATTTCCCAGAATGAGCTGTTTAACACAGGGGTCTGTAAAGTCCTGCAATACCAAAAATGTCCCTGCCTTCATGGAAAAAAGGGCTAGAAGATCTAGATGCCAGTCAAAAATAAAATTGAAAGGCAGGCGCAGTAAGAAAGGACCCGGTCCAGGCAAAGCGGCAGCCAAAGGGCCTTGATTAAAAGCTCCTGGGCGAGATTTACGGGTCTCAAGATGGGGGCCCGTGAAGTTGCACCCAGTTAGGGTTTGGTCGGGTTTTATACATTCCGGGGATAAGGACAGCGCTGATCTGTATCTGGCCTGCCCCGCCCGGGGCGGGGGGTTGGGGGGCAACACCGGGTGGCAAGGTCAGACAGGAGGTAGTGCAGTGAGGCAGGTCCTGTTTGTTGTGGTTATGCAACCAGGTGGGGCCCCTGAGACCCCAGTGGCCCTGGGCAATAGCCCTGGGCTTGGGGTATGACCCTGGGGCGACCTTACAAAAATGACCACTGAAATAATTATATACATGGTCCTGATGGGACCACGAAGCAGACTCATGGCGCTGTCATAGCGCCTCACTGCAGACCTGATGGCAGAGGGTTCTCAGCCAGAGTGATTGCAGTAAGCTGAGACCTAAAGGTTGTGTGGAGGGAAACAATTGTCAAGTAGAAAAATCTAGTTCCTGGTAGAACAGAATGCACAAAGCCCCATGCTGGGAGAGAGTGGGCAATGTGACAAGCTGAGAGCCAGTCATTAGGCTGCAGCAGGAGAAAAGTTGAGGGTGGTGCAAGCTGAGAAGATGGGAGGGAGGCAGGGCTCAGACCAGACAGTGCTACCTAGGGAACACGTGGAGACGATTGGCATATTTAGACGGAGGAGAATTTGATCAGAGAGTATTCAATAAAATGTACCAAACTCTGGATCTCAGAAAGTCACTGGTGAGTAGGATTCATTCTCGGCTTTTATAGTCTTCCAGGAAAGGAGAAAAAGAATAATGAAGAAAAGATTCATAGGATGTAGAGACTGAAGGTATCTCATTAAGTGTGGTCAGGTGACCAATTTTGCATGGTGAGGGCATGGTGTATAATCTGAGATTGACTTCAAGGAGTTGACCATAGAGAAAATATTCCCAGAAGAAGGGGAAAGCTAGTAAAGACTCAAGGGTAGTAAGTTGTGGAAACAACCTAAGTGCCAACAACAAATGAGTAGATCAAGAAGAAGCAATGAAATTTGGCACATTGAAAGAACAAAGGGAAGGCAGTATTTTGTTGGGCCGAAGAGGTGGGCCAGACTGGTGTAAGAAAAGACCTGAGTGATAGGTGGAAGCTAGGTCTTGTAGATCCTGTTAAACCCTGGAGGACTTTCCGTGTTATTCTTTTTTTTTTTTAAGATTTTATTTATTTTATTTTTGCGTAGGAGAGCTGGGGTGCAGGCTAGAAGTGTGGGGGGTGAGAGGATTCACTAGAGACAGAGTAGAGAGAACAGGTGGTTTTACTGAAATACACTTCTAAGGGGAGCAGAGGGCAAGACAGGAGAGGTCTGCTGCACCATTTGAGTTAGCTCCTTGGCCAGAGATCTAACTGAGGCCATAATGGTGATAGTGCTGAGACTTAACCCGAGACTTAACCCCTAGGCTTCCAGGGAGGTCTTGGATGTATTCTTAGTGTAATGGTAAGCCACTGAGGAATTTGAAGCAGGTGAGGGGCATTTATACTTCAAATGGATCCAGCTGACTACTGTGTGCAGCATGTATAGGAGGGAGATGTTGGGAGACCACAGGCTTTACAGGAAAGATGGCCGTGCCTGGACTAGGAGGGTAAAACTGGAGATGGAGAGAAGTGGGTGCACCGTGCATGTTTTAGAGTACAGTCAACAGAAATTACTGATGACTGGCTGTGGTCAAGGAAGATTAGAGAGAGAAAAGACTCAGGGAGAACTCCAGATATGACTTTGAAATGGTAGCTGGCTGCTCTGTGAAGGCTAGACTGATGTGAGCCACAGGATGAATGGAGAGCAGAGGCAGCTCAGGCAATAGAACGTGAGAATGTCAGCAGTGACGGCATGAAGGGGACCGAGTCAAAAGCTAGCTGGGAGATTGAATCCATGGGGATCAGTGATGAAAACAGGACTCTCTGGGAAGAATCAGTGAAAGAGAGACAAGGACATTTCCTGAGATTTTGTTTGGGGAAACTTGATGGATTGTATGGGTGATGGTGGTGCTGATGAGAATGTACAAGAGCAGTCACAGCTGGGCTGGGGAGGAGACAAATTTGGAAGGCAGGTAGATGGTTGAATGGGAGGCAAAGAGTCAGAAAACTTCAGGCTTCTGATTCAATAATAAAAGAATCAGTTTCCTGATTCAAATGACTGGGTGAATATGGGTTCCGTGAGTCTAGAAATGAATATCTAGGAAGACAAATAGTTTAAAGCAAAGGGACAGGTGGGAGGAGAGGGAGAAACAGACGTGATAGTAGGTTACCTAGAAGTTCTGTACTGCTAACCTTGGGACAAGGATGTCCAGGAGTTCATTATTTTTCCCCTTCTTGAGGCATTGCACAAAGCCAACCTCCTCTTCACCAAACTAAGTGTGAATCCCTCCTGGCGTTCAAGCCCTCTGTGCTCTGCCCTCACCCCCCTTCAGGACCCTTCAGGACAGCCTCCCCTCACAAGTTCCAGCACCTGCTCCTTGCCCTGCACCCTTATCCCTTACAGCCCTGTTTTCCTCTGCAGGACTGTTACTCTGGCAAGCAGCTCTCCACCTACCCTACTGCCTACCTGTCATTCACCACTACTGTTCAAAGCTTTTCCCAAATGCAGCTTCTGTTGAAGACTTTCCTGATCTCCAGGGGCTTCCTCCCCATGGTTTTATTGTATATGGTTTTTTGTTTGTTTGATTATGGAAATTAGAAAACTTGCCCCCAAGTAGTATAATACTATCAACTCCCAGGGACCCATCACCCAGCTTCAACAATTAAGATTTGACTGTATTTACTTTTTTCTTTGCTGAAGTATTTTAAAGGCAATTGCAGACATCATGTCATTTATTTTACCCTATGGATTCCAGAATGCCTCTCAGGAAACATGGATGTTTTCTCACATAGCCACAGGGCCAGTGGCATACCCGAGCAAATTAACAGTTATCTCTTGGTGTCTTCTAAAAACTGCTTCATAATTAGATCTCCTTAGTGGGCTTTAAAATGCCATTTTACAGTTGATTTGTCTGAGTCAGGATCTAAACAAGATCCAAACATTACCTTGGATCATTAGAGACCCTGGCTTACTTTTTATTCCAGGCCATTGGCCTCTTACAGGTTAAGTCCATTGTCCTGAGAATGTCCCACATTCTGCCCATATCTGCTGGCATCTTTGTGGTGTAAGAACTTCTTCCTGTGCTTTCGCTTTTCCCTTTGTTCTCTCTATGGACCCTTAAGACACTTACTGAGTTCCTCTAGCTTTTATCCTTATCACATACCTCTGTGATAGTGTCAGCTCCCTCAGAGGGGAGCATGTCTCCTCAACATTGACTTTCTCAGTGATGTCTAAAACTGTATGCACTTAAAAATATTATTTAATTGAATTATCAGGGAAGGATTTTGGCTCTTCCTGCCAGAATATGAACTTCTGGGATTCTCAGTGTGACAATCTAACATTAGGAATTAAGTTGAAAGCGAAATCTCAGTCCTATAGACCACTATTTGTAATTTGCACTGAAAGAACAATAGCCTAATTGAAGCAGCACATTCTTTTATCTGAAGATTCTTGTAACTTGGACATTCTAAGGCTCGTAAGTGAAATTTCCAAATTCTCTACTTTGTGTCTAGGTCCACATAAAGTGGACGATTTCCGAGATGACTTTATGTGGATAAAGTGATCTCAGAAATCAACTGTTTTGTGCCGTCAGCATGGAAACTAGGTCACTAATCACTTTTCTGATCAGGAGAATTTCATTTACTTAGTAGTTCAGAAACCAAACTAAAAGGCTGGCTATAAAAACACTATCACGTGCATGCCCTGACGTCGATAACTAGCTGCAATCCGAGCTTAATAACTAAAAGGGTGTGGAAGATACTTCAAAGGTTGCGTGATAAATGTTTTTGACAATGTGTCAGCTGAACATTAAACAGGATCTTTGTAAATCCTCTCATTCTAAGTGATTTAAATGGAAAACTTTAAACTTCTTCCTTCATAAGTATTGGCTCCAAATATCACAGTATCCTAAGGTTAAGAAGTAAAAAAACACTTTACCTGGCAGAGATGCTTTCCACCCCCACCCCATGGATGGCGGGGGCGGGGTGCTGGAGACACACTCACTCAGCGCACCTACCACAGCTCTGGGCATTATCTCTTCCATCTTCCGGGAATGTGCCAACATTGAGAGTGATTTATTTCCTTTATAACCTGAGGTGACCATGTACCCAAAATCCTAGAAAAACAAATGAGTAAACAGTAATCACAGTTCCCTAGTGCCTTTTTCCAGATTGTCTCATGAGGAGAGTGCTGTTGGTCCTCACATGGACAAAACGAGATCTAGGATAGCGTGAGAGGAATGTGTGCGTGCGTGTGTGTGCGTGTGTGTGTCTCAGAGAGAAAATTTGCAAAGGGAGAGGAACTTTTTCCCATCTGCATCAGTTTCTGAGTGTTGCCATAACAAAGCACCAAAACCTGGGTGACTACACAGCAGAAAGGGACCATCTCACAACCCTGTGGGACAGTGGACATCCGCGGCACCATGTTCTTCTGAAAACCCTGGGGAAGAAGGCGTCCTGGCCTCTCCCAGCGTCGGTGTTTGCCACAGTCCCGGAGCTCCTGGGCTTGTAGATGCCTCTCCCTCCAACCACTGCCTGCCACATCACGTGGCCAACCTCTTCCTGTGAGTCTCTCCTCTTCTTCTTGTAATAACACCTGTCACACTGGATTAAGGGCCCACTCTTCTCTGGTATGACCTCATCTTAACTAATTGCATCTGCAACAACTCTATTTCCAAATAAGGGCGCTAAGGTAGTAGGGGTTCAGTCACTTTTTAGAGGATGTAATTCAACCCATATTCTTTTTGACACTACGTTCTAATGAGCCAGCTAGTGGCATCGTTATTGCTGTTGAATCTGCAGCACACAAAATTTTTCTTCCTGCTTTCACGCATTTTAATTCATTAAAGATTACCTTAAAACCAAATTCAAATCATTTGGAGTCACAGGAGGCATTTGAAGGAAAGTAGCCTTCCTTCCGTAGGCAGGAAAACAGAATTCTAAATAAGATGAAGGAAAAGAACCAAGGCCCAAGGGCAGAGAGGAGCTGGGCTCTTGTAGCCAAGGTGGAGGAAGAGAGGCAGAAGGCAGGTGCTCAGGCAGCTGACCTTGGCCATTCTCCCCATCCTGAATGGGCAGCTCATCCCCAGGTGGGCATCCTTGGGCAACTCTAGGAGCCTTCACTGCTTCCTGTAAAGGCAGGCCTCTGCCTCAGAGTAGAAGCTTGTCGGAAAGGAACTGTGGAGTCTTTAAAGCCCCCTTGGCCTGACACGGTGCATTCAACGTTAGTTAAAATTCATCTGTTGAGCACAGTAAGGAGATGGAGGGGTTTGAAACTGAGTGGAGGAATTGTAACCTGACAGGGTAAGAGATGGTCAGGTGTGTATGTTTGGGGAGATGGAGACTGGCATAAAAAGATGCTCTGTGAGAAAAGTTTGTCTTCCAGGGTATTCAGGATGCCACAACTGGGAAGAGTGTGGCATCTTTAAATAAGTCATATCAAGTAGAAATGAAAGGAGTTCGGGCAACTAACTAAGAGTGTGGCCAGAGAAAGAGTATGAGGACTGAGAGATGATGGGCTATAAGCCCAAGCGACTCAAGGGATGGTTAAGGGGAGTCGAGAATTTGATCTGGGACTTCCCAAGTTGGAGATGGTGAGGCAACTCCACACATGGGAGAGAATCAAAGGTGTGGAATTAGGAGATTTGTGAGGTAACTGCTGTGGAGACGAACTTTAGGGCTCACCAGGAAAGCCCATTGGTCAGGGAATGAGGGTGTCTGGACCGGCCTTCAAGCTCCATGTCTCTAACGTGAACTCACAATCTCCTTGGTCCCAAACAGTTTCTTCCACCATTGTAGGGGGGGGGGGTGGAGGGAGGGCTGGACACCAAATTGTTACAGTCAAACCTTTGTCTTTAAATAGAAGTGATCTTGAGTCTGTGTCACACAGAAACTTATTTTTTTCCTCCCTTTCCACTTACTTTGATCTTACTGTGTTCCCTGCCCTGGCCCATGACAGCACCCAGCCACCCATGCCGGAGGCGTGCGGTCTCGCCAACCCTCACTCTCCCGGGCCTGACGCAGCTCTGCCTCCTGGCTCTGCCGTCCTGCATATCGGCCACGCTGGGCCAGGCCCGGCTTGCCCCTCAGCAGCCGGCCTGCACCAGTCCCCAGCCATGCCAGAGATTTTCTCCTGCACGCTTTGTCCGCAGGCTATATAACTTTGGGCTTTTTAAACCTCTTTAATTTTTAGAATTTCCAGACCATTTCTCACAGACTTGAAGTTCAGCGTTTTGCTCTGGTCTGCACTCAGGCCTTGGCACACGTGTGTGCTGGCCTTTTCAGAGATGACTGTGATGCTGCGGGCACATTTCCTGGCCCTGGTTTCCTGTCCCCCAGATTCACTGGTGGAGGCTCCCTGAGGAAACAAGGAGAGGCGCCCCCTTGGAGGGCACAGACGGGGCAAAATGCGGATATTTTTATCTAGGCAGTGTAAGAGGAAAAATGGTTATGTAGTTTGGGGTGGGGGACAGGAATCTGGAGAAATTTTAGTGGGAATATCCCAACTGTTTTAAATGAAAGGCAACTTGAGCTTTATATAATTGGTTGTTATGGTAACTACTATTACATAGTGTAAATAGCACATTAACCATTTCAGAGGTCACTTAAAAATACAGGGGGCGGAAGGGGCAGAGTTGTTACCCTTCTGAAGTTCAGAGGCTAAAATGGGGGAGAAATCAGATAAATTCATAATACAGCAGAAAGGGGTATGTAAATATGTTATCACATAGGGAGCCGAATGACTGATCGTGGGATATGAGTTGTCTCTGATCTAGTCTTGAAATGTTTCATGGAAGGAAGGAATCTTGACTTCAGTTCTAATGGAGGTGAAATTCATGGGCTGTTGCAGGGGGGGGATTGGAATGAAGCTGCAGGCTCAAGGGATCATGTGTGAATGATTAGCCCTTGCAAGAAATTCAAAATGCAAATGACCGACTTATGGGTGCTTCCTCTTCCTTGGGCTATGCAGAAGAGACTAGCAGTTTCCACTCTGTTCCGCAGAGGCTGAGCTCCAGTTCAAGTGGTCATCACGCTGCCAAGTGAGGAAATTCCTCTAGGATCCTGAAAAATCCTAACTGTGGCTCGACAACTTGATCCTAGGTTTCTTATCTCAATAAGGACTTGTTCACAAGTAAGGCTGTCCAGAGTGATGGAAGGAGGAAAATGTGCTTTGAATTTCCTGAGTAGAAATATACTGGCTACTTTAAGAGGAGATGAGAGTAATGTCAGGATGGTCTTTTGTGTGAAGAGGGAAACGTTAACGAGGTGCTTTAGGAGATTCCAGCTTCCTTACATCATCAAAGCCTTGGAATGACACGACTTCTTTTCCTGGAACCTCAGTCCAGGCCAGGAAAGAGATTTTTAACAAGTACATTTTTTAGGACATTTAAAAGAAGTTATTGAGGGATTTTTAAAGACTGAAAATAGGTGCAAGAGAGAAGAGGAAAAAGAAAACTTCATCCTTTAAAGAAGACACACTTGTGGGCCTCCCTAGTGGCACAGGGGTTAAAGTCTCAGCGCTATCAAGCTATCCGCAGCCTCTGCGGCACAAGTTCAGTCCCAGCCAGGGAGCTTCCCACATAGCCCAGCAGACCTCTCCTGTCTTGCCCGCTGCTCCCCTCAGCAGTATATTTCAGTGGATCCGCCTGTTCTGCTCCCCACTCTGTCTTTGGGTAATTCTCTTACCCCTGCTTCCCACCCCCCACACCTCTGGCCTGCACACTAGTTCTTGTATGCATAAAATAAGTATTTAAAAAAAAAAAAGAAGACACTCTTGTGTTTTTATATTGGCCACTGAACTGCCACCCGTGACAATGACTCGGAAGCCTGATGGCTTCAGCCACAGCTCCTGCTAATTGCACTTTCCACACGTGTGGTCTGTGGTCAGAACTACTGAAAGTTCCCACCGGAACAGAATTTTGCTCTGTGTGAAGAATAACACATGTATTGGGTTAAAAACCCCAAAGAGCTCCTTTTCCTCCTGCCAGTATCACAAGAGGCTGAACATTTATAAGCTTAAAATTAAAAAAAAATGCTTACCTGTAATTTGAAAAACAATTAAAAAGCTGCATATAAGTCATAAAGAAAAAGCATCCACATTGTGCTGTGACTACATTAGTGACCTCGGTGCTGATGTTTCTTTAGATCTACAGTGTGAACCTGTCTCCATTTCTGTAGGATTACTAAGAAAACTTTTTATGGTTGGTTAGTCATCCTGGGTAGGTCTGAGCAAGGAAATCCCTTTAAAAGAAGTCTTGATTGACATTTCAATTGAAGAAGAATTGTTACTTTTGTTAGAAGACTTCACCTATTTAAAAACAATAAAATAGGTGCCCTCGTGCCCTCTCTAGCCAGCAACCAACCCAGGAAAACGTCCCTCTCTGCTGTGCCATCTCCCTGGCCCCTCAGCTGGGGCCCCGGGCTACATCTCTTTGGTATAGCCCAGTCATTGAAGATGCAATTTTGAAAAATCCGGTAAGTTTGACATGAAAATATGGCAAGATTTTATTCTTTGTGCTTGTATTTTCCCTTAACTTTCAGTTAGCAGAAGCAGAAAACATTCGCTGTTTCTGCATCAATTTACATTGTCAAAGAAAATCTCAGAAATTTTGTGGGCGCCATTTGTAAACTGAACCGGACTGATGCTGCTTCAGTAAATGTGGGCGTCGTTCAAGAGATAATTACAGCTTAAATGAGAGCCTTCCTCACCCCCTTCATACTTCTCGATGCTTCCCTCCGGTCAGGGGTCGGGAGTCATCGCTGGTTGATGGAGGAACCAATCAGTGAAAGGTGGTTTACAGCAGCATTTTATAATCTTAACTTATTTTGACACCAATTTTAAACCATCGTCCATGTCTCAAGTGGAAAACAAACCATTAGCACTGAAAAATAAAACTGGACTTTTACTGTAAGCAAATTAGATCTCAATAAAAATGTGCATCACTTTTCCCTGCCAGTTATCTTCCCTTAGGTCCAAGTGGAAACACACCCCTCCCATACTTTATGTCCCAAATACGCTTGGGGGAGCTCGTCCATCCTTCCGTTGACTGATGAGTGAATCATCTGTTTTCTCTGAAGTAAGATAGTAAATTCAAACCTCATGAAAGGAAGGATATGGTGACTTCATGTTTTCTAAGAAGGAAACTTTAAATTTTTTTTTGAATCTGGAAACTTTCAAATATACACAGCAGTAGGGAGGATGCTAGGCAAACTCCATCTACCCAGCACCCAGCGCCCCAGTTTTCAGCGATTTGCCAGGCTGGCTTCTTTCTGGCCGCAGTTTTAGTATAAACACTGCTCTTTTCCTCGCGAAAGCGCCGCCACAGGAAGGCCCGCAGCGTCTCATGCAGTGCATGCCCCTCTGTTCTGCCCTTGCTTCAGATCATAGGCTTAACCCACAGTCCTGAAAAGCACCCACTTTACCAATCCTGGTTTCATGTTTATAGAGAGAATAACTTAATCCACCCTCTTTTTGCTTACATCATCCAGTCCTTTTATTTTTTAAAAGATTTATTTATATATGCATACAAGAACTGGGGTGTAGACCAGAGGTGTGGGGGGTGAGAGGATTCACCAGAGACAGGGTGGAGAGCATAACAGGCAGATCGACTGAAGACACTGCTGAGGGGAGCAGCGGGTGAGGCAGGAGGTCTTTTGTGCCATGTGAGAAGTTCCCTGGTTAGGGATCGAACTCGTGCTGCAGTGGCTGTGGATAGCTTCATAGTGTGCTTAACCCGTTGCGCCACCAGGGAGGCCCTTCATCTAGTTCCCTCTTCCCTGACATCATGAGGGTGAATCAAGGGGACAGAGCAAGGAAAGCCTCCATTTACCCTCTGCCTCTCGATGTACAGCAGACCAAAGGAGAAGGTGACCCTTTTCCTTTTCCTCCCTGTGACTTGTGAGAAGGCCAGGCGCAAGCATTTTGCCAAGATGTGGCAACACAGAATGCAGTGGAATATAAGTGTAAATCACATTAAACTTCAAGTCAGTGAGAAGTGGTTGGAAAACTTAAAAGCAGGGGGCGTAAGGTATAATCAATAGTCTGTGAAACATAAAATGTAAGAGAACGCGCTTCTGGAGTTCTCACTGCTGGGCCAGCATATCCAGAACTAGTGACTCTGAAGAGAGTTGACTCTCAGACTGCAGAGGGCACTGTTTTGATTGGCAAGTTGATTTTTCCCTGTTTCTGAAATCTGAACATTTGATAAGGTTTGGAAAGTTGAAGGTTTGGGATTGTATTGACTGACGAGAAGCTGAGGGGCAGATATTCTGGGTTATGGACTGAAGACAAATCTGTTCTTAGCCTGCTGGCGAAGGGGGAGAGGTCAAAGTGATAACGTGCAGGAAGGGACACCCATTCCCGGCTCACAGGTACAGCAGGCTGGGAGATCAGAGAAAGCAAGGTCTGAGGTCTCGAGAAAGACCGGTCTTGACCAGGAGGCGACGTCTGAAAGTCTCCTCGCCTGTGCCTTGTCCCGGGAACATTCTGATGATTGACGAGATATATCTCTAGATCATCCTCCTCGCGCAGAATTTCCCTTCCCATGAAGTTTTCCTTTACTAAATAACTTTTTGACCACTTTACAATTGAAATGAACTTTTGTTTCATGTATTCATTATTAAAAGGCCTCTCTCTCCCATCATTCCATGTTGGTTGAATTGGTTCAAAACTCAAGAGGAAACGATGGTTTTTCATAAGACTACACATTGTTCTTTAGTGCCTGATTTAATAAGTTGAGTGGTTTGTTTTGGATTATGTTTATAAATTTTATTAATATAAGCATGATCCACAATACTCTTTCCCCCCCCAATCAACAGAAAAGCTTGAGTACTGTCAACAGGTGCTTTTCATTAGGTGCTATCTGGGCCTCTTCCTCACCCTGGAAAGTCCATTAATGTAAAATCTTTTACACTTCAGTTTTCTTTATTTTCCTATTTTAAACAAACAAATCAAATAGCCTATAATCCTCTCCCTTTTAGAGTGTGGGGTGTATACATTCGTTGTTCTTGTAGAGTTTATTATATGATTTACATCTGGGGTGGGGGAGTGTCATTCTTTGTTACAGACCAGCACAGAGCTCTTTGCAAGTGTAGCTTCCTACAGCAACTTCCTTAAAGGCGGGTTTAACTGGGAGAAAAGGATTGTGGGTCCAGTTAACAAGTTAACACAGCAGAGCTAGGAGAGGAGCAGTCATTTTGCAGGATAAACAGTTTAACTGTTCAAGATGGGCTTTGTGACATGTTTTTAAGTCAGAGATGACCATTGCCTTCTTGATTTGCCCTGGACTTTTCTCAGGAATAAGCTAAAAGTTGTGATTTTCTTTGTGTGTCAGATTTGAAAGGTTTTAAGTGAAGAAGTCACATTTAAAAGGAAGTACCGATGCGAAATTGTGGTCATTTTCACAACGTCTTTATGTGGGATTCTGAGATTGGACACCCCTGCCTAATCAGTTCTTGGAATACAAGACCAGGAACAGCTGCCAGTATAAACTGTCACTTTCCTTTCATCTATTCCATTTGAATGTTTTTGAAAGTAGAATGCTATTTGGTTACTCTTCCATTTTTTAAACTGATTTTTTAATAGATAATAAAAGTAATTTCTAGACATACTACTCTCTCTGATTAACCTTAGGGAGATCACATTTTTCATCTTTAGTTAAACTCTGAGCCAATTTAAAAAGTAGTACCTTTTTGAAAAGCAAATGTAATTTTGCTTCTATTTTGATAATACTGATAAAACATGGTAGACTTAATAGTCTCTTCACTGCCGAGTAGAGAGGCAGATCAGCTCTAATTCTGTTACCTGGCCTCTTGGAAATTGGTGGGGCCTCATTCCCAGGATACGAAAGTCTCCTGCCCCTGAGTTCACACCAGCTGTCTTGGCCTCCTCCCCTCTGCCTGTTCTTAGCACAGGTGCCAGTCAGGGCAGGCCCAAAGCCTCTGCTTTTTACCTCCTTCTGCCAGAAAGCAACCCCGTCTGGACTCTGAGACCCCTTACCACCCCTCAGCCCCACCTCCTCAGCAGGATGCTTCCCGGAATTGGAAATCCCACCTTAAGCTCCTTAAACTCTAGCCCCTTCCTTCCTCTCCCCCCGCCCACGCACTGACTTCCCTGTATGCCCTGGTCAGCGTGGAGTTACTATGCTCCGGTCTCAATGTCACGGCCTGGCGGGATCCTCCCCCCTCCTTTCACACAGCGCCGCTAGTGGTGCTGCCTCCCCAGCCCTTCTCCACTCCATCACCCTCCTTCAGGCCCTCCTGGGCCTGGCCTTCACCTTCACCTCCTTAGTTGGCCCCTGACTTCACTCCGCCGAATTATCTCCTCAGCATTCCAGGGCGTCGAGCGGTCGGGGTGTGAGCAGGGCCACGTGCTGCTGTGGACTCAGGAAGGGGCTGGCTTCTGGCTGACACACTGCGAGGCTGGTGACTGGGGGGCAGGGGGCAGGAAGCAGGTGGGTGGTGGTGCAGGGTAGGAGGGGAGGGCAGCGGGCAGTGAGGACCACTCCCTAGGATCTGCGGGTGCAGAGCGGCAGGGAGATGAGACAGGAACAGATTTTGTCAGGACGTGGGAGAGGCACATCTTTATTTTTTTTTTTCCTGTGCAATGAAAATGAAAAAGAAATCAAAGGATTATTGCTTTTTATATTGTAGCAGAAACCAGGCAATATATTGTTCCAAAGAGTCATTTCGTAGCTGTATGTATAGAGGTATTTAAAAGTTATATTTATATTCCGCATTCTAAGAGGCATAATCACCTGTAGTGAAGTGTACCAGATCAAGGACAGTTGGAAGCCCTGGTGATCGAAGGAGATTTCCTCAGGGAGCATCGCTCAAATCTTTATTTGTTCCTCCCACCAACAAGCATTCCGTGCCTCGTGTGTGCCCGGCACAAAGTGGCACTGGGCTTGCAGACATGAAGGGGAGGGCCCCAAGCCACTGACGCCCTCAGACTCACACACACGTGACACCGATTCTCCTGCACACTGGAGAGCGACAAGCCCAGAAGAGGCTGTCCTCAGCCCTCGGACAGGTCAGGGAGATGACAGCATCGGGCAGAGTAGGTGGGCAGTGACTTCCAGGCAAAGAAAAGAGAAAATAGGTTCAGAGGGAACGAAGCAGCCAGGAGCAACGTGAGTGTTGAGCTGGAGTTAGTCACTGGTTAAGTCCTAGCCCAATGGGCCTGACCAAGCTGATTAACTTGGCTGAACCTCCTTGTCTCCTCGAACACCAACGACCCCTAGCGATGTGGGAGCAGTGGCAGGGCTGGCCGGCTCGCAGGGAAGAGTGGGACCCAAAGGGCACTCCTGTACTCACCTTCCTCCCAACACCGAGCTCATCGCCCTTGCAGATGATGCCTTGAGAGACACTGATCAGATCCTGCTTACTGTTTGCTGTCAAGGTGGGGACAGATGGGAGGAGCAATGGCACTGGTGGTTTTGGAAAGAGACCCCAATAGCAGAGCGATAAACAAAGCACAGCGAGTTACAGGCTCATCTTCACTCTGGGTGGAAGGGTGGATTTGTAATTGGTATTATGCCAAAGAGCCCATCAAGCTTTTGACCACCTCCTCAAACCAATTGGCTTTTTAAGTTAGAGGTTCTTAGCTTGGGACAATCTATGCACTCCCCGAAATCGGAGACAAAATTATCATCATATTTTTCCATGTAGGGGGTGACCCTCTTAGCATTCATCAGACATTCAAGTGCATCTAGAATTCCAGAAGAAATTAAGAACGTGTCTATGTCTACATGTAGGAAAGACTGGCATTGCCTTGAAAGACTTATTTTTTTAAAAAAAGATCTATTTATTTGTGCATACAAGAGCTGGAGTGTAGGCCAGAGGTGTGGGGTGGTGAGAGGATTCACCAGAGATAGAGTGGGGAGCAGAACAGGCAGATCTACTGAAATACACTGCTGGGGGGGAGCAGCAGGGAGACAGGAGAGGTCTGCTGCGCCCTGTGGGAATCCCCCTGGCTGGGAATTGAACTCGTGCTGCAGTGGCTGTGGATAGCTTCATAGTGCTGCGCTTAACCTGTTGGGCCACCAGGGAGGCCCCTGCCTTGAGGGACTTTTCAGTGGATACTAACGTAGACATCGTATCTGTACTGGACACTCCCTCCTCGCTGCTCTCCAACCTGTCTGCACGGAGATGTAGCATCCCTGACCTCACTGGTCCGGGCCCCAGGCGGAGCCCAGACCCTCCTCGCCACCGGCCCCTCCCTTAGCCTTCCCAGCTGCCATCTCCTGCCTGCTGGAGCCAAAACCTCTACCTCCTGTCCCCCAGGCTCTGCATCACTGCTCCCCCCAGCTGCCTCCTCTCGCTTGCTGTTGAGGGGGACGCTGGCACTCCGACACGCGCTTCTGCTAACACCGCCCAGTTCTCCATCACCCTTTCCCGGTATATTTCAGGGGACTCTCCCTGCTCTTTAGTCTATTCAGACAGCAGCCAAAGCACCTGCTCGCCCTGCCCCCAGGAGCTTCCCTTCTCACCCAGAGAGAGTCCAGAGTCCTCACTGAGTCAGGAGACTGCACGTGACCTGTTGGGACGCGGCCCATCATGCCCCTGACATTGTAGGTCCTCTTGCGCGGTGCTCCCTGCTGGCCCCTGCAGGTTGCCCCAACAGGGCATCTTGGGCTCTGCATATCCAGTGCAGGAGAAAAGAGAAGTCAAGCTGATACCTGCAGGAAAACCTCTGTGGGCATCTGTAAAATTGCAGCAGCCCTCCCCCATCCAGTCCAAGAATATCCCCTTTCCTGCTTTATATTTCTTCCGCATTTGTCAGTGACATCCAGTATACTTATTTGCTTATTGTCTGCCCCCTTTATAATCTAAGTTTCATGAAAGCAGGGAGATTTCTTGGTCTGTTTCCTTGCCTCGCTCTGTCTAGAGCATGTCTCAAGAACTCGAGTTCTTGACATAGAGCAGAAACTCAATAGCTGATTAAATAAATTTTATTTTATGTTGGGAATTTATTGGACACTTTTTGCATTCCTACCATGTGTGTTCTGCTCGCTGTAACTCTAGGTGTTATGTATCTATAATTTCATTAGATTGTTTGACTCATTACTGTTCTTTTGTAGCTCACGTCTTTATTTAAGGTAGTAACTGATGCAATGATAATTGTTGAGCTTTGTTGTTTCTGAGTTTCCCATATTAACCCGAATTATTTCTAACAGCTCCATAGCAACTGAAAGAGCTGCCTACTTCTTATAAATCCCTCAAATCCCATACCATCCACTCCGACTTAATAAGAAGTTCCTTTAAGTTTACTGTAATTGACTCAAATGACTGTAGTCTAATTTTAAAACTCGTCTTGGTGGCCCAGTATTGTAATTGCTGGCTGTTACAACCCTTTTCAGAATGTAAGTGTACCTTGTGCTATCAGTGAAGGCAATTCTAATTAGCAGTAACTTTGTGCTTTATTACTGTATTTGGTCCTAGGCTGCTAATACAAGAGCTATTTTCATAAAATGAATTGATGTTTGCTGATGTATCTGCTTTCTAATTGGAATTTTTTATACTAGGTATTTCTAAAGTAGGAAACATCTGGATCTGACATTAAAAAGCCTGGTTTTATTCACCCCCACTCTTCGGGACAACAGTAATAGAGATCTGAAGCCTTTTTAATGCTAGTTCATGTGGTTAAACTTTTTTTTTAAGGGTGTCAATCTTAATGTTTATGTGTCTGTCTCACACTGTTTTAGGCTTTACAAGATGAGCTGGAAAACCGTGCTAACCAGGTGCGATGTGCAGAGAAAAAGCTACAACACAAGGAGCTGGAGACACAGGAGCAGGTACTCTCCTCTCCGGCCTGGGGTCCTTGGTTTACTTCCTCCAGGTCAAGGTGCTCTCGCGTCACCTGGTTCCATGGGATGCTTCGGCTGCTAGGAACAGAATACACCACCCCGAGCTGTCACAAATAGCAAAGCGATTATTACCTTTAGTACAAAACCAGAAGTCTGTATTTCGGGCAGGCTCTGGCTCTGTTTCTCTGGCATTCTCGTGGCTCTATCTCCTGTGTTGGCTTCATTCTAAAAGCAATTCCAAGATGACTACAGCAGTTCCAGGCATACTATCCAGATCTAGCAAAATCCAGGAGCAGAAAGGGACTGCATTTTTGGCATCCTCTTCTGAAGAGTTAGGAAACCTTTTCCAGAACCAGCCCCTACACATACCCTCCCATTCACATCATTGGTCAGAACAGGTCACATGCTCACCTTGGCTTGTCCAATCCCTGACAAGAGGATGGAAGCCTAGACCAATCAAGATCCACCTGCTTGTGATGGAATTAGGAGAGGAAGGATACCATGGACAGGCCAGAGTGGAAAGGGGTGTTGAAAATGCAGCTAACAGTGTCTGCCATGTGACCATAGTAACAGAAATGGTCATTTTTGTACTTAAAGACATGAATCATGTTTTCCTTTGAATTCTAATTTTCTCTTCTTTCTATTATACTAATAAAATAAATCTAATATAACCAGAATAGTCTGACTATGACAATAGCTAAAGATCTGTTTTATTTTCAAGTGACAGGATTATTTTCACCCGATTCTTCTGGTTATAGTGAATTATCCTCTGTGGTAATTTTGACAATTAAAGCTAAAAAGTCAACAGTGTACCAATATATATAATGAGTCTGAATGAAACCTTTATGAATGCATTGTATGATATTTGGCCACGGGGTGTAATAGCATGGTTGGTATTCTCAGTGCCACCCATCCTTAAGCAAGGAACCTGAATCAGGTATTGGCAGATGTTTATGCATTGGTTTTCTTACAGTAAATTCAGTATTAGATTAGGAAATATTAGATTAGGTCATTTTGACCTTGTGGGAAGAGTAAACATTGAAAGAAGGCTAAGAGGGGTGCTTTTGTCTTTTTCTTTTAATTCTGGAGATGTTTATAGACAGGATTCTAAGATGGAGGGTCGTACAAATGGGCCAAGTTAGCACCTAATGAAAACATTGAGTATTAATCCTCACTGAACTTTCTCTCCCATAATTCTCTCCTTATAACTAATACATACCAGTGTGATTTTTACATCATGTATATATTATATATATGAAATGTCTATATGGGGGGGGCTTGTGTTATATAATTAATAATACGGTAGCAAAATAGGATAATACTAGGGTGAAGAAATTAATAGTAAGTATATTTTTTTCAAGTGCCTAAAGATGACAAACATTATATATATTATTCCACTTGTCTTAATAATAGCCATACAAATCCAGTTTTATATAAAACCCACTACTAAATCCTAAAAAGGTTGAGTAACTTGTCCAGGACCATATTGCTAGTAAATAGGACAGTTATAGTCAGACCCAGGTTTATCTGCGTTCCAAACCTTTGCTCCTTTCATGATTCTTTTTCAGTTGTAACATTTCTAAATGACAAGGAAAGTGAGTTTATTGAGGGTGTTAGGAAGACAGACTGTTCCAGAAATCTGGATCAATAGCAAATGCCCTTAACCCTCCACGGACGGAGAAAAGGAAAGAGCAAAGGGACATGCCAGAGCAGGTTGGGCCAAGAGGCAGCACCTCCCCAGAGGGCTGTGTGGTGTCCAGATGGCATCAGCACCCATTTGTTCACTGTAACTTAACCTCCAGCCTCTGTCAAGGACACTGAAGCTAAAGCAGACAAGCAGGAAACAGTGCTCTCTGGAGCTTGGGGCTTCTCCAGTCTATGATAAAATATGACTCAAGGTAAAACTTTGTTGACATCACTCTAATTCATGGCAAAACTTCACACAGAAAATTCCATAATATATTGAGAGTAGGGAAATTAAGAAATCCCAAATGAACAATAGGGAAGGATTCAGGAACCACTTCAGTCTTTTTTTATTGACTTCTTTTTGATCATCAAAGTTGCTTTCATCTTCCTAGTGACAATAGCTTTTTACAATATTTCTTGCACTAGGTTCTGATATCTTCTATTAGCTGCATTTTACCAAAGAAATGTCAGGAAATACCCATGGGTAAAGCTAAATATTTCATAATATTTGCAGCCATGAAATATTGGGTTCTTTCCACAAGGTCCTACGAGGTAGCTAGAAAAAAACGTCAATTGTTTAAAACACAAACCAAATAGCAAATGATGGATATTTGACAATTATCCACCTACATTTAATTTACCTTTTATTTAATCTAAATTTGACTGTGCTTCCCCATTTCGATTTGTGACACTAACAGAAGCACTCGGAAATAATTAGAAGTATTGTCACGTCCGTTTTGTTTATAGATGAGCTTATTTAGGATACTCACAATATTGAAATTATATATGATTTCTCTTTTTTTTTTTTTTTTTTTTTTTTGCCATCTGTCAAGGCAACTACAATAACAGTAGCTAGCCTAACATCAGCCAATCAGAAAAAACTGAAATGTGCACAAAACAGCTTTCTGGAACTTTCTTCTCTTTTCTTTTCAACCAAATATTATTATTCCGATACTAGTTCCATAAAGAAACAAAATTGAAACTGGCAGAATTACAAAGGACAATTTCCTGGGCTGCTTTTTTTAACTTGCCTGCTTAAAACAAGTTTAAATTGTCTCTGTTTTTCATTTAAGAAAAATTCCTGTGTTTTTGATTCTATAAAAACAAAAAATGAACGAGGCATTTTAAAAGTTGTGTTTTTAATTAAAAACAAAAAGCTGCTTCTCATCTGGCCTTGATGGGTGGTAGCTGAGCTGCCCACTGCTCACCTCGTGCCGTAGGCACCCCTCCCGCCTCACCAGCGAGCCCAAGGAGGCCCGTCCATCCCTCGTTACAGAGGATTAATTTGCTCCATGGGAAGATTCAAGATGGCGCGAGTAAAATTAGAAAATACTAACTCTAAGTCAGCCTCTCGGAAACACGTCCCTTCCTATAATCCATAAATAGTAATTAAAAATCCTTGCCCGCTGCTCCCCTCAGCAGTGTATCTCCATCAATCTGCCTGTTCTGCACCCCGCTCTGTCTCTGGTGAACCCTCTCACCACCCCGCACCTCTGGCCTATACCCCAGTTTGTATGCATAAATAAATAAATCTTAGGAAAAAAATCATCACTATTTGTATCCATGCCAGAAGTTAGTGATTTCTAATTCCAGATAAAATCTAAGCAAGAATCCCATAATTGCAGCAAAGAGTATCAAAGCTCTGATCAGACTTCCTCCTTGTGCAAAGAAACTGAGTCCCCGGCCCAGCGGGAGAAAGAGGAGGCAGGTGAATGCAGGTGAGCTACTCATGCCCAGGTTATTATTTTCCATTATATCGAACATCATGTAAAACAGATCACTACGTAAAACGGGTTTATGCCACTTACCCTCTGGTTCAGGTGTGTGTAAAAGTAACACTCACTTCCCTAACAATGTCTCATTATTCACAATGAGACTTAGTAATTTGTGATCCCTGGCCAAGATAATTCAGTTTGATAAACTATAGGAGAATGAGAGCAAGTGCACAAGAGAGAAAGCAATCGTCTAAAAATTTACTTGGTATTCTTAACTTCATACAACCTATTTATCACAAAGGCACTGAACAATGCCCAGTTTTAAACTTAAGGTAACATAGTCATAGGCATGTAACAAAACAAAACCCCTCCTTTGAATTAGATAACTTCAAGTTTGAAAGTGTTTATAGCTTTAGTTACCCAGGGTATTCAGTTTCCCGGAAGATTCTTTTAAATAAATGTATGAGAAAAAAATTCCTTCAGAGATCGAAAAAAGAAAATACAGTGCTGTGCATTTCATAGCAGGCAGGCTTTTTCGCTCAACATTTCATTCTTTTGACAGGCATCTTGTGCTAGATGGATAAATCATAGTTGCTGCCCTCAAGGAGTTTATGTCTAGTTGAGTGGAAAAACATAAGAATAAAATGGACACCCAAGCATGGCATTTCAAGGAAGTTCTTTTTCTTCTAAAGGGCTTGGAGGCCTAGAATCACAAATATGGAAAGAACACAAGCATTGATACTGCCGTCCATCTTCTCTGACCTCAAGGGGGAGGAGGGGAAGATCTTTAGTCCCTGAAAGGCTTGGGGCCTGCTGCCCAGTCAGGGCCTGGCGCTTGCTGATGTGGAGTTGTTCCGAGAGCCTGCGGGGCTGGGGCACCCACCCCTTGTAGGGCAGGTCCCAGGAAGCCTTCTCACAGGGGAGCAGCTGCCTGCTGTCCCACCCCACTGCCTGGGCTGCTGAGAAGGACCTCATGATTTGATGGCCAGTGTTTTCGGGCACCAACTGGTTCAGTTCTCAGCCTTACCTGATGTCACTGTCCAGGCACCAGAGATCTGGTCCACACGGCGCAAGTCACCCATACATTTAAACGATTTGGTGAAAAGCCATATCCTCATAGTTTATCTGGCTTTGTAGCAGCCACTTTATACTTAAAGTTTAGCTATCTAATCATTTAGGAGAGACCCTAGTGACCAAAGATAGTCTTAGTGATAATTGTGTTTGGGGAGGGAAGGAGAGCAGAGGTGGTCCCAGAGACCCCCATCAAGACATAGGGGAGGAGAATAGGACAGGCTTTGAGGACTAGTAAGGTTGGTCCTAGGCCTCTCTCTGTCTGTCACTACAGGCCACTTAACCTCTCTGGATATCAGGTTCGTAACATGTCAGTAATACCTCCCCACGGGGTTGATGTGAACGTCAGAACTGCATGACCTGTATAAAATACTTCAAAAGCTCTAAGACCTAAGGCGAATACAATGTGTGCGATTATAGTTATTTACAACAGAAGATGATGACAGAGAGGGCAAGCATGGAGAAAAAGGAAAGACATTGTAACAGAATGAGGGAAGACAAGAACCAGGAGAGTCGCAGAGTAGGGAACAGTGAAGGGTGTCATAGTGAGGAGACAGTATGAGTGAAGAAGAAATAACACCACTAGAAGGTGAAGAAGAAAAGGTCTTTGTTCCCAAGCATCTACTCTTCACCAAGCACTGTTCTGTGTCAGGGCCTTTGCCGTCAGCCCTGGTTGACCAAGTCAGGAATTCAGTCATTGGCCAGAAAGCTGTTGTTAGCCATTGAGGACTTTTTCCCTTTAACTGATGGTGTTACATGATCATGTTCATACTCTAGAAAGACGAATGTGGCAGCAGAAGATAAGATGAGAAGCAATGAAAAGAGACCAATTTAGAGGTAATATTCATATCACTGATCACTCTGGAGATTGTCAGAGAGCAGGAAGAAAAAAAGGGAGTAGATAAAAGACTCAACTCATACAGCACACAGATTTAGAGGCCAAAAGAAAGGAATATGTCAAAAAAAAAAAGTCATTTTTTGATGGTGGGCCTGAGGTGCTAGCATAGGACTTTACTTGGAAACTTAGAGCTGGCAATCTGAAGCTGGAACCGAAGAACGAGCCCCAGAAATGTGATCACGTCTGAATCATCTTGATGGGGGATACACAGAAGCCCACAGAATGTGGATGACCTTGATGAGGAAAAATATAAAAAGGTAAGAGGGCCTTGAGCACACCATGGCAGGCCCATACTCAGGGGACCAGAGCAAGTAGGAGGACGCAGAGGATTTCCATGGAGCGGGCACTCTGAGGGACAGGAGCAGAGCCCAAAGAATGCAATGTCGTAAAACCCAGAGCTGCCTAGTAGACATGACGGTTCTAGAGAGTGAGGACCTGGGTGTCACCTTCACACATACTTGTCCAATGCAGTACTCTCGGGCCTTGGTGCCCGGAGTCCCATCTTCCAAACCACCTTGCCCACCCCATGTCCCTTGCTCATCTGTGCTCTTGGAGCACTTTCTAAGAACTCCATGGAAAGTTCTGGAAGGTTCCCCCACTCGGGGAATCTATGGACTGAAGGAAGGAGGGAGGACAGAAGCCAGGGAGGAAGGATAACTAGCACTGCGTGCTTCAGGGAGTTCAAGGATGAAGCTTTCCAACAAGCCACCCCACTTGGGAGGGATCCCAGATCCTTGAGACTGGGCCTCCTACACATATTCTGAGCATGTTCTTGCCCAAACTTTCGTTAAAATAATTATCGACATTCTTTTCTTATTGTCATCTGGGATGTGTAGGATCATTGAACCTTCTCTTGGCTTGTCAGCTTCTCCCCAGACACTGAGGCAGCAGGATTCATTGGGGAATGGGGTGGTTCAAGAGGCTGCAAAGCCCACACTCTGCCCAGAAAGCCCATCTTTCCACTTTTATTTTTCTCAGCAGTTTTTTCCAGCTTATCAAAGTATAATTGACCAAAAAAAAAAATCATGTAGATTTAAAATGTACATGATTTGATAGACCGTGGGAAATGATCGCCATAATTAATTTAGCAGACAGATTCATCACCCCTCCCCGTAATTACTTTTTTCTCTGGTGAGACCACTTCACGTTGACGCTCTGCAAATGTCAAGGGTGCAAGTTTTATGGACTCTAGTCACAGTGTGGCCATTCGATCCCAGAACTGTTCATCTTCTCGCTGGAGTTCGGACTCTTTGACCCTCATCTCCGCAGCCCCTGGCAGCCACCGTTCTACTCTGCTTCTGTGAATCTGACTGTTTTTTGGTTTAAGATTCCACCTGGGAGTCAGGTTGTCTCTACCTGCATTATGTCTCTGAGCAGAATGTCCACCCAGCTTGTCCAGGTTGCCACAGAAGCCACACTGTCTGCCTTTTCCTCTGTTCTTTCCCATTCAAATCTCTCCCACAAGATGCCCTCCTATGGCTGACACAGCAGGACTCCAACCAAGTCTTTGATATTGTGTAGAGACCTGAGCAGTTTCTGCTTCCTTCCCCAGGCTCCTGGGCATAAGAATAAAATCGGGTGCCTTGAGGGCCTCCCACAGCAGGTTAAGTCTCAGCACTATGAAGCTATCCAGAACCGCTGCAGCAGGAGTTTGATACCGGGCCAGGGAGATTCCCACAAGGCGCAGCAGACCTCTCCTGCATCACCCGCTGCTCCCCTCAGCAGTGTATTTCAGTCAATCTGCCTGTTCTGCTCCCCACTGTCTCTGGTGAATCCTCTCACCACCCCACACCTCTGGCCTACACCCCAGTTCTTGTATGCATAAATAAATAAATCTAAAAAAAATAAAATAAAATCAGGTGCCTTGAGTGCCGATAGCTTTTGGCAATGTAAGGCATGTCACCTTAGCAACTCTGCCTGTTACCCTATTACAAAGGCTAGCTTTTGTACCCCAAAAAATTTGCTCACCTCACACAGTGCCTGGTGTTCTACCAGGGAATGGCATGGATATTAGGACCTTGGTGGCACTCCTTATCTTGAAACCACCTTAGTGATCCTCAAGGGTAAGGAACCTATAAAGTCGCAGGCAGAAAATCAATTAGGCAATAATCGTGACAATTGTTAAAAGGAAGAATTAGTCTTTTACAGATTTCCAAGCCTTTAATTTCCATTTTCCTTAATGGATTTTAAAACTTCACAGTCTTAGCTGCTGTTGGCTAACTCATTTGTAGTGAAATCTATTTAAAAGTACTAACAGCTCAAAACTATGTTTTATCCCAAAGCACATTATGAAAACAGGAATAATAATTGCAACAGAAATATAATTCAAAGACTTTTATTGACTTTTCATGTTTAATGGTTATTATTCTGGCTTGTTTCGAGTAATTTTAATAACCACAGTTTATTTACAAAATTCAGACTAATTCTTTTGTTCCCATGCCAACAAAATACATTTGTTCCCAGACAGCTGGTATGATGCATCATTCTAAAATTTGAGTTGTTATGAGGGATAGAACCACATTTAATTTTGGCCACATCTTAATCTCAATGAGAGATCACATACTCGCCTCTGTTTTCTGAAAAACAGTTGAAGTACAGCACCGGGGACTTGAGTATTTCTATTAAAATATACATCTCATAAAAATGAGGACAAAACAAAGGAACGCCGTGTATGATTTTTAGTGAAGGTTTTGGGTCCAAGTTTGACTTGCTTTGCCACGAAATCTACTGGAGTAATTTATAAGGACCATTCTGATGAGCTGGTTTGACGAACACAGGCCGCGTTTTGAGGGCAGCTTACGGCAGCTCTTCTGGGGTGCATCGCTCTGCGTTTTATCGTTGCTTTCTTGATTCCCTTTGTTTTGAACTTCACTGGGCTTGTGCTGGGGGAGGAGAGAGGAGGCGGGGCCCTGATATGCCTGCTGCATGTTTTTAATCCTGTGCCTTGCTGACATCTGAAATCCAAGTGTCGGCAAAGTACCCATTGCATCTCGCAGCTGTTTTTCTATAAAGCATTTTCTGCATTGTTGAAGTGGTTCTTCGTCCGTGCAGTTCACACTGGGGGGTGATGCCGCAGGATTGCGCGGGACTCTGACCGGGCGCTGTGGCTGTGCCAGCCCAGGGCTGGGTCTCGTCTTTAGCTCCTTTGAATAATGTGACAATATATTCTCACTTCATTTGGCCTAATTGTTTTAGATAGTTTTGGCTGTTCATCTTTTTTAACATTATTTTTTTACTCCAGAAATTTTTGACCCAAATGAATGACTCTAAATTAGTAAATGATGGGGGCACTTCAAGAAAAAAAAAGCCAGAAGCAAAAGCTTAGAGCCGAATTGTGTTCCACACCATCTTTTAAAATTGGTGGAGGAGGAGAATTAGGAAGCCTTAATCTGGGTAATCAAATATAGTCTCCCAGGAAGATAAAAAAGAGAATAGGTCCCTGAGCAGAGTCCTATCAAGGCTTACTTTCCTGGCAGCTACTCAGCCCTGAATTCATGGAATTGAGTGAACAGCTGGAAAGAGGAAGTAAAAGAAGAGATAAACAGAACATGGTAAAAGAGGGTGGGGTGAGTCAGCATGGTTACAAAGGAGAAATGTTTGATGACTGTTTATTGTGCTTGTCACGTTCAGAAAACAGTATCCAATACTCTAAGATGCCACTTACTTGAGATTCTTTTTCTCTGATAGTCCAGCCAGAAAAGAACTCCTTTTCCTGTTGAGAAAGGGCTATTGGAGGTAGAAGCAGTTGAATGGTTTATTGTCAAATAAATGGCAAAGGCGAAGTATTTTAGAGGCAGCAGACGTAGATCAGTTTAAACTAGAAATAAGGAAAGAAAGGTCATTTTTTAATATAAAGGATAATTCGGAAGCTTAAAAGGCCACACCGAATACAATTTCCATATAGATAACCTCTTGGATTTCTATACAGAACGAGAGGACATAGTTCTAGCTTGGGGAAAAAAAAGGCAATATTTTAAGATGTTCAAGTGCAAAGAATGACTTTTCAATCAGATGGAAAAAATTCAACCTAGTAAAGAATATAACATCATTGGCATCATTAAAATTTTGTGAAATACGCAACCTAGTTTGAATCAGACGACCTCATACCTACTGGGCTCTCAATGTAGAGACATGACATGGAAAATTTGTTGTCTTTCAGGAGCATCTAGCATAATAGAGGTAAACAGATTATTTAAAGATCCATTTTTCGTTTAATCTGTGAGATCTGTACTCAGGTTCATTGGGAAATCATGGGCAGGAGTAGAGAGACGTCTGATGGGAGTTTCCTCATCTTTATTAAGAATTCAGGAAGG